>ML799392.1:199487-237943 GCA_009831015.1 Picea engelmannii
CTAGAAGATGTTTTTAAGGAAGCTACTTGGGGAGTATAAATAAGAGGCAAGGCTATCTCATTTGAATCACACTTGAGAATATTGAATATATATAGGTGTATGAGGTAACCAAAGGATATCTAAGCCGAAATTATGAGGAAAGTGAAGAAAAGAAGGCCGAAATGCAAGGAAGGATAAATTCTTTTCATGGTGCTTTCTAAGGTATGTTATTTACAGGTCATCTCACCATTTTCGCTATAACTTGTTTTCTATAATGTTTCAGATCCTGAAATTTCTATGAAAGTGAGAAACCATATCCCAGTATCTATGGTTAAAAATTCAGCTTGTGGGTCGTTTTATTTTGGGAGTTACACTCCATGGAAAATAGGGTTTGTGGCCAGTCCTGAAACTAGTCAAAATCAGGTGTTTCAGGTAAAAACGTCATAACTTCTTCATAAAATATCCAAATTCAGTGAGACCAAATGTGTTGGTTAGGGTACAGTCTTTAGTATTCTTTGTAATAGTTTCATATCAATTCATCAAATATTTTGTGTGGGGCACGCTCTACAAGGTCGCTCTCTAGAATAAGCCAGAATTCAACAAGGTATGCCATTTTTGCTATAACTCCTTTTCTGAGAGGTTACAAGTAGTGACACTTGGAGGAATTGTATAAAACACACTGAAGAACATTGTGTATCAGTTTTCTATATTTATACATTACAGGTTCAAAGTTATGATTACTTCAAGTTAGGGTTGTTGACTAATCCAAAACTAGGCATGTGAGACTAAAGAAAAGTTTGATGAAAATGCTAGTCTCTTGTTTTTAAAGTTAAGGTTTGCAAGAATGTGATCATATACACCAGGTCTATTACAGAGCTACAAATAAGATTTGGATGATGAAATTGATGAGGGCTTTTGGTTGTAGTACATGTTGAGTACATGGTTGAGACAAGTAGTTGATGAGTTGGCGCACATACATGAGGTGTATAGTTGATGATGTTGGTACATATTGATGATTCATAGTTGATGAGTAGTTGAAACATGATTGGTACATACTTTGTACATGGTTGGATGCACTTTTTTATGGTACAGGTTGATTACAGGTTGGTGCATGGTTGATGCACTTGTTTATGGTACATGTTGATGCATGGTTTAGATTTATTGGTACAGGTTTACAACGATATATCTCACAGTGATAGTGTGACAATGGTTCCATAATTTTACTTCTACTTTAGGGTGGCAGGACGGGGCAAGGACAGGTGGTTGTAGCCGGAGAACATTGGGGGTTGTAGCCTCCTTCTGGTTGTAGCCAGAGAATTGGGGAGTTGGAGCTTCCCTCAGGTTGTAGCCTAAGAAACTAGGGGGTTGGAGCCTCCTTCTAGTTGCATTATCTAGGTGGATATCGGTGGCCACCCACCTTTTCCAAATGGCTCAAAACGGCTTTCTGGCAATTTTGGCAATTTACTATTTTTAGCAAGTTTTAACTTCCGGGGCCATTTTGAGGGCCTAAACGAAGGTTTTTCGAGATCGAGGTTCTCAATGATATCTAAAGGCATGATTGATCCCCCAAAATGAATCTCCTCGATGATACCTTTCCAACGAGCTATCACATGCCTAAAACGAAGATCGTATGCAAAAGTTACGACCCTGGGAAGTTGATGCACCAACTTACCCAAATGGGGCCCACATGACTTTTGGTGCTTCATCTCCTAGGGTTAGTTTTTTGGATGTCTAGGAATTTTGGCATTCCCATTTATTGTAAAAGGGACTTCAGAGCCTCATTGTAACCATCTTCTTTCTAATGTGAGTAGCCATCACATCTCTTCTTAGAGATAAGCTGCCACCATTCTAGCGAGTCTTTCACTCTGTATTTTTACAGTCTCTGTACATTTCTCTGATTAATAGAAATAGTGTATTACTGTATATCTGTGTTTATGGTTGCATCTCTGATACATTTATGTTATATTATTGAATATCTGCAATATCTCTGTGCATTTATTTATTATATCTCTTCTCTCATTTCGTGCCGAAAATAATCCGGATCAGTGGTATCAGAGCAGGTTGCTCTTGATCATTTTTCAGTGCATGTCCCCGACGAGTTCGGAGTATAGCAAGTTGGGTCTCGAGCTTGTCTCTCTTGAGGACAATCGTTCTTGCACACCCAAGAAACCTTCAATGGTGGAAGAAAAGAAAAATGATGGAGCAGACGATCCTATCAGTCTATTGCTTGAGCAAGCTCTCACGCGACAGAGGGACGAAATGATGGAGAATTTTTCCCACATCCTTCAATGCCTACCAATAGCATCAGGCGCATCTTCATCAAGAAACCACTTTGGAGGCACCTCGCCTTTCAAGGTACAGGTTAATTTTGATATCCCCGTATTTGAAGGTCATATAGATGTAGATGCCCTAGATAAATGGTTAAATTTGCTAGAAGGTTATTTCTTTGTTCATAATTTTTTCGACAAGGAAAAGATCACCTTCTCACTCCTTAAGGCTCTCCCCCATGTCAAACATTGGTGGGAAACTTACTGGGAGCATAGTTCCATAGAGGATTCTGGAATATATGGGGCCGAGCCCACTTGGGAATTTTTTGTGGATGCGGTAAAGGAACAATACTACCCTGTTGGAAACTATGAGGACTAGTACATGAGATGGACCACACTACGGCAAGAGAAGGGCCAATCAGTTCCGGAGTTCACCAATAGCTTCCATACCTTGTGCACCAAGCTGGGTATCAAATACTCTGAATGACATTTGGTTCTGAAATACCGTGGGGCTCTACACAGATGCATCCAAACTGAAATGGATTTTCTAGACATCTCATCACTCGGTGTTGCCTATTGATGTGCTGTTAAAATCGAGCAGAAATTTAAGCACCAGAACAAACGGGAGTTCGGGTCTACAAATCCACAACAACCAAAGTATGACAAAGACAACCCTAACAAACAGTCCTGAAAACCAGTCCAAGCCACAGGAAAAGAAGGGTCATGGGAAGACAAAGAAGGACACCGGAAAATGGTGCGATTTCCACAAAAGCCCCTGGCACAACACCGACGAATGCCGCTCAAAACAGTCATTGGTGGCCGAGATCAAAGACAAGGATCCGAACCCTGATTCAGAATATGATTCTGAAAATACTGGTAAACGACAGATCATCAACGCAGACCCCACTACTATTGTCGTGACCGCAACAATTCAACCAGAAGAACCAACAGATCCGGAAGAGGGGGAATGCCTTTTTCATTCACAGATGTGGGTGAAGGGGACCCCGTTGCATTTTATTGTTGATAGCGGAAGCCAAAAGAACCTCATCTCAGCAGATGTCGTCAAATAGTTGGGATTGTCGACAACACCACACCCGCAACCATATAGCATTGGGTGGCTTCTCCAAGGACGATATCTTCGTGTCAGCCAATAGTGTCGATTGTCATATGGCATCCAACCCTTCAAGGATGAGGTATTATGTGATGTTTCCCCACTGGATGTCTATGATGTTCTCTTGGGCCAGCCATATATGTGGAAATGCCATGCTATCTATGAGTCTCGACCCCGTAGTGTCATTATTACTCTGGGGGGTCATCTCTACAGGATACCAGAGGTAGTTCCAACTACTGCCCCACCTAAACAGTGCCGCAAGGTAGTATCTCATACTACAAAATTTATCTTCTCCACAATTTGTTCAAAGGGTGAACAGAAGGATACTGCAGCCACCACAGCTTTGGCCCAAGCACCTTCTATCCAACAGAAGCAGATCGACAAGGTTGCAACAAAGCACGAATATTCCTTCTACACACAGTCATCTAAAATAGCCAAACTGGTTAAAAAGGTCCAAACCTTCCAGCCAAAGATTCGTGATAGCCTTTGTAGCTGGAAAACAAAGGAAGTTGGTGCTTCCAATGAATGTAATTATTCAAGACATATAAGAAAAAGCATTCTGTGGTTTTCTCCCGATTTGGGTTTCCACGTAAAACACTGGTGTACTGTGTATGTGTGTGATTTTTTATTTCTTACTGCTCATTATTGGATAATAATTCTACATTGATATAACATTTGAAGAAAAGGGATTATAATTACACTATTATTGATTCACCCCCCTTCTCAGTAATCCAACAGAGAAGACTCATGAATGGCCAAAAAATGACATACCTATAATCGAACACCTTAAAACGCGAGCCGACCGAGAAGTTCCTCTCTGCTAAGAAATCAGATCATAATGACAACAACAAGGTCGAACAATAGCCTAACTAGGGTGGTATCTTTTGGCCCTTGGTTATGGAAGGAAGTGAAGAAAAAGGAAGAAAAGATAAAAAGAAAGCTTTGCGGGAGACATTGTGACTATCACTGGGTCGAAGTGAGAAAAAGAACAAAAAAGATGGAGCGAAGTGAGGAAAAGCAAGCCGTTGGATGAGGAGATCGAGGATGACATATCAACAAGGAATATGGACCAAGGATGACTCAAAAAGTTGGAAAAATCCACCATTAAATGCTTTGGAACACCGCGAGATGAAGAAGGAAAGACAGGCTGGCGAAGCTCGAAAAATGCGAGTCAAGTTGACCTAGGGTTTTAGACACCTAGGGTTTTGGTAATTAGGGTTTTGACACATAGGTTTCAACCTAAGGCTATCGGTGAGGGATTGTAATGTATAAATAGAGATCGAGAAGACCTAGGTCGGGGGGGTACTATTGTTGAGCCTTATTATTGGTTGATTATTCATTGAGAGAATATTGTACTGTGAGTAAGAGAAGTGCTAAGAGTGAGAGCCTTCTGGTATTGTAAGATCTTCAGCTGGGTGCGAAGATCAAGTCCTATAGCTGGGTGCGCAGGAAGGGAGAGAGAGAAGAGAAAGGATCTGTTGGCCAAGAGTGCAGATCAGAACTGTAAGCTTTATCTAATATATCACAAGCACAGTTTTTTGGACGTAGCCCTAGAGAGAGGGTGAACCACATACACATTTTGTTGTGTGTGTGATTAATGCTTTGAGATCTATTGTTGTTATATTTTTATCTGCATTGTTGTATTAGATCATATCTATAGTTGTGAAGGATAGATCTAGCTAGTTGAATGATAGATGCATGTTGTGTTGTTGTTGTAATAAGAACCACTTGATGTTCCCCTGGTTGTAGACATATCTATCCTGCAACCCCCTCATAGCTGCTTCGGGTGAGACTGCATCTTCTTCGCAGGTGATGTTGAAAGGGCCAGTAGCTAGGGCTTGTTGGTGCGCTCTTGGAGCTGAACCCTGGGTCTGCCCCTGTGCCAACAAATGGTTCTGTTGCCAGGACAAGAATATTTTTAAGGGAATGTCAAGGTGGTTCCCATTGAAGACAGAGATCTAGAAGTGGATAGAGGATCAAGAGAAGGACTTCACTGAAGCCCAGAACAAGAACCTTAAACTGACTACTAAATATTGGCTACAAAGATATATCTTCACCGACATTCACAAGATTTTCTTTGGAGGAATCCATCAGGAGATACACGAGTGGTTGGCTAGGTTAGCCAACACACAGTTCGAAATTAGATCTAGACCTCCTGTGGTTTGGACACCAGCATTGATTCAAAAGGTCAAGAGAGTCGACAATGTTATAGCCAGGGCAGTATATCACTGGTTTGATAGTACCATTGGAGGGTATATCACCAAGTTTGTTGTTGACAAAAAAGAATCGTATAGCCAAGCCGAGAGATACTTTTTCAAAGGACCCATAGGAAAATGTTTTCACTTCCTGAAGCTAAGAATCAAGATTCTCTTGCATGAAAACTACATCTTGAAGATATAGTAGACTGGTCGGACCAGGAAGGGCTAATGTTCAATATCTCAAATAGCGACAGTGACACAAAAGCAGGACATACGCACAGTGGGAAGGTATTCCGAGGAGTTCACCTTGAGAACTTGTTTAAGAAAAACTACGGATAAGAGGGTTTCTATAGTGGAGAAGAGGTAGATCTAACCGATGAAGAGAATCTAGAGCCCACCAGAACGGAAGAAGGGGAAGCTGAAGAACTATGCCAAAGTGAGCCAGAAACCTCAGGAACTGTGCAGACCACTGAAGTAAGTAACGTTAATCCTCCTATTGTCCCAACAATACTTAGTAGTCAGAATAGTCAGAACCACCAGAGTCTTCAAAGTACTGTTACTAGTAGCTCAACATCTACTCAAACAAGAACCCTAGTAAGCTCTATGGAAGATGAAATGAGACTCCCTATCTTTAGAGGAGATGGATCTGAAGATCTAGATCAGCATTGGTTTCTGTGTGAAGTTGTATGGAATATTAAAAGTATCATCGATGAAGCCATCAAGAGAACCCAGTTCAACACTACGCTAAGGGACCATGCACTGAGCTGGTACATGAAACTTGTCCAAGGACTGCCACAGCCTAAGCCCCTAAATGAGATCAAGAATGCACTGATTGTAGATTTTAAGAAACCTAAGTCAGAGTCACAATGTATTACAAAACTAAAAGAGATTAAACAAAAGATAGCATAACTGGTTTGGGAGTTTGACCAGAGATTCAAGACCCTGATAGACCAATTAACTTTTCAGATCCCCGATGAACAGAAAAAAGAATGGTTCATCATTGCATTGTTACCACACATAAGAGTCCCTCTGATGCAGCAGAAGATTGCATCTCAGGCAGAGTATTTGGAGATCTCCATGAAGCTTGAATCAACACCGATGGGAGAATCTAGCTCAGGCATTAGCTAGATCATGAGCCAGCTAACTAGTTTGTCTTTACAGGTCGAGGATATGAAGAAAGATAAGGGAAAAGACAAAAGGGAAGATATATAGTGTGTAAGATGCAGATCTGAAGGCCATGATAAGGAACATTGTCCCTTATTGCATGAGTACTCAGCATCAGGGGCACCCATCCCCTTAAAGCAAGTTAACCTACCCTGGTGCAATCTATGTAGAAATAGGCATCGCCCAGGTGAGTTCACTACATGCAGAAGTATGTTCAGACACCTACAAACTTGTATTATACATTCTATAAATCAGTGGGGCACGGTGACCGAGATTGGAGAGCTTATGATCTCATGCATAAAAGGTCGAGAGACATATACAAGATTCAAGGGGAAGTACAACAAGAAGGAAAAACTCCGCATTACAACTCTTCGGGGAGAAGAAATTTCACTCCTCATGGTGGCTACATAGGATGAGGATGAGGAGGAGGTATGGGCCGAGGCCGAGGACAAATAATCTGTTACAACTGTGTGCAACCAAAATATTTAGCAAGGGATTGTCAGAATCCTTTCACAACCTGTAGTTACTGTAACTCATTCAATCATGTCATAGAGGAATGCCCTGTGCTGCTAGCTAAACTTCAGGACAGACGAGGACCTCAGTAGAACCCACAAGTACAAATAATATATGATGAACCTCATGGATCAGATCCTAGAGTCACTTTTATCACTCGAGGAGGTGCTGCTACAGGAGAAGACAAAGCAGCCCAAGGAAATACTGAAAACAACCACAGAGTCAGGAAAGCTACAGAAAATACCTCAATGTTCGATGCTAAGAAAGAAAGACAGATATTCGAGGAGGCAAGAAAAGAGTTCAAAGGAGATCAAGGATCTTCATCAAAGAGACAACCAAAAATAAAATAATATGGCATGCCCCAGGTGTTTGATCCATCTGCATCACCAAAAGAAGGGAAAGAGGTAAGAAAACTCATGGAATTTATGTACACTTGTGTTAAGTTGATTCAAGATAAAGGAATTGTATAAGAATTACAAGATTTAATCAAGCAGTATGAGCTAGGAAAAATAGACCCTTTACTAAATAGAGCAGTGCACCAAATTGGAAAAAGAAGAAGGACAAATAAATAATTACACTTGAATGCTCAGATAGGAGAGTATGAGATAGACTATGTGGTCCTCGACTTAGGGTCAGAGGTCAATGTCATCACAAAGCAGACTTGGGAACTAATGGGAAAATCCAAGCTGATATATTCCCCTATCAATCTTCACATGGCTAATCAACAAGCTATCAGCCTATTTGGATGATTAGAGCATGTCCCAGTGGACATTGACGGAGTAAGAACCTTTGCAGATTTTGAGGTAATTGAAATTTTTTATGATAGCTGCCCTTACCCTGCATTGTTAGGAATTGATTGGGCCTTCAACAATTCCACTGTTGTTGATCTGAAGAAAAGACGCATGACATTTGAGAAAGATGGCCTTAGGGTCATTGCAACTTTATATCCAGATGAGGGTCCACGATATATAGAACCTATCAGAGAAGAGGACCACACATTTGAACTAGAAAACATCTACAAATTAACCGCCATACAACATAATTATATCAACCCTATAGCTGATGGGAATCTGAGCTGACGAAGTGACAACACATGTTCATCCGACTCAGAAGAAGTGTTGGAGAACTGGAGGAACCATATGTATGAAGTATCTACAAGAAGATGTGCTAGGCTAACCAGAGAAGTTCGCTGGATTGGCACGATAGTGAGTAATCTACCCACATTTGATGGGTTGAACGCCTTAGAGAAATTTTTATCAAAATTTGAGACAAGTGTACCAACACAACAGAGGTTGTTGGCAATGGATGAGGGGATGAAGGCCACACCAGCAAGATGGTGGGGGACACATAAAAGCAATATTACATACTGGACATAATGCCAAACTTTGATGACATCATGGTTTTAAACATAAGTAGGAAGCTACGAAGCAAGGTACATAGGTGGAAGCTGCCCAAAGGACCATGTACAAAGCTACGAAGAGGCCTGGAGGGACATTCCTAGAGAACAATAGGTACACAGATTTGTCAATACGCTGGATACTACCCCGATTAACTGGTACCTTCAAGCAGAGTTGTGCCTCGTCACTTCATAATGGGAAGGTATGATCTAGAATTTTATAACCACCTTTTTGTTTGAAAGTGAATTCCCTTTAGTAGATCAAGAACTTCAGATGGTGAGACATAAAGTATTTAAGGAGGCATCTAGCCTCCCTTTGGAGCAAGAAGAGGATGAATGGACTACGCCCCTTCAGAAACTACAGATCTTCTACAACATTAATGTCGATGAAGACGATGATCCAAGGAAGGTGAATATTGCAGAAAAAAAAGGTCAGAGAGATGTGGAAGGACCAGGAGTTGAATTGTCATTCGTTGGACAACTGATAAAGATAAAGAAATTCAATATTAGGACGGAGGAGACACCAAATCTTGCCAATGTCGGAGATTACTGGGACGTTGTTACCACTGACAAAATCACAAAATTATTGCACGAGTATCAAGACTTGTTCTTGAACAATTTCACTAATATGAAGGTAATCAAAGGACCTATGGGATAGATGAGAATACCTTTGAAAATAGATGTGAAGCCAGTCAAGAAAAGACCCTACAGATTGAACCTGAAATATAAGGAAAAAGTGAAGATTGAGCTCGATAGAATGCTCGAAGCAGGGATTATTGAACCTGTCAAAGAGTCGGAGTGGATTAGCCCCATGGTGGTGCAATATAAGAAGACAGGTGAGATCATGATTTGCGTATATCTCAGGAAGATGAATGATGCTTGTCTACATGATCCTTTCCCTACACCATTCATAGACGAAGTATTGGATAACGTAGGAGGCCAAGAAGTATATTCTTTTATAGATGGGTTTTCAAGATACCATCAGATCCGCATTGCCAAGGAGGACCATCATAAGACTAGGTTTTCCACAGAGTGGGGATCCTACCAATATACAATAATTCCATTTGGATTGAAGAATACCCCAACGTTCAAAGAATTTTTTCATAAGTGTTTAGAAGCATACTTTGATGACTGTACTATTTTTAGTTTGTTGAAAAATCATATTGAATGTCTAAGGCTAATGTTGGATAAATGCAGGCAGTGTAAAATTGCTTTGAATTTGAAGAAGTGCATCTTCTTCTCACCGTTTGGAGTATTATTAGGTCATATTGTATGTAAGCAAGGATTGTTAGTGGATCCATCCAAGATTGCAATTATAGTTGATTTACCACCACCCACATCAGTCAAACAACTACGCACTGCACTAGGACATACCGGCTATTACAGGAAATTTATCAAAGGATATGCTCAGATTACTTTGCCAATGGAGGCATTATTAAGGAAAGACTGTCAATTTGGATGGACATATGAATTCCAATAGAGCTTTGACACACTAAAACAAAAGATGGTGACTGTGCCTATTCTAGTCTTTCCAGACTGGAGAAAGGAATTTCATGTGCATGTTGATGCATCTTCTATTGCATTAGGAACAATATTGGCACAACCTGGACAAGGGGACATTGACCATCCATTAGAATTTTCCAGCAGAAAACTATCCACAGCTGAAATCAATTACACTACTACAGAGAGATAGGGATTAGCCATGGTGTATGCATTGCATAAATTATGACACTACTTGTTGGGAGGACACTTTAAAATGTTTACTGATCACTCCATGTTGAAGTACCTAGTCAACAAGCTAGTGTTGGGGGGGAGAATATGCAGATGGCTTCTCCTATTTCAAGAATATGATTTTGAGATCATAGTTAAGACAAAAAGAATGAACAAGGGCCCAGACCACCTATCGAGGTTGGAGCATGGCGAAGAACCTACCAGTCTAGAGGATACAATATCATATGCATAGCTTCTCTCCATTAGAAATATTGATGACCACTTCACAGACATAGTCCAGTTCCTCTCAACAGGAATGGCTCCAGGCGAGTACACGATTCCTCAGAAGAAACAACTAGTGTTGCACGCTACATATTTTTCACTAATAGTTGGTCAGCTATATAAAATGGGACCTAATGATATACTAAGAAGATATGTGATGGAGGAAGAATTCCCTATGATCCTCGAAGAATCTCATGAAGGCATTGCAAGAGGACATTATGTAGGGAAGTAAAATACGCAGAAGGTTATGCGAGCTGGCCTTTGGTGGCCTATGTTACACAGAGATGCTAAAGAATATACCAGAGCATGCACTGTATGCTAGTGAATTGGGAAACCATCCCGAAGAGATGAGATGCCATTAGCACCACAGATGACCCTACAGGCATTTCAAAAATGGGCCATTGAATTCGTAGGACCTATAAACCCACCAGGAAATCACACAGGAGCAAGGTATATTATCACTGCGATAGAATACCTGACTAGATGGGCTGAAGCAAGAGCACTCAAGGAATGTAGTGCAGCTACAACGCGTTTTATATTTGATGACATAATAACTAGGTTTGGATGCCCTAAGGTCCTTATGAGTGATCAAGGTACACACTTCATCAATAAGATAGTTAAAGCCTCGACAGAAGAGTTTGCAGTCCACCATCAGAAGAGTACAAATTACCATCCACAAGAAAACAGAATGGTTAAAGCATTCAACAAGATCTTGGAGACAACATTGACAAAGATTTGCAGTGTGAATAGGGATGACTTGGATTTAAGAGTACCCATGATACTCTGGGCTTATAGAACCACTTGCAAGAAATTAACAATGCAGACCCCTTTCAAGTTGGTTTATGGCCTTGAAGTTGTTGTCCGAATGGAGTACTTGGTACCAAGCCTAAGAATTGTTTCATTTATAGACATGGATGATACTGGCGCTGTTCATGAAAGGCTAGCATAGTTGGTCGAACTAGAAGAAGATAGATTCATTGCAGGCTTCCATCAACAAATTTTGAAGGAACGAGAAAAGGCCTATCATGATAGACACATCAAGAAGAAGATATTCAGGCAAGGTGATTTAGTACTGGTATATGACAGTAAGTTTATCAAACACCCTGGAAAATTCAGAACGCATTGGCTCGGACCATATGAGATTGCCTATGTTACAGAAGGAGGAGTTGCGTAGCTAAAGACAATGAAAGGAGGCTGGAAGGAAGGCTTTGTGAATGAGAGTCAGATGAAGTTGTACTATGACAACCAACTACCTCGCAGCTCTCAGTAGAATCAAGAAGACAAGGGTCCAGGTACTAGGTGCAGTTGAAACTGGGTACCAGACATAAAAAAGACAGTCTACACAAGGATGGAAAGGAGGCATAAAGCAGAAAGCAAGGGCTACACTGCACAGTTGAAAGTCGAAGTAAAACAAGAGGATCAGATCTCAAGTGCCTCAGGATGAGTCACAGGTGAGTGTTGGGGGCCTGTTGGCCCTTGGTTATGGAAGGAAGCGAAGAACAGGGAAGAAAAGATAAAAAGTGAGCTTTGCGGGAGACACAGTGACTGTCACTGGGTCGAAGTGAGAAAAATAACAGAAAAGATGGAGCGAAGTGCGAAAAAACAAGTCGTTGGATGAGGAGATCGAGGATGATATATCAGCAAGGAATATGGTCCAAGGATGACTCAAAAAGTGGGAAAAATCCACCATTAAATTATTTGGAGCACTGCGAGATGAAGAAGGAAAGATAGGCTGGCGAAGCCCAGAAAAAGTGGGTCAAGTTGACCTAGGGTTTTAGACACCTAGGGTTTTGGTAATTAGGGTTTTGACACCTAGGTTTCAACCTAAGGCTGTCGGTGAGGGATTGTAATGTATAAATAGAGGCCAAGAGGACCTAGGTCGGGGGGGTACTATTGTTGAGCCTTGTTATTGGTTGATTTTTCATTGAGAGAATATTGTACTGTGAGTAAGAGAAGTGTTGAGAGTGAGATCCTTCTAGTATTGTAAGATCTTCAGCTGGGTGTGAAGATCAAGTCCTGCAGCTGGGTATGAAGGAAGGGAGACAGAGAAGAAAAAGGATCTGTTGGCCAAGAGCACATATCATAACTATAAGCTTTATCTAATATATCACAAACACAGTTCTGTGGACGTAGCCCTAGAGAGAGGGTGAACCACGTACATTTGTTGTTGTGTGTGTGATTAATGCTTTGAGCTCTGTCGTTGTTATATTTTTATCTGCATTGTTGTATTAGATCAGTTCTATAGCTGTGAAGGATAGATCTAGCTAGTTGAATGATAGATTCATGTTGTGTTGTTGTTGTAATAAGAACCACTTGATGTTCCCCTGGTTGTAGACATCTCTGTCCTTCAACCCCCTCATAGCTACTTCGGGTGAGACTACATCTTCTTTGCAGGTGTTGCCGAAAGGGCCAGTAGCTAGGCTTGTTGGTGCGCTCTTGGAGCTGAACCCTGGGTCTACCCCTGTGCCAACAATGACCAACAGAAGGAGTATGAGTGACGTGCAATAAATGCACGTCGCCTCCAGCCACAGTCAATTAAATTCAATAGTAAACGCCAACCATTAATCTACCAACAATTCATTTAAACCATGCATTGAAAATTGTATCTATTACTTGTCAAACGCACCACCCACATCATTCCTTCCATTCCAAATTGACCATATTGCCTATCAACTATATGATCCAATAAACCATGTATAGAATCATCACCAATAGCATGATCCACATCAAATTGTACCATAGTATAATCACCATGCATATCGACTATATAACTCAAATAAAATCTCATATCCATTAACTTAATAGCTAGGATAACAATACCCCATTTAAAATCGATGCATGTAGTATAGTATATAGCATAGTTTAAATTTTTCCATTTGCATTTGTTATATTTCTTTTCATTTCTTTCCAATTCCTTGTCTATGTTATTTCTAACATGTTTGATGTGCAAGTCTCTTCACAATAGATCCAATAACAGATTGCAATGACCGTAAGGATGCAATAGGCTATAGTAACATAAAGAACCAATACTTCATAAGCCCAATCCATAACCAATAAAAAAAATATCTCACCAGCATGTAAGGAGTGTCGAATAGTAGCATGACATCAAAAAGACACAAGACCTGATCTCTAGTCTACAAGGGGGTCCCACCTACTAGTATTATTTAACTTTTATAATAGTAGGCTTTAGCAACACTTTGCGGACGAAACTTCATTGGTGTTTTTTAATCATCAACAAACTGGCGAATCCAGAGGGAAATTTGCTTTCAACATATTTAGAACTCATAACTCATGGTTTCGCAGACCAAGAACAATAGGTGAAGAAGATTATGAAACATGGGGAAATGAGGGGATTTAATGGAAAAATGACCCAGAATTTGGGAATAATTCATGAAAAGTGTTAAGTATGAGGGGTTTTTACCACTGTATGCATAATCATTTGACCGGAATCTGCTCTCAACTTTAAGGAGAAATTTATTTTAGACTTTCTCTTAATCACTCAATGGATGAAGAAATGGCAAGAAGAAGTGGGAGATAACCAATTATTTACAAGACAACAATGGAAATATATAAAAATTTCAAGGGTCCTTCAAAGGAAAGATAATAACAGTCGTGTAAGCTTGATTGTTATTGACTAACAATGCTTCGCAGGAGTGTCACTGTGGCAGAATTGATCCAACATCCTATTTTTAACTAAATTATGATAGGGAAAAACAAATCATAATAGAAGTAACAATGCAGAAATTAAAACAACAGCAATAAAAGACAAAATGAAGAAGACAACAAGAAAAACAAATTTTAACTCAGAAGGCTGAAGTCAAATAGAAAAAGAAGCACAAAAAATGAAAGAAGAGCTAGGCTACTAGTATACAGAAAATCCAGACAGCATAAGAACTTTTCACGTTGGTCCCTCGTAATATTCCAGGCGAGGGATGTTAGAGTTGTAGGAAAACAATTGTTTCTGTAAATCCTTTAAAATGTGAGAGTTAGTGTCTAAGACAAAATAAATTTGGAGAGGACCCAACACTTGGAATTCTGGTATAATTATCAGTCCCTTGACACACACAATTAGATCATCAAGATAGAGATGGAGACTGACCAATTCATTGAAAGTCATGTGCATAGGTGTTTTAAAAGAAGTACCTGTATCAAGTAAGATAGAAAGCCGACATTGGTAAGACATGGTACCCCAATAAGTGATAAGAGTGGTTTTGTGAGAAGCTGCCCTCTTTACCTTGATTTTCTTGCAACCAAACAAACTGTCAAGTAAGGGCCCTAATTGTGACTCTACAACTTATTGCAGAACCATTTCCATATTGAGGGGAGGAAAAGGATTTTTCATAATAGCTTGCCTGAAAGTTCAAAAATTAATGCAATTCCTAATATGATCAATGGTATTTGAAACAGGTACCCAGTTGGAAACCCATTCAGGGTGGACTGAAAAAATAATTCCAGTCCTTAAGAATTTTCCCAACTCCCTATGAACAACTGCTTTAGGTGTAGTGCAGAGTTAACAAGTTCTTATTTTTGCCTAGCTGGTTTCATAGTATGTTGAATAAGACTAGGATCAAAACCATGAAGATCCTCATAAGACCAAGAAAAAACATTTTGAAATCCATTGAGTAGCTCGACAGACCTGATTTCTTCTTTATCATAACATTGGACATTTATTTTAACATTCGTTGAAGATCCAAGTGTCCTAATGTTCATGGAGATGGTTTCAACCACCTTCTTTCGTAACTCATCTTCTTTCTATATTTATTTATTTCCTACATAACTCGATGAAAATGAACTCTGAAGAGGAGTCAAGCCCTCAGGAAGTTTATTGTTTTCTATGGATATAATCTCCTCGGTCTTAAGAGGTTCATATTGAATGAAATCACACATGCTCTTATTGTCAAGGGGGGCCTGCCAAGATTCTATATTGTCATAGATATATGGATGATATAGAGATTGAAAAGAACAATCAAGCCTGTGAGGTAAAAGTTGTTGTTTAAGAGACGCTGGAAAGATAGCTAACCGACCAGCCATTGAATTCAACTCCCTCCTAATACAAATGATGTTGAAGGATAAAAGGTTTGAGGTGAGTGCCCAAACATCTTGGGTGTATCGTTCCATCAACTTGTTTCTAGGAGAGAATATCTTACGTATCAGGTTCACAACAAGCTCAGAATCTTTGGAAACTGAAAGGTGACCACAACCAAGATTAAGGGCATTCTCAATGCCTAATAATGAATCTTCGAATTCAGCGGCACTATTTGTACAATAAAACTCTAACCTATACGACAGATTATGAATTCTTCTTGTAGGGGAAACCAAGCTAATGCCAACCCCATTACCTTCATTAGAGTGTGAACCATCAAAGTTCATATGCCACATATCATCATCCAAATCGATTCATTCCAAAATAATATTATCCTCTTCATCAAAGATGGAATACACTCCTAGGTCTTCTTCGATATAGTTTACGCTAGATTGCGGAACACTCTCTATGTAGGGTGAAATTATTCCCTCTCTATGGACTATAATGTTCTTACCATTCCGAGGAACGGATAAATGTGTTCCATCGAGTGAGAGGTATCCACCTGTTAAGGATTGCCAATATCTTCCCAAGATAATTGAGTAATTGCTTATAGACATATTAATGACCTGGATGCTGAGTGTTGTCCTTATCTCAGGATGAGCGCATAAAACCAAGGTCACATCCTTAATCTCTCCTATGGTTGTTTTTTGTAGAATATTATAGGAGAGCATGCTTATGGAATTTTCATTTGTACAAGACAAGCCTAGGTCTTCCATAATAATCTTTGACATCACACTTGGGCCCAAACTGCCATCAATGAGGCAACAATGTGAAATCTTATCCATGATCTTTACAAAAATATACAAAGGGGGATTTTTTATAGGGTATCTAAATTTATGTACACCTACTTTATTTATAGAAGAATCCTCTTCATCTACCTCTTCAGAAATATTGGTTACAACAGAATGTTTTCCTTCCATGAATTGTTTCAGATGCATTTGTTGTTCAGGGATGACAACCATGTCTAGAAGGGTTGCATCTTCTTTGATGTTGGCCAACTAATTCAAGATATTGTATTTGGAAGAGGGGAGAGGAGGAGTGATCCCTTGACTCTCAGGAACCTTAGGAACCTGAAGAGTAGCAACGGTTGAGGATGATATTGGGCCATAAGAACTGCAGGGAGGATCAAATTTTCCCTTGGGAGTATAGGCCTTTTTCCTAGTGTTGATGACCATGACATCCTCTGGCTCTGCAAAATCTAGGACAATGATAGTAGCTTCTGGTATTTTACCAAAATTTTTATCTCTGGCACTCTTCTTTACCTCACATGTGGTTTCCTCATGGTGTTCCTCGCAAAAGTTACACCAAATCCGAGGCAAGATAACTTTAGGCTAAAAATTGTTTTCAACCGGATTTCTAAAGGTGGGGGGCAGAAGAGGATGAAGCTTTAGGGGTGAGAGGGGAGACAATACCCTTCCACTCAAATTCTATCATACGGTTTTCAATATCTTGTACCAATTGTAAGAGATCAGACATGTTTGTCTGTCTAACTGATTATCCCTGGGGAAGACCATTTCTTTCAGGTTGTTCTTCATACTCTGAACAAGTATGCAGAGTGGAACCAAGGTTATCAATGGCAATTTCCTCAAGTATAAGATGGTAGGGAGAAGGAAATTCACTTTATTAATGCATGAAAGAGGCTTGGTTTTGAGGGCGGATAAGTTCGGGTATTTGATTGTATAACTTGGTGAAACGCAAGTTGAAAGACTTGATTGTTTCACCATCCTTATAGGTGACGCTATTGTATTCCATTAACTTGTCAGCAGGGCTTTTGGATTGCCCATAAGTGGATCAGAACCAATAGATTAACTCCTCCCAAGTAGACAGAATCTTAGGAGGAAGGTCAAAGAAATCAATCACAACCTTTCCTTCCAAGAAATTGACAAATAAGCGCATGCAATTATCATTCTTTTTGGCCCCTATGTTATGAAAAGCACTAGAAAATGCCACCAAGTGTTCGTTTGTACTGACAATGTTATTTCCTAAAAACTTAGGCAAATTATGTTTAAACTTCGGAAGTGGATGAGTAGTAGGGGCTAGGTTAAGAGGAGAGGACACATGCCATGGTGTGGTTGTGGCATCTTCTTCTAACTAAAAAATCCCATAATTTTTAATGACTTTGGTGGGATTCATGGTAGATTGGATAGGTATATGGTGGCTATATAAGCTACCAATTATTGATGATGATGAATATTGAGAAGATGAAGAACTTACAGTGCCACTAGAGCCACCACTAGATGCCATCTTGTGGATGATAGGTGAAGGAAAGAAAGACGAGCTAAATGAATCAGATAAAGTTCTCCTTAGAGAACCTTGTTAGGCAAATAAAACACCATCTTGTTAGGCAGATAACACAATGTTCCTTCTTCCTATTTCAACAATAGGATTGATTTCAGGTGACATGCCTCTTCTTCTTCTAGAAGCATGCGAGTCTAAGGACATGAAATGTTGGAGTTACTTCACACACACCTAGGATTTATTTTTCCTAAGGTTTTTCCTTGTTTATTAATCATAATTAGTCATTATCTATTATCCTATATTTTAGGGGAGAATATTCCACCTGGAGAATATTCTCTTTCAGTTGACACTTCAGTTTGACTAGTTGAGTTGAGTTTAGATGTTGCATTGGTTTTATCACCATGAAACATTGGGATCATCACCATGCTAATTCGGCCTTGCCTTGGGATCATAACCAAACTGGCACATTAGCCTTGATTGCCCAAGTTAACTCCTCACTACTCTCTGTTCAGTCAGTTAACTGAAGACTAGTTTACTAGTTAACTCAACTAGGTGGCAGTTCACTCCCGTAACTTCCTGAGAGACTAGACTAGGTGGAAGTTCACTCCCGTAACTACTGGTGTGTATCTATATCACTCTATACCACCACTATGGTGTATTTTTTCTCCTCCAGTGTGCACTCATTGAGCTATACAGAGTATATCATGTGTAAATTATTCATTATTCACAACAGTTAATGAAAATTCTTTCATTCTTTCTCTCCTTCTTATTTCTCAAATTATCTTTGAAAATGTGTGTAGTATTGTTTAGCTAGATATATTCTGTGCATTTTCAACACATTTACATGGTATCAGAGCTGATGGATTGCTAAGAAAAATCTACACCAAAGTTTTTTGCAGGTACAAAAGATTGAAGACAGCGGAAAGATGGATTTCTAAAAAGAATTCATTCTTACACCTTACATTTATTTTGCATGGAAGGAGAAAATAGCCATACATCTCCAAACCAAAGGGTTTTATAGGTTAACCTTGAATACAGATACAAAACCAACATCATCCATAGAAAAATCCAAGTATTTAAATCACATGGATGAGGCACTCGGAACAATTTGCAGTCTTATTTCTCTCGATCTCCTTTTTCACATATCTTCCTGTAAAACTCCCAATGAAGCCTGGACCACCTTGGAAGGGATATTTGGAAAACATGATGAGATGAGGGGACACATGCTAGAGGTGGATCTACTCACATTGGATCCAAAAAGCTTAAAAAATATCCAAGATTTCTTTACAAAATTCAAGGATTCACTGTCGCAACTCAAAGCTTGCGGGGTTGATAAATTGAAGGAGGAGAAACAAATGGTTCTCACTATTCTCTCCAAGCTTGGTACTATATTTTCTATATTTGTATCCACATTCCATACTGTTAGATTTGCCTCTAGATTTACCTGGAAGATGCCTTCTCTTGAGGACTTTATCGAATCCCTGACACAAGAGAAAACCAAGCTCATCAACATGGGCACAATCAAGGCACAAGGGCGCATGCACTCATTGTGCATGATGGCAGCCAAAAATATGAGAAATATAAAGATAAAGATAAATGAAAATCTCATGCACATATGAAGAAGGAAGGGTACACAAAACCCTTCACTGATGCCTCCAGATCCAATGTAGAAAAGGGAAGAAAAGGAGAGAAATGCATGTATTGTCACAAAGGATTCCATACAGAAACTGCATGCATGAAAAAACAAATAGATATGATGCCTCAAATACTTCAGAAAAACAACCTTGGAGATCACATCCTCGAGGGTGCCAAGAATAAGAATCCAGAATATCTGAATTCCAAGAAAGGCAAATCTAGCCATGCCTTGATTGCCATCAACTCCTCTCCCAATGCTTGGATCATAGATTCAGGAGCATCACATCACATGGATGCCTCAAAAGTAGTATATTCTTCTTTTGATGCATGCAAAGGTCCTCCTATTTTGATGGGGGACAATTTTTCTGCCGAAGTAACTGGCAAAGGAAGGATTGAACTCACCAACGGAAGCTTCGAAAATGTGCTGCATGTTCCCAAACTTTCTGTCAACCTTCTCTCCATGTATCAGATGATGAATTCCAGCAAAGGAAATAAATTCATATTCACACCAAAATCTGTGGACATCTATGACATGCAAACCAAATCCAAGGTTTCTACCGGTGAGGTAAATCATCAGTCTAGATTGTATACATTTTCTGAATTCATTGAACATGATTCTTCTTTACTGATTACTCATGCTGATGAAAGTAGTGGGATATGGCATGAAAGGTTTGGAAATTTAAATTTTAGATACATTCAATAGATTAGCAAGAACATATTGGTTGATGGTCTACCAAACATCCATTTCTCCAAGGGAGTGTGTGAGGGATGTGTTCTCAGGAAACACCCTCAAGAGAAATTCGATAAGGGAAAGTCTCAGAGAGCCT
Source organism: Picea engelmannii (assembly GCA_009831015.1). NCBI lineage: Eukaryota > Viridiplantae > Streptophyta > Pinopsida > Pinales > Pinaceae > Picea > Picea engelmannii. The sequence continues at coordinate 219,891 of ML799392.1, forward strand.
CTACACCTTTAGATATGATCCACAGTGACCTTATGGGTCCTTTTATGCATCCATTGTTTTAACGCTCTGTAATTTGCCCAAGGTTGCGGAGGTAGTCACAGAGGCAACCTCGAACCACTTGGAGTCTTGGATCTAGCCCTCCAAGACTCAGAGAGGGCTCTCTCTTTTCGATTTAAACTTGGTTTGTATGTGATGGATATTAGGCTAGCTATGAAAGTGATGAAAGTATGGGGTTGGGGTTTTGGTTTTTAAATAGTTGTTTTGGGACAACAAGGAGGGCCACTGGGCAAATGGGGTCTGCGCTTGAATATGTGATTCACTTTCAGATCTAGACAAAGCTCTTACACAGGGCAAGGTAGTGGAAATGTTGGATTGAATCAAGCTTTAATGGTGTGAAATGAGAGAAAATAGGGGAGGAAAAATCCAAGCAAATGAGCAGTTAAGAATTCATAAATTGATCTTTAGCAGAAAACATAAAGATTACCAAAGGGTCAGATGCAGAGTATTTCATCAATAAATTCTACTCTATTACTATCATTTGATAATAAGAAATTGAAAACAAGCGAAATGATAATAGGAAAACACTTAACAAAGAAGGGAAACGCCACCAACACCTCCGCACAAGAATCCTATAAACAACATGCCCATTACTGATAAATCATTTGAAGATTACAGAAAAAGTTTTCTTGAATGGCAAAGACCCCAGTCCAGCAAAGAAAATTACACCCCTCATAGGTCGAACACCCTGTTTGTCTTTTACATCTACCTAAATAAGAAAAATCTCTCAGGCTTCCCCCAGACTCGCACTCTACCTCTTCTTTTTGAAAATAGAAAAGAAGTTACAATACTTGACACCTGTCACAGATGGTCTCCCAGAAACCAAATCGAAAAATGTAAATAACAACTAATTTGAGAAAGTTTGATAGGTCTCTCGAATTCTGGAACTGCTGGAAATGAATGTTGAGTTGTTGGGGGGTCTTTTCCATAAAATCAGGGCCATCTATCATTTTTTGTTGCTTGCTGTCATGAATTTGCTTCCAACTGGGGGAAATTATGTTTAAACCTCTACTTGAAATGTGGGAAAACTTTTCCATTTGTCAAGAGAATTTAAATTGCCCCTGGTCGAGCTGCCATCTGCTCCATGATCTTCCTCAAACTGCTGCCTCAAATCCTGGAAGGATGATCTGGTGTTTTGACCGCCAGTTACATTCTAAATAATGCCTAAAAATGGGATACTCTGCCACCTCTATCGACGGGTAGAGCACTACACCGTGCCCCTGTAAATGCTCAACCATCTCATCTTTTTTTCACTAAACTTTTGCCTTATAATCTGGGATCTGATTCTCTTTGTCAATTTTGAAATTGCCAAGTGTCTTCGTTCCTTTCAAATTTGGCCATCGAATGATCGGAAATATTCATCCCATAAAATATACAAAAATCATCAGAAATTTTGAAGTGACTGTTGCATCATATTCCAATTTTTCTATAGGGTATTTCGTGGCTTCCTTTTCTGTCTTCCGTAAAAAACCTGGGAAGATTAAGAATAGAATTCACCCTTGTAACACCATCAAGTGCAGACCATTCCTCATCATCACCAGTGGAAATACACTCAGCAAGTTTTCTCTGGGATTGCGTTCTCTCTGGGCACTTCAGTTCCTTGGAGCTCTTGACTCTGTTTAAATTTTTAGATGCCTCATTCAGATCATTAACATTCCTGACTGTGTTTGCACGCTCTAATGTGGGGGTATTTGTCTCATTGTCTATGAGGAAGTCTTCTGTCTTGTTTTCTAAATCTTCCCGTGATTCTGTAGCTGACACTGAAGTGATCTCTTTTGGTACTGCTTGAGTACTATAGCCCTGTGCCAGTGCATTTTTTTATTTTGCCTCAGATGGCAGAGCATTATTGAGGAAAAGATAGACCACTGCACAATCATCCACTTTGGAAGTTGGATATTTTAACCTCCATGCTCGAACAACATATTCCACCAAAGCTCTGGCTGCAGTTGTTTGAGAAGGTGTCGATGCCACAATGTCCACAACCTCCTTATTAGACAATACATCCTAGACCCCATCAGAAAATAGTACAATGAACTCATCTCTTTCAATTAAACGACGGTAAGAGACATCAGGCACAACAATAAGGCCAAATTCCTTCAGACAGAAATCACCAAAATCTCTAGCCATAGCTAGCCCTGGGGAATCATTATGAGGCAACCAAACACGTGATACCTCAGGCTCATCATGCAATGCAAAAACTTGGCCTTTGCATTGTCGAATCCTCTCAGCTTCCCTTGGGAGATTGGGTTTCAAATCCACAGTCGACTGCACTGCAGACAATGAATTGTCTTGAACTCTTGTACCCAGAACTGCTCTTGAGTCTCCAACATTATCGATTAACAAGTATTGTCCCTGCTTCACCAAAGTTACTGTAGAAGTTCCACTACAAAAACAATCTATTGTAGGATGCATCCTGTTAGGAACCCGTCGTTTATAACACACCTTCGCACTCTTCTCATATAAGTCTTCCGCCTGTTCACCCTTTACTACAGCTCACTGTCTGAAATTTACGCAAGACCTCACTTGCTCATGCATACTTGGCCTGGTTTCAGAGTTGGAACACTATTGTTTCGAGTTTCCTTCCATTTGATCACCCATCTATAAACAATCGTGACATAAAACTGATGGGTGTCGGGCTTTGCTCCTGCTAGCAATCCACGAGTGACTTCCGTTGCCAACATTTCTAGTGATGGAAGTCACTCCTGGATTGATAGCAGGAGCAGAGCCCGATGCCCATCAGTTTTATGTCACGATTGTTTATAGATGGGTGATCAAATGGAAGGAAACTCGAAACAGTAGTGTTCCAATTCTGAAACCAGGCCAGGTATGCATGAGCAAGTGAGGTCTTGCGTAAATTTCAGACAGTGAGTTGTAGTAAAGGGTGAACAAGAGGAAGACTTATATGAGAAGACTATAGGAGAAAGCATCCAAACGCAAGGTCTTCTTGCGTTTAAATACAGAAAACCAGAAAATACAATAATGCCACGATAAATCATTTACCATAACAGAAATGCAACAATTCGTGCGACTCAGTCGGTCACGAACTCTCCTAGCATGAGATGAAAAAATAGACGGGGTAAGAAGAACTGTCTGTCATAAAACAAGAAATCTCATATACAGATACACAAGATGAAAGCTGAAATAGCTACTAAAACATTACAGTAGGGAGCTCTTCTCAACCATCGATAGATACAAAAATGGTGAAAACGCCTACATATACTCAAAGTAACCACAACAACAAAATCAAGACGTTGCATTAAGAGCTTTGCATCTTCATGGATTCTGAAAACTTGCACCTGCAGTCTCTGAGGGATCGTGCACCTATGGCAGACGCAATCAGACTTCTGACAGCTTCATGGGTGAATCAACATGCCTTTAATTTGTCACCAGACCTTCCCATTATGGCGGAGAAGATGTCTAACCACCACCAACTACCTTAATAACTGCTTTATTGGGATTGAGGATAGCTCAGCTAACTCGGCACCTTTGGGATGTGGAAGGATCCTCGCACTACCACCTAGAACAACTGAATATCTTGACGAATAGGCATGGAGGCCAGCGCGAAGGATGGGGTGCATTATGGGAGTGGTGGCACCAAGACTATGAGGGTGAGACGAGAAGTGACGAAGTGTGGGAGATGTGGCAAGGGAAGGCACGCGGTGGAAGGCAATAAGTGAAAGGAGGTAGGAGGTGGAATGTCATGGGCACGATAAGGCCGACGTGGAAGTGAGCGGGATAAAAGATGGAAGGTGAGTGGATGATGAGGTGGAAGAAGAGACCACATGGATCAGAAGAAGGAAGGTGGACAGACGTCGGAGGATCAGGAAGGGATAAAGGGAGCGAACCCCATCGCACGGCCAGGAGGAGAACAGATGGCAAGGGGAAGGATGGTACAAAGATGACACGACAGGAAAAGGGGGGCCCATGTGAGTTAAAAGCAGAGCAACTAAGAAGGATGAGATCGTCAGAGCGCCGTTGATCCGGGCACGCCGATCTTGGCCGTAGGAAAGATGTATGATTGATTTCGGACCCCCCCCTCTACTTAAAGGTAGAAAGGCGGGGGGGGGGGTCCAGAATCGCCTCACGCGTCATTGATCCGGGCGTCATGATCTCAACCGTTGAAAAGGTGCACCCCCGATTCTGGACCCCCCCCCCTCCGCTTAAAGGTAGAAAGGCGGGGGGGGGGGTCTGGAATCTGATGCACGCCGTTGATCCGAGCGCATGAAATCCTGTCGTCCAGAACTGACCGTCTCTTAGCACAGGCGCATTTTGCACCCTGGACTTAGGGAAAGTGGGTTTTTTACCCCACTCCATCGCGTTTTTCTCCCCTCTACAAGAAATATCGCTAACATTTGGCTCCATGGGGGATAGAGTCATCCTTGTGATGCTCTAAGAACGCTTTTGCAGATTCAGTGCCTTGTTGTTGGGCTATGGAGTCTTTTATTAAGCTGAAAAAATAAAAACAATATTTACAAAAACACAAGAGCCGGCTGCGGCTCACAAAAAACATTTTTTCAAGAAATGCCCATTTACTGGGCCACCAAAAACTTCTTTGCCTTCCAGATCCTGCAACTTGTAAGTGTTGTTTGAAAATACTTCGAGGATCTTGAAAGGCCCAAACCAGAGGGCATCAAACTTGCCATCCTTGCCTCTGTCCTGCCTGGGTGCATCCCATTTGAGCACCAGATCGCCCTGCTCAAACTCTTTATTCCTTCTCTTCTCGTCGAAGGTCTGTTTGATCTTCTGTTGATGATCATGGGCCCTGTTCATGAACTGATCTATTGTATTTCCACCATCTGATGAATTCTTCTGACCATATGGTCAGGCTCTCCTTCAATGTCCTGGAGGAATTTCGCCACAGATAAATCGAGCTGAGTGGGGAAAACAGCCTTTGTTCCATAAACAATTTGAAAAGGCGATATGCCCAGGGACTTATTCGTTGTCACTCGACCAACCCATAATGCAAATTTGAGCTTTGAATCCCAGGCCCTTTTGTCTTCCAGTAATTTCTTAATGAGTTTGATCAGGCTTTTATTGGAAGACTATGCCAGTCCATTTCCTTGAGGATAACAGGGAGTAGAGTGAATCAGTGAAATCTCAAACTGTTCACAGAACTTGACTAGAGGCTCAGACCGGAAAGGGGTGGCGTTGTCAGTGACAATTTTGTTAGGACAACCAAATCTGGCTATGATATCTTCCAAGAAGCTGATAATTACTTTGTGAGAGGTGCTCCTGGTGGGGACAGCTTCTATCCATTTGGTGAAATAGTCTGTCGCAGTCAGGATCCATCTGTGATGGCCACTTGAGGGCGGATGAATTTTCCCAATGAAGTCCAATCCCCACTGCTGAAAGGGAGCTGAAACTACTATAGGCTTTAGTGGCAGAGATTTGAGCTGCTGCTTCCCTGAGAACTTCTGGCATTTGATGCAAGCTCTAATTTCTCTACAGACATCAAGGAATAAAGTGGGCCAGTAATACCCAGCTCGGAGGATCTTATGGGTTGTGGTCTTCCATAAATGATGACCCCCACGAAGGCCACTATGGAAATCAAATGTAACCTGATGGGCTTCTTGCGGGTCTAGGCACCTTAAAAATACCCCTAGAGGGTCTTTCCAGTACAAGGTTTGGTCAATGAGGCAATATCTGACCGCCTTGAGCATTAGAGCTCTTGCCTTGCTTTTCTCCATTCCATCAGGGGGCCTCAATTCTTGCAGAAAGTACAAGATATCTTTGTACCAAGGGCATGCTGTTAGTGATAGGGCGCCCTGAGAGTTCGTGTTGGATGACTCAGCTTGCTCATTAATGAAGTCAATCCCTAAAGCTTTGCAATTGGATTCATCCAGAAACTTGGCCAAACCTTGCCCCTTTATCAACTTGGTGGGATTGATCACCAGATCGAACTCCAGGATCTTGGCGATCCATTTACCTCTTCTCCCGTCTATGTCTGGATGTATAAGAATGTCCTTCACCGAGGCTGAAGGAACATATGCAGTGATTTTTGAGTGCAAAACATACACTCTGAAAGCTTTGAGGGCCTTCACCAAGGCATAGGCCTGCTTCTCCATGATCTCGTACTGGACTTCTGCATCTCTCAATGCCTTTCTAAAGAACGCGATGGGTTGCTCTCGCCCTTCTTCATTTTTTTGCAACAAGACCGCTGCTACTGTATCATGAGAAGCAAACGAAAAAATTAGGAAATTTCTGGAATAATCAGGACTAATTAGCACAGGTGTTTCAGTCAATGATTTCTTTATTAGGCTAAAAGATTCTTGTGATTCAGCAGTCCATCTAACTTCATTTTCCTTTCTGAGCATGGTTGTGATGGGTTTCACTAGTTCAACAAAACTTGAGACGAATCTCCTCAGAAAATTAATCTTCCCCAAAAAGGCCTGAACTTCCTTCTTAGATCTGGGAAGTGATAGGGTCTGAATTGCTTCTACCCTGCTAGGATCAATTCTTACCCCCTCTATTGATACTATATGACCTAACAACTTCCCTTCCTTCATAGCAAACAGAGACTTCTTGGGATTTAGGGAAAGGCCAAACCTGCGACACTTCGAAAAAAAATTTCTCAGGTGGCAGCAGTGTTCTTTGTCAGACTTGGAGAACACTGTTATGTCATCCAGATAGATCACCACAAATCTATCTTTCTCCCCGATGAAGGCTATGTCCATGGCTCACTAAAACGTGGCTCCTGCATTCATCAACCCAAAAGGCATTTTGGCATACATGAATGTGCCCCAAGGGGTGGTGAAGGTCATTTTTTCTCTGTCCTCAGGCATGACTGATATTTGATTATACCCTGAAAACCCATCAATCATGGATATCCTAGCTGCTCCAGTTACCTTCTGCAATATGTGTTCCATGTTGGGTAGGAGATAATTGTCTTTTCTTGAGCTTCTGTTCAGATTCCTGAAATCAACACAAAGCCTAATTTATCCACTCTTCTTCCTTACTGGGACCAAGTTGGCCACCCACTGGGAATATCTCAAGGGGAGAATGATTTGTGCATCCAAATTTTTTTTTACTTCTTTCTCCATGACAGGCAGTAACATGGGATTTATCTGTCTCAACTTCTACCTAAATGGCCTAGCCTCTTCTTTCAACGGGATCTTGTGCTCAATAACAGATGTGTCATAAGTTTTCAGGTCTTCATATGTCCATGCAAACACATCGGCAAACTCTCTCAGCAACCCAATATATTCGGCCCGCTGTTCTCTGGTCAGACTGCTAGACAATTTGACGAACCTAGGCTCATCCTGCGTGCCAATGTTGCATTCGACTATGTTAGCATCTTCACTCGAAACACCACTCTTTACTGGCACGTCATTCCCATCGAACAATCTCTCTAAAGGGATGAGTCCTCTCGGAATGTGATTGTTGGGTAGCTGAATGATCTGGTGATTCACGATCTTATTTAAAAATACCCCAGGATGAGGGTCATTTTCCAGGTCGGGATCCTGGTCAATGTGCAACGCAGAAAATTCATCCACAGATTGCAGAAACCTTTCAATTTCCATATCATCTTCAAACACCTTCCAATGTTTGACATTGTCAGGTACAGAGGGCCTGTATTTTATCCCGACATCACTTTTTATCCCATGCGGCAAAGGATGCTTGAGCGAACTGGATGATACGACTAGAGAGTTAGCTAGAGTATTTTCCCCCCTTGGAATGAAATAAATGTTAAAATCCAAGAAAAAATTATCCACCAGGTCCCATACTTCATTTCTGTAATTTCTGAGTCGGGGATTATTGGCGTGATAAGCCTTTCTTATTTGCTAAATAATCAACTCAGTATCTCCAAATATCGCTATCTCTTTGATTCCCATTTCCTTCGCAGACCTCATGCCGAGAATAAGAGCTTCATACTCTACCACATTGTTGGTAGTTTCAAATTCCAGCTTGTATGAAAGGGATATGATCTCCTGGCAAGGTGATATAAAAACCACCCCAGCGCCCGCGCCTTCAGGCGAAGAAGCTTCATCGAAAAACATCTTCCACACGGAGGGGGTTGGAGGGAAATCCAGATAGTCAAGACTGGGTTGCTTCCAGACCTGGCAAGACTCTTTAGGAGCATCAGTGAGCTACAACAAGCTAGACCCTAAATCAGTGTCAATTGCAAAGATGGGGTGATTGGTGGGGTCCGCTTCATCACTCACAATGTAAGCCAGCTGAGCTTCCCCGTACAACCTCCTTTTCTCCCCTCTGAAAATCGAAATGGTGGAATACGTGAGATCCATCTGCAACGTTCCCCCAAATTTTTTAATCCACGATCTAGACAATAGCATGCCAAATTTGGGGGGAACGTCGGCTACCACAATATCCATGACCACGCTTTTCATGGGCAGCTGAAACAAAGAAACCACCAGGTCTTTGATGACTCCCAGGCATTGCACCCTCCTCGAATCGAAAGAGTACAAATCATGATAAGTCTTTGTCACTTCCAATCCCAATTCTTCCATAACTATCTTGGGCATAAGGTTATGAGAAGCCCCTGAATCCATGAGGCAATTATGAAACACTTTGTCATGTATGTTCAGGGATGTGTAGAAGAGAGGGGATGAGTCATCTCTGTCTTCTACCATGGGCCCTAGGATGACGGCTAGCGTCTCATCTTGAAGGTTCACTGAATCAGAGGGAGGCTGGGGGGACTCGGATTGTAGTAGCTTGGAGAGGGACCTTTTGAAGTCTTCATTTTTAACTAGTTCAGACAGGGGTACAGGGATTCTAATCTTTTGAATTTCATGCTCAAAATTAAAGGAGGAAATTGGCTTAGGAGCTTCCCTTACCTCAGTGACAGGTTCTTTGGCTGCTGACAAAACACTCTGAGCTTTCTTTTCTCTAGTTGAGGTTGATGCAGCTTTAGGAGGCCTATCTGCTATAAGGGGCTGATCTTGGATGTCAAAGTCTCCTCCTTTATTTCTTGACCTGAGATTGTATTTGTTAGGGGTGTGGCCGACTCTCTCTCCCTTTCCTAACTCATGGATCTGAATGTTCATCCGGGATTTTTTGTATGCAGACTAAGTCAAATGGGGAAAAGGAGGGGCTTCCTCAACACAATGAATTTTGAGGTCGAATTCGTCTACCTCCTCTCTCTCCTCATGAGTAACCGGGTTATTTTGAAGAGGGGCTTGAATCCTTTGATCCTCTCTATCCTTTTCCCTTTGTTCCCCTGGCAAGGCCTGTGGTCCATTGTTATTAGGTCTCCTGAAACTTCTATTGTCAGCATTCTGGGGATTTCTGTACATGGGCTTCCCTTCTAACTCCCACCTTTCCATCCTGGCAGAAAGTGATTTTAGTACTCTGGCTATCTCATCTGTCTGATGGGGCATGGGAGACGAATTGGATGGGGAGGATTCGAGCCTTTTCTTGGATATGTTTTTATCAGCAGCGTTCCTGAGTCGGTCAACAACCAATATGTTAGATTCTACTTCCACGGCTGCATCCTGCATGAGGGCCAGGGTAGTGGCTCTTCTCTCTCTAAGTAGTAGGCAAAAATCAGGATCAAAAGCACTGGAGTAAGTGATCTTTGCAGAGGATTCAGAGGGCTTTATCTTAGCAGGGATTCTATTGTACATTTTATTAAATCTCTTGGAGAAGTCGGAGACTGACTCTCCTTCCTTTCTCTTCAACGACCCAAACTCCATCATGTAATACATGAAATCCTTTTTATCTCCCCATTGTCTCAAAAAGGCATTGTCTAGTGCTTCGATCCCATCAATAGATCCATGATGCAGGGCCTTGAACCATTTTCTAGCCTATCCTTGGAGGCTATGGACAAAAATTCTCATCCATACGTCTACATGCATGATGACATTGTCATCTATAAAACTGTAAAAGGCTTCTAGGTTCTCATCTGCAGTTACATCCCCCTCACCCATGAATTTGGGTAGTTTCTTGAGGTAACCATCTGCCGGGAGGGTGTTGAGGGGCTGAGGTAACACAAGGGGAGCATACCTAGAGGCTATAATAGCTTCCATTCTGGTCATAGGGGGGTTAGCACCAGCCATAGGAATATTAGGTGGTGGAGAACTTGGAGGAGAAGGAGTTCGCAAAGGGGCTGCAGGAAATGAGTCTCGAAGTGGAGTGGGAAACAAGAGTGGGTTTAAGGAGAAAGCTAACGAGCTCAAGTCATCATGTGCTCCTCCTAGTGTAGGAGTTGGGAAGTCTTCTGTGGTCGTGGGTCTATGCCAAGGTACAGCTTCAGAGGAGAGGGGAGTGACAAGGATCTCTCCCTCCAATCCCAGACCAGGAGGGGAGAACTCAGCAGGAACACTCCCAAAATTTAGGAAACGGGAAACTTCTGAAGGAGGTCTATTAAGAAACTGAGGAGGAGAAAATGGAGTTCTTACAGAAGGAGATGGCGGATTACCTGTTTTTCCGGTGGAAGCTGCTTCTTCAGGGGCCTTTCCTTTTCTGAGAACCACCTCTGGATCGATTTCAGGTGTAGCTAGGGGCAGCTATGGATGAGACCACATGTGTCTACCTCTGAAAGCCACAATTGATAGAGCAGGTTCTCCCCAGCAGAGTCATCACAATGGAGTCGCCAAGTGCACATTAGCAATCTTGATAATTCTGATATCTGATGCACCTTCAGAATCAGTTGATCGTTGTCGTTCAATACCGGGGAAAATATTCAACTTCATCCCCGACAACGGCGCCAGAAATGTTGGTGACGGAAGTCACTCCTGGATTGCTAGCAGGAGCAGAGCCCGACACCCATCAGTTTTATGTCACGATTGTTTATAGATGGGTGATCAAATGGAAGGAAACTTGAAACAGTAGTGTTCCAACTCCGAAACCAGGCCAGGTATGCATGAACAAGTGAGGTCTTGCGTAAATTTCAGACAGTGAGTTGTAGTAAAGGGTGAACAGGTGGAAGACTTATATGAGAAGAGTGCGAAGGTTTGTTATAAATGGCGGGTTCCTAACAGACTGTAGGAGAAAGAATCCAAACGCAAGGTCTTCTTGCGTTTAAATACAAAAAACCAGAAAATACAATAATTCCATGATAAATCATTTACCATAACAGAAATGCAACAATTCGTGCGACTCAGTCAGTCATGAACTCTCCTAGCATGAGATGAAAAACTAGATGGGGTAAGAAGAACTATCTGTCATAAAACAAGAAATCTCATATACAGATACACAAGCTGAAAGCTGAAATAGCTGCTAAAACATTACAGTAGGGAGATCTTCTCAACCATCGATAGATACAAAAATGGCAAAAACGCCTACATATACTCAAAGTAACCACAACAACAAAATCAAGACATTGCATTAAGATCTTTGCGTCTGCATGGCTTCTGACAACCTGCACCTACAATCTCTGAGGGATCGTGCACCTATGGCAGACGCAATCAGACTTCTGATAGCTTCATGGGTGAATCGACATGCCTTTAATTCATCATTGAACCTTCCCCCCCTCCGCTTAAAGGTAGAAAGGCAGGGGGGGGGGTCCAAAATCCGATGCACGCCATTAATCCGGGCGCACGAAATCCTACCGTCCAGAACTGACCGTCTCTTATCACAGGCACATTTTGCACCCTAGACTTAGGGAAAGTGGGTTTTTTACCCCACTCCATCGCGTTTTTCCCCCCGCTACAAAAAATATCACTAACACAGCCTCAACTCCTTATCCATTACTTTGAAGGCTTTCAGAAATGACTCTTTCGATGTCAAAAATATTTCTGGGCACTTCTCCCTCTCTTCCATATCTGTTGACTCCCTCCATTCATTGTCCATGGTAACTGATAGTGATTCCTCAGAATTCATTCTTCCCACAGTGTTATTATCCTCTTTGATGTTGTCATCATCCTTCAATGAATTCATAACCAGAACCATCTTTGGCATGGAAGTTAACCGAACTGCTGCAGAATCCTCCAATGAGAGAATAAACCTTATTAGCATTAAGGTTGTCAAAGCAGGGTGCTTCCACATGAGTTGTAGATTCTTGACATCGCCTGGGATATCAGAGGTGTCTTGCAATACAAGCCACTTATTGATCACCAAGGCATCTCCTTCCCACTTCCCTCCGTCATCCTCCTCGCTTTCATCAACATGGCTTCTAGGAGGGGAAACGGTCTTCGCCAGAACAATTTTCTTCTTTTTAGCAATTGAGCAAGCATGCCCGAGTTTTCCCTGAACCTTTAGCATTTTCCTCTCGTTTTCTTCTACATATTGCTTGGGCAACAACAAATTCATCTCTACTCAAAAGTTCTATATTCGACTGTCATCACAACGAAAAACCTCCATGATGTAAAGAAAGAGAAAATTTGCAAGGATAATGGCTCACACGCGAGTGTATGAACCGGTTTTCTTTAACACTTAACCAGTCCATCTGTTTAAAACTCAAATACACCCACGAGCTGGAAACCAATGATGAAACCCTTTTAAGTTTGCTAATGACACCTGTGTTTCTCTTGGATGGGGACTTGCTGAGTTTATTTTTCCCTGTGGCAATAATCCCACATGCATGTGGTAAACTGAACTTTTGGCGTTTATATGAGCCAACAGTCACATGGTATTTTGATGAAGTGAGCTCGAGGTTGTGCTTTGGAGTTTGGCATTGGCGCTGGCGCTGGCTTGTGTGTTTGTTGTTGGTTTATGAAATGGTGCTTATCCTCGGTGTTGAGTATTCGGAGGTTGGCCCTAGGCCAATATAATTTTTTGGAAAAATATTTGTCAAAATATTTATATTTTGATAAACAAGACAAAAACTCTGCATAAAGGCCGAGGGGCCAATTTTGGCTCAAAAGACCAAAAATTGATTATAAAAACCAAATTTGGCTAATAAACCACAAGAATAAAAATTTTCCATTCAAACCAATTCATAATTTTTTGCTAAAAATGCACCAGAGTTTTAACATGCTTCGAAGTTCGCGTGCAGGTTCTTGGCTTATGCTTGGTCAGAGTCGAGCGCTTTCTGTCGCCTTCACCATGCGTCATGAGCAAAAGCATAATGCCTAAAATAGATAGATATTATTCAGAATACTGATTCCCTATTATATAGGTTTCTAACATAGGCTCCACTTGGGGAAGATAGCTCCGAAGGAGGTGTCTAGAATCCATAGAACTCTGAAATTCACAGACCAGCTAATCATTGGGCTGCCCCCAAACTGTAAACTGAAAATAAAACTATGAAGAGACGAAAAATAAAATATTCTCATCCTGTTGAGCTTATTGGCACATTCCTGCCTACCCTACTTTGCTAACAGTTACTGCTTCAATTAGGTAATTAAAAAGTGCCAATGAAACCAACCCAGCAGTTGATCCCATGATTGGGTTTCCTCATCGTGCTTGATGAAAATTGAAACTGAAATATGTACTAGAAACCGGTGACATATTTGGTTGTTATAGAGAATACATGTTTGAAAACTCAAGCTAACATGAACCTCCATGTAATCTGCTATACGATCAATTAAAGCATGATGCATGATATTCGTTCCTAGATCTTCTATGACTAGTTGATCAATTGCATCTTCAAAATTAAACCTTGCATCTACAACTTCAGCCTTATATTGGAAAACATAATCATCATCAATCTGCCAATCAATAGGTAGTACAATTTCCTCTTGCTTTGGAGAAGGAAGATTTTCCAATAATTCTTTGAGATCTCAGAAATTAAATGACTGAATTTGAGAATCCAAAAGTTCAATATCATTTTCGAACTTTTCAACAACTAGCTCAAGAAAACAAATTTTACTTTTAGGAGAAAATTTGCTCGATTCCAACATACGAAACACAGTTGTTAAAAAGTCTTCGTCAATGTGAAATTCTGCTAACTCATTTTTGAATTCTTTTAAATCTTCAGGAGATAGAGGAGTCACCACATACCCTGTCATCTTGAAGCATCATCAAGGCTTTGAAATCTGGATTCTTCAGCAGTGAAGTCGCTTGTGATCTTTGAAGCTCAGTATCTTGAACAATGGAGTCGCCAGGTGAATGGTACAACCTTCCTGTGTTTGGCTCCTGTTCACCATCAGAAGTCAAATATGAACTTGAAATATTTTCTGGAGAACTCGAAAGCTCGTCCCCAGTATGTTCGCCAAAATGTTAACGCTCTGTAATTTTCCCAAGGCTGCAGAGGCAGTCACAGAGGAAACCTTGAACCACTTGGAGTCTTGGATCTAGCCCTCCAAGACTCAGAGAGGGCTCTCTCTTTTCGATTTAAACTTGGTTTGTATGGGATGGATATTAGGCTAGCTATGAAAGTGATGAAAGTATGGGGTTGGGGTTTTGGTTTTTAAATAGTTGTTTTGGGACAGCAAGGACGACCACTGGGTAAATGGGGTCTGCGCTTGAATATGTGATTCACTTTCAGATCTAGACAAAGCTCTTACACAGGGCAAGGTAGTGGAAATGTTGGATTGAATCAATCTTTAATGGTGTGAAATGAGGGAAAATAGGGGAGGAAAAAGCCAAGCAAATGAGCAGTTAAGAATTCCTAAACTGATCTTTAGCAGAAAACATAAAGATTACCAAAGGGTCAGATGCAGAGTATTTCATCAATAAATTCTACTCTCTTACTATCATTTGATAATAAGAAATTGAAAACAAGAGAAATGATAATAGGAAAACACTTAACAAAGAAGGGAAACGCCACCAACACCTCCGCACAAGAATCCTGTAAACAACATGCCCATTACTGATAAATCATTTGAAGATTACAGAAAACGTTTTCTGGAATGGAAAAGACCCCAGTCCAACAAAGAAAATTACACCCCTCACAGGTCGAACACTCTGTTTGTCTTTTACATCTGCATAAATAAGAAAAATCTCTCAGTCTTCCCCCAAACTCGCACTCTACCTCTGCTTTATGAAAATAGAAAATCAGTTACAATACTTGACACCTGTCGCAGATGGTCTCCCAGAAAAGAAATCGAAAAATGTAAATAACAACTAATTTGAGAAAGTTTGATAGGTCTCTCAAATTCTGGAACTGCTGGAAATGAATGTTGAGTTGTTGGGGAATCTTTGCCATAAAATCTGGGCCATCTGTCATTTTTTGTTGCTTCCTGTCACGAATTTGCTTCCAACTGGGGGAAATTGTGTTTAAACCTCTGCCTGAAATGTGGGAAAACTTTGCCATTTGTCAAGAGAATTTAAATTGCCCCTGGTCGAGCTGCCATCTGCTCCATGATCTTCCTCAAACTGCTGCCTCAAATCCTGGAAGGCTGATCTAGTGTTTTGACCGCCAGTTACATTATAAAGAATGCCTAAAAACGGGATACGTTGCCACCTCTGTCGATGCGTAGAGCACTGCACCATGCCCCTGTAAATGCTCAACCGTCTCATCTTTTTTTCACTAAACTTTTTCCTTATAATCTGGGATCTGATTCTCTTTGCCGATTTTGACATTGCCAGGTGTCTTAGTTCCTTTCAAATTTGGCCATCGAATGATCAGAAATATTCATCCCGTAAAATATACAACAATCATCAGGAATTTTGAAGCGACTGTTGCATCATATCCCAGTTTTTCTATAGGGTATTTCGTGGCTTCCTTTTCTATCTTCCGTAAAAAACCTAGGAAGATTAAGAAGAGAATTCACCCTTGTAACACCATCAAGTGCAAACCATTCCTCATCATCACCAGTGGAAATACACTCAGCAAGTTTTATCTAGGATTGCGTTCCCTCTGGGCACTTCAGTTCCTTGGAGCTCTTGACTCTGTTTAAATTTTTAGATGCCTCATTCAGATCATTAACATTACTGACTGTGTTTGCATGCTCTAATGTGGGGGTATTTGTCTCGCTGTCTATGAGGAAGTCTTCTGTCTTGTTTTCTAAATCTTCCCATGATTTTGTAGCTGACACTGAAGTGATCTCGTTTGGTACTGCTTGAGTACTAGAGCCATTTTCCAGTGCAGTTTTTTATTTTGGCTCAGATGGTAGAGAATTATTGAGGAAAAGACAGACCACTGCACAATCATCCACTTTGGAAGTTGGATATTTTAACCTCCATGCTCGAACAACATATTCCACCAAAGCTCTGGCTACAGTTGTTTGAGAAGGTGTCGATGCCACAATGTCCACAACCTCCTTATTAGAAAATACATCCCAGACCCCATCAGAAAATAGTACAATGAACTCATCTCTTTCAGTTAAACGATGATAAGAGACATTAGGCACAACAATCAAGCCAAAGTCCTTCAGATAGAAATCACCAAAAGCTCTAGCCATAGCCAACCCTGGGGAATCATTATGAGGCAACCAAACACATGATACCTCAGGCTCATCATGCAATTAAAAAACTCAGCCTTTGCATTGTCAAATCCTCTCAGATTCCCTTGGGAGTTTGGGTTTCAAATCCACAGTCAATTGCACTGCAGACAATGAATTGTCTTGAACTCTTGTACCCAAAACTGCTCTTGAGTCTCCAACATTACCGATTACCAAGTCTTGTCCCTACTTCACCAAAGTTACTGCAGAATTTCCACTACAAAAACAATCTATTGTAGGATGCAGCCTCAACTCCCTATCCATTACTTTGAAGTCTTTCAGAAATGACTCTTTCGATGTCAAAAATATTTCTGGGCACTTCTCCCTCTCTTCCATATCTGCTGACTCCCTCCATTCATTGTCCATGGTAACTGATAGTGATTCCTCAGAATTCATGCTTCCCACAGTGCTATTAGCCTCTTTGATGTTGTCATCATCCTTCAATGAATTCATAACCATAACCATCTTTGGCATTGAAGTTAACCGAACTGCTGCAGAATCCTCCAATGAGAGAATAAACCTTGTTAGGATTAAGGTTGTCAAAGTAGGGTGCTGCCACATGCATTGTAGATTCTTGACATCGCCCGGGATATCAAAGGTGGCTTGCAATACAAGCCACTTATTGATCACAAAGGCATCTCCTTCCCACTGCCCTCCGTCATCCTCCTCGCTTTCATCAACATGGCTTCCAGGAGGGGAAACGGTCTTCGCCAAAACAATTTTCTTCTTTTTAGCAATTGAGCAGGCATGCCCGAGTTTGCCCTGAACCTTTAGCAGTTTCCTCTCCTTTTCTTCTACATATTTCTTGGGAGCCAACGAATTCACCTCTGCTCAAAACTTCTATATTCGACTGTCATCACAACGAAAAACCTCCATGATGTAAAGAAAGAGAAAATTTGCAAGGATAATGGCTCACGCGCGAGTGTATGAACCGGTTTTCTTTAACACTTAACCAATCCATCTATTTAAAACTCAAATACACCCACGAGCTGGAAACCAATGATGAACTTTTAATTTTGCTAATGACACCTGCATTTCTCTTGGCTGGGGACTTGCTGAGTTTATTTTTCCCTGTGGCAATAATCCCACATGCATGTGGTAAACTGAACTTTTGGCGTTTATATGAGCCAACAGTCACATGGTCTTTCGATGAAGTGAGCCCGAGGCTGTGCTTTGGAGTTTGGCATTGGCGCTGGCGTTGGCTTGTGTGTTTGTTGTTGGTTTATGAAATGGTGCTTATCCTCAGTGTTGAGTATTCGGAGGTTGGCCCTAGGCCAATATAATTTTTTGGAAAAATATTTGTCAAAATATTTATATTTTGATAAACAAGAAAAAAACTCTGCATAAAGGCCGAGGGGCCAATTTTGGCTCAAAATACCAAAAATTGATTATAAAAACCAAATTTGGCTAATAAACCACAAGAATAAAAATTTTCCATTCAAACCAATTCATAATTTTTTGCTAAAAATGCACCGGAATTTTAACATGCTTCGAAGTTCGCGTGCAGGTTCTTGGCTTATGCTTGGTCAGAGTCGAGTGCTTTTTGTCGCCTTCACCATGCATCATGAGAAAAAGCATAATGCCTGAAATAGATAGATATTATTCAGAATATTGATTCCCTATTATATAGGGTTCTAACATAGGCTCCACCTGGGGAAGATAGCTCCGAAGGAGGTGTCTAGAATCCATAGAACTCTGAAATTCATAGACTAGCTGATCATTGGGCTGCCCACAAACTGTAAACTGAAAATAAAACTATGAAGAGATGAAAAA
>ML799393.1:18652-47677 GCA_009831015.1 Picea engelmannii
ATATCGACACTTTGTCCCAAGTTTTGTATATCATTTTGTTTATGGTTTAGTATTACTTTGTTATCTAAATCACATGCATATGATATAATTTCTTACTGTTAGACATATCTTGTTCCTTCCTAAGAGATAAAGAACATAACAGTCGTTGATTCATTTTATGAATGATAGCTTGGTCTTCTTCATAGGCTGAATTGTTATATATGTTTTCTGCATAATAGGTTTCCCTTACTGCAGAGATTTATCATTAGAAAACTGTTATGATTTTTTTTTATGTTTTGTTTGTCCTATAACATACTTCAAGAGTAGCATAGCTGATCGTTTTCAAGAGTCTTAAGGACTAAATGGTGTGAATTTCTTCCTCCAACCAGCTTAAGAAGTCATCTTGCACAGGACAGACTTGGAGCGTTTCCAGGTCAATTAGTTAGATGGTTATTGCTTTGATTAATTAGTATAATATAAATGATAGTTTAGTTAGATTTAGATTACATTGTTTTATTTCAGTAATATATATTAGATTTTCTAATTTCAGTTAGCTTTCTTTCCCTTTCATAAATATAAAAAATCAAAAAAGAGACCCTCGGCTGTCTCAGGGCAACGATCACATGAGTTTTGCAGGTTTTAATCAAATATGTAGTTTGTCTATATTGTACATTTGTGAATAAGGAATATCATAGCTGATAATTAGGTAGTTGATTTGAGTTATTATAATCATAGTTAGTATCTTGTATATATAAGTAGTTAGTAATTTATAGTTAGATTAGTGTAGTTAGTTTAGTTTTCTTTATTAGTTTAGTTCTTTCTTTCTTTGTTTTATTAGTTTCTAGTTTCCCTTTAGATTTCTTAGCTCAGATCATTTCTCTTTGGTTTCCATACGAGACCTTAGGGCGGCCAACGGAGCCGTTAAACTCATCAGGGTGGTCCATTCCAAACAGCTTGGGTTATTTAGACAACCCCAGACCGGTTCCACTCTCCCAGTTGATGGATGGTCAATTTCGCCCATCAACAAGCCGCTATGTTTCTATCCACATGGCCTCCCCCCATCTCATTCTCGCACCATGCATATTAAATCATCGCTTCATGTCCACCGTCCATTCACCATCTTACGTCGTGTTCACTGTGTTATCTTCGCCCCTGTCAAGTCCTCATCCACGACCATAGACTAGGCCTCCCCACAACAGTCCAGCAAAGAAGCAACAACCAAGGAGAGGCCTCCATGTCATTCAAGCGCAGATTTGACTAGGAGCCTCTCAGATCTTGATGAATCAGTTAATGCAAATGTGGAAGGTGGGTGAGACATCATCTCCTTCCATAAATAGAAGTCCAGAAAGGTGGGTGAGACAAAGTGTAGAGGTGACTGTCAGTCCTTTCTGACAGAGATCGCGTCTGACATAAGACTGCATGGGCAGTCTGCCCAATGTCTACATGCACAGCGTGACAAGAGAAGTTGAGCAACATAAATCCTTGAATGTATGACTTGATCGCATCTCAGACAATCGGAGCCAGTTTGAGTATATGTAGGCATTTTTTCCATTTTTGTGGGTATCGATGGTAGAGCTAAGATCCCTATTGTAATGTTTGGATGAAGCACTGTTTTCCTTGGTTATGTATATGTCTGTGAGACCTCTTTTTTAATGACAGACAACTTCCTTACTCCATCTTGTTTCCATCTAACACTGAAAGAGTTCATGATTGATTGATTCACATGAATCATTGTGGTTGTGTTATGATAGATGTTTAATTTTAACGTTGTTACGATTTCTTTTAGTGTTCTCACATTTGAATACAAGAAGTTCTTGTGTTTAATTTCTTCCTCTTTGAGGTTGTTAGAAGCCTTATGCCTACAACAGATCGTTACCTTTTCTCACTGAAGTCTTCCTCCTACTCACTCTTACTGCAACTTATTGTCTGAAGTTAAACTAATACCTCACCTATTTATGCAGAGCTCGGTCCAGGATTTTGAGT
This sequence comes from Picea engelmannii, assembly GCA_009831015.1. Classification (NCBI taxonomy): domain Eukaryota; kingdom Viridiplantae; phylum Streptophyta; class Pinopsida; order Pinales; family Pinaceae; genus Picea; species Picea engelmannii. The sequence goes on from ML799393.1 coordinate 20,615, forward strand.
TCTAACGATATTATTCTAAGTCTATTCTCTTTCGATCACCCTTTATAAACAAATTGTGACATATAAACTGATGGGTATCAGGCTTACTCCTGTTGCAATCCAGGAGTGACTTCTGGTGCTAACAGAGGGCACATCCATTTTTCTATGCAAGACATTTCCCGGTGAATGGATATTCATGAGGAGATGACTTGTTCAGACCTTCATGAGGGATTTGAAGCCCAATGATGCATGTAGAGACCCCATGTTTGGGGCAATATTGTGATCACCAGTTGCATAGTGAAGAAAGGGGGTCGTTTCTTTTGGAGGCACTCTGACATGGCATGAGAAACTAGTTCCCATCCTCCCACACTTGGACACTATCCTTTGGAGGCTTGGGTGTCACCCTCATAGCCCATGACATCACCTAGGGCTAGGGCATGATGGATGCATGATGTGGGAGATTCTTGATGAGGATTTTGGCATATGTGGGCATGGTATGTAGCCTTTGTAGGCCTAGCACTACACTTTCCCAGCTCAACATCCCTCATTGAGAGCCTAACGTCACCCTATAAGGGATGATGTCACCATTTTTAGGGTTATTCTATGTAAATTTTGGATGTATGTAATTTTAATGAGAAAATTAAGAAGTAGGCTCAATTTTGTGAAAAGAAACAACTTTTGGATTAAAGAGGCAAGGATTTCCCATATAAATATGGCTAGCCTCAAATCATTTTACATCATAACAATCCTCTCACAACAGAGGTAGATCTGAAATTTTCACCCTAGTGGCATTTATGGATGAAATAACTAGTGTGCACCTCTTGGAGAAGCTATTTTGTGATGTCTCTTGGTTATTTTTTTGGTGGAAAGTCTTCAACTAGGGTTTGTTCTTGATTAATCTCAGTGAATTAAGTAAAAATATGCAAATTTGTTATGCTATAAATTTTGTGGTATATTTTACTTGTTCATGTTTAAGATTATGAAATTGCTTTCTCTTAAACCCTAGGAGAGGAACATAAAGTCCTTCTTCATCTCTCTAGTATTTTTTCGATTGTTAAATTGCTAAGAAGATCTTGTATAGAAACGATTCTAAAGCCCTAAAGTTTTACCACTTTAGAACTTTTGTTCTAGAGCTTGTTGCAAATATTTTTCAAGTGTCCAAGGGAAAGAGGAATTCACTAGAGCCCAAAAGAGATTGCACTCTAGCTAAATTCTATCTTTGAGACTTAGAGCTTGAGGCCATGATGAGCCAACATGTCAAGATTCTATCTCTTTATCCTTGGACAAATATTGTCATTTATTTCTCCAAGTTATTGTCGTTGTTGTAATTGACTCCATAAGCTTTTACTAACTATATCTAACCCTAACTTAGTCTATATCACTAATTTGGTTGTTGTTGTTTTGAAACATTTCTACATCCTTATTAATTCATACTAATTTGTTGCATACACTAGATTAACACCTAGCTAACTCACTCATAAATTGCTTGTGATAATTGCTAAATAATATTCTTGATAAATGCTAAGCTTTCATTGTGATTACATGCAATTATGAGCTATATTTCTCTTGGTTGTTATAAAACATTGATTGTTGTTCTAAACTTATAACTTGGTGCAATTCCATAACAACCAATTTTTTTTTATTATTATCTTTTTTCTATTGAGGTCTTATTGTCATTCTTGTAATTATTGTCATTCTTGTAATTGGAAATTGCTATATATATGCTATATTGTTCTTGTTCCAGGCAGGTACACCGATACTCTTATTTTCCTCAATTTCTCGAACATATACAAACTTAGGTGACTAGTGAGAGGAGGGTATATCTTAACCATATACTTATCTTACCATCCCTTTAGGTCATCGGGACATCTCCCTTGGGTTGGAACTTCATCCATCCATAAAAGTGGGGATTTCTCACTAAGGTGGCAGTAGTGGGATATCATGTTGTTATTCCAATTTCACCTACTTGTCTTGGGATTAGGAAAAGTACAAGTTGTGCAATAACAATGCCCATCCCTATGGAACCATGTGGTCAAAACCTTCATCTCTCTGAATATCCAAGATCCGGGAAATTCTGTGTTGATTTATTTGAAAAGACAATTTTTTTTTTTTTTTAGATGTGACATCATCAATGACACTTGCTAAAAAAACATGAGGGAATGTGTTCCAACCCTAGTGTGATACATGGAATCCAAACAGTATGAGAGGCTCTTGTCATGGAAATGTGACTTGGAACCATGATCCATCTGAGAATACTATATCCGATATTTCTCAAATGTTGAATTATTGAAAAGTCTGAATCTCCAAATTTCTAGATCCAGAACCTTTCAAGACCATGCAACTTAGCGCAATCAAATGGTCAGGATCCTCCTGATCCAATGGCTGATATTAACCTAGGAACAGAAGGTTCTCAACCAATAACAAGGTCCTTTTGACCTACTCCAATCCCACGCTGACACATGTCCCTCTCATGAGGTACTTTGGTTTCCAATTGGCATGACACATCATCTATGATGTCACCCACATGTACCCAAAACTTCCACTCATAGATTGAAAGGGAATGGAACCCAAAGAAGAAATTATGCCCACCTGGAAATCTAGGATGAAATATTTCCTTATGCTCCATTTATTTGAAAATCTAGATGTTCGACTTCTGGATGATGATGTCATCACCTCCCAAAGAAAAGAAAAGCATTGGCTACAAAATTTTTATGGTGGAACTATAGCCATCTTAGCATTAGGGATTTTGTTAAGGTTGGATTATGTGAAAGGTCATATTTCTAGATCTTTGGGTCTCCCTAATGTGATGCATCTAGATATCTAGGATTCAAAACTTATCATAGTGCAATTTATTTAAGGGGCTAGATGTTCAGATATCAAGTCTTCCATCTCCCTGTCCTGACTGAGAGACCGATACACCTCATGTGCAAACTCACAAATCCCCATGCTCTTGAATTTACTCAATCTCAATTTAATCTCCCATGGATGCGCAGGTTCTAAGACTGAATGTACTCAGGCATCCAAGGTAAGGATCTTTTGAGGATATAACCTAGGAGTTGGTGCTATCTCAGCCCTAACGGCCTAATTTTCCTGATATTTAAAATACATCTTCTAGGGGACTAACCATAATCAACTAAGGCATAACCAATGTAGTCTTATGCACCAAAAAACTAGGAACCAAAGAAATTCTATAGTCTCTCAAAGTGCAACTCAACATAAAAATATAGAGCATGCATTCATTTCATTTCATAATTCAAAGAGAGAGGAATCAATAAGGCAATTTGATTCCATGTCGAGGGCACATGCCATATATTCATTTTAATTCCCTTAGATGTGATCATAATTCCATACAGTCTTATAAATTATAGAAGTATGGAAACTATTATTGTTTTTAGAAAACATATATGATGCAGGAGCATCCCTCACGACAAGCAAAACCAACATGGAAGCAAAAGACAGTTGGAAGACGTCCAGCGCAAGTTTTTGAATTTTAAAATTTCCCTTGAAGTTGATGCGCAAACATAAATGAGATCATTTATTTTAGGCGCCTTGGTAGAAATGTAATCAGACCTCAAGCCATACGCTCTCGTCTGAGATAGACAGAGGCATTTATAGTAGTAGTTGCAGGTAGATAGAATTGAATTCTTAGATTAGACAATTCTAGAACAAAGAGGGAAAACCGGGATATAGACACCCTCATTGTATTGTTGTATGATGATCAAAACAGGAGCAAGAAGAGTCTAGAGCATAGGAGAATAGCAGAGGGTTGCAGGAGAACACCCATGTATAGATCTTGAATTAATAGAAGAAGTTGATTCAGATTCATGGTTGTTGTGTTATTCTCTGTGTATGTGTGTTGAATGCTCTACTTATGAATATTACTTCATGTTATGCATTTGTTATTATGATATGTGTATGATTTCGTGTGTTAAGATCGAAATATGAGGGGAAGTGAATGAGTTTCAATTGTTTCTCCCTTTGATCAAGGATTCCTGCAAGGAGTGAAGTTGAAGTCGTCCGCAAGGAGTGCGTTGACAGAAGGCTCGGGAGTTAAACTCTTGTTCTCAAAACCCCTCAAAAGTGAAAGTGAGTTGTTAAAGCCATGCAAGGAGTGCGCAGGCTAACGGAGAGTCTCAGTCGGGACACTGAGCAGAATCTTTTGGGAGACTACTGTTGCAGGAGTGTGCAAAGTCGAGTGACTTCAACACTTAGACGTGATTGAAGGTTTGTCATGGAAATGCATGCAAGAAGTTCCCTGAAGGACTTGAGAAGTCGAGAAAAAGCTCAGGAGGTATAGGCCTTCGAGTTCACTGAAGAACGAGCGCAAGGAAGCTACCGTTGGAAGTTGGGAAACAACGTCGCAGGCTGACGAAGGAATCTCGTGGAAAGATACTCTTTGTTCATCTCGTAGGTTAACCAAGGAAGAACGGGCGGTTGAAATTCTCTGAGGAGATTTCATGAAGTTCCGAGGACCGTAAGATCTTGCAGAGGTGCAAGGAGGTTACGGCGAGGAGATTATGAAGAGGTTGAAGCTCAGGAGAGGCAGAGTCGTCGATCCCGAGTCACAGGAATCGTAGGATCTACATGTAGTATCGTGTATCAGGGACTCGGGAGTTGAAGCCCCAAAAGTTATGCAGCAGAGTGGCGAGATTGCGAGATGCCATAAGATCAAGGTCGTTCGTTGTGGAGGACACGTGTAAGGATATCCTCATCTCGTAGACTCGGACGTTGGAGAATAGAAAGGGAAACCTTTGGTTTCGTGAGAAGCAAGGTAGCGAGAAGCTATGAGCCGTCCATCGGAAGAGGACAGGTGTCAGAGATCGGTGATTTCGTGAACTCGGGACTCGCCAAGTGAAGGTCCAAATATTGGGTGTCCAAAGTCGTGAGGCACGAGGATGCGAGAGGATCATAACCGTCCATCTGAGGAGGACAGGTGGCAAGATATCGAGGGATCTCACGAACTCGGGAGTTCGCAGGTTGAGAATCTGAATAGTTGGTACTCCAAGTCGTGAGGTCGTGAAGTGGTGATAGAATGACAGTCGTTGGATCCAGAACACAGGAGGACCATTGGATCTGTGCAAGGGATCGTGTCTCGGGACCTCGCAAGAAAAGGTCTGAGAGTTTGGCCACGGGGATCGCGAAGTTGCGAGATAGCGATATCCCGACAGCTGGAGCAGTGTGGGCCATAGTGGAACGCGAGTGGAATACAGGTGGAACAGAGGATTTGCGAGTCATGAAGTGCCGAGGAGCCGAGACTCGTGTGCCACCTGTCTCGTGGACGCATGGTAGAGCATAAGGTGGACGCATGGTAGAGCATAAGGTGGACGCATGGTAGAGCATAAGGTGAGACCGCGCATCTTAGGGACTCGTGGACTAGGAGGGTGAAAACTCGACGGTTCAACTGGCGAGGTTGCGAGGTCGCGAAGTCGCGAGAGGCCTTAACATTAAGTCTAGACCTCGGTTGCATGTGGAAGGAGCTATACCCATATCGCCAGATCGGGTATCGCAAGATTTGAAAGGAAGGCTTGGAGGTTATAAGTCACGAACTCGCGAGACAGCGAGATTTAGCGGATCTCCCGGTGGTAAAGGGGAGACCTCGGAATAGAATTATGTGGGTGCAGATCTCCTGATAGGGAGATAGAAGAACCTTTGAGTTCTTCAGGCCGAGAAGAAGAAGGTCCTATGAGCGGACGTTCCTGGGGTTGGGCGCGACTGTTTCAAGTGGTATCAGAGAAAGAAAAGTTCTTTTCTTTCTGTAGTAGAGAAAAAGGAGAACACACCATGACGCCAAGGAGAAGAGGTAGACAATCACCCGATCCAGAGGAGGAAAGGGAAATGTCCAGAGATAGAGGTAGGCAAGTGAAGAATCCAGACATGGAGAGAGAAGTGCGAAATATTCGTGCCAGAATGGAGGACATGGAGATGTCACAAAGGCGAAATGTTGATGCGGGAGATGTTAGTGAATCCGAGGATGAAGGTGATGTTGGACATGAAGAAGAAGAAATACCTATAGAAGATGCATCCAATGAGCATTTGATTAAGGCTATCGCTCGAATGAGTTCGAAAACAAAGATGGACACTCCATGTTATGAAGGGAGTCTGGATGCAGAAGAGCTGCTAGACTGGATTAGAGCTCTTGACACCTACTTCGATTATGAAGATATCGAAGATGATAAGAAGGTCAGACATGACGTCATGAGATTAAAAGGACATGCAGCCTTGTGGTGGGATGAACTACAAGATGACAGGCGTTGCCAAGGCAAGCAGAAGATTAAGAGTTGGGACAGGATGATTGCAAAGATGAAGGAAAAATTTATTCCCAGGGATTATCAAATTTCTCTATTCAGGAGGATGCAGAACCTGAGACAGAATATGATGACAGTGAAGGACTATACTGAGGAATTTTACAGGTTGAATATCAGGGCAGGTCATCGCGAAAGCAATGACGAAAAGGTGGCTAGATATATGAATGGTCTGAGGTATGAAATTCAGGATGAATTGAATTTGGAAACCATCCAAACGGTGGAGGATGCATACCAATTGGCTCTGAAAGATGAGGAGAAGTTGAGCCATAAACAAAGTCAGAGGGGAAGAGGTAGGAGTCAGCCCAAAGGAAAATCAGTTTCCCAAGATAAATACCAGAAGCCCAAGGATGACTGGAAGAGACCTCAGACTCAGACAGAGAGAGGTGGAAGTTTGCAACGAGGGAGATATATTGAGCAAAGAGAACAACATACTGAGAAAAGGGGAGGATATGTTGATAATGATAGATTTCCTCGTACCATGGGTAGAGGAAGAGGAAGAGGTGGAGTCATCACATGCTTCACATGTGGGAAAAATGGGCACAAGTCATTCGAGTATCCAGAGAAAAGGAAAGAAACTGGAGAAACTCACATCGCCGAGGCACAGAGGCGAGGTAATGAGACAGAATACGCTGAGTGCGGAAGATCGTTGGTAATGCGGAAAGTCCTTTTGACTCCAGAGAAGGAGATGGAGAATCCAGCGCAGAGGAACAATCTTTTTAGGACTTCTTGCAAGACCAAGGATAGAGTGTGCAAGGTCATTGTGGACAGTGGAAGTACCAATAATCTCGTCTCAACCTAGATGGTAGAAAAGCTGGAGCTAGAGACAACTGATCACCCAAGTCCATACAAATTTTCATGGCTACATAAGGGGAATCAGGTAAATGTCATTAAACAGTGCTTAGTTGACATTAAGATAGGAGGATATAATGATAGGATTTTATGTGATGTTATTCCTATGGATGTATGTCATTTATTACTCGGTAGACCATGGCAATATGATAGGAATGTGATCCATGATGGGAGGAGGAATACATATACCCTGGAGAAGAATGGGAGAAATCATATGTTGTGTCCAATAGAGGATAAAGAAGTGAAACCAGAGGTGAGCAACTGAGTACTTCTCATGAGTGGGAAGGAATTTCTTACAGAAATTAAGAAGAAGGATCCACAATTCTTTGTGGTCAAAAAACCGAGAATTGTTCTGACTAGCACAAGAATGGATGATTTACCAAAAGAAGTTCAGGAACTGCTGGAAGAGTTCGCTGATATTGTGGTGGATGAATTACCCCGTTCATTGCCACCGATGAGGGGTGTGAGTCATCATATATACCTCATACCAGGAGCTATTCTGCCAAACAAAGCCGCATACAGATTGACGTCGCGAGAGAATGAAGAAGTCAAGAAGCAGGTCCAGGAGTTGTTGGACAAAGGATTGGTTAGGGAAAGCTTGAGTCTATGTGTTGTTCCAACAGTACTCAGTCCAAAGAAAGACAGAGGTTGGAGGATGTGTACTGATTTGAGAGCCATCAACAAGATAACTATCAGGTATAGATTCCCATTGCCGAGAATGGATGATTTGATGGATTGCTTAAGTGGAGCAAAAAAAATTTCAAAGATAGACTTGAAGAGTGGATATCATCAGATTCATATGAGAGAAGGTGACGAATGGAAAACAGCATTCAAGACAAACGAAGGTTTGTATGAATGGCTTGTCATGCTGTTTGTCTTGACGAATGCCCCAAGTACCTTTATGAGGTTGATGAATGAAGTCCTGAAGGATTTCATCGGGAAATTTGTCATCATGTATCTGGATGACATATTGGTTTTCAGCAAGACAAAGGCTGAACATTTGAAGCATTTAGCTATTGTGATGAAGAAGCTACAGCAGGAGAAGTTGTTGATTAACATGAAAAAGTCCTCATTCATGAAAACAGAGCTCATTTATTTGGGTTTTGTTATTTCATCAAATGAGTTGAGGATGGAACCAGATAAGGTGGACGTAATCAAGAAGTGGCCATCACCAAGAAACGTATTTGAGGTAAGAAGTTTTCATGGACTGGCTAGTTTCTACCGAAAATTCATCAGGAATTTCAGTGGAATTAGCGCAGCAATAATGGACACAGTCAAGAAAAGACATAAATCTTTTCACTGGACTGAAGAGGTTGAAGAGAGTTTCAACTTGTTGAAACGAAAGATTACAGAGCAACCAGTTTTGGTGTTGCCAGATTTTCAGAAAACATTTCAGGTAAAATGTGATGCAAGCGGGTTTTCCATAGGAGCAGTCTTGAGTCAGGAAGACAGGTCAATTGCATATTTCAGCGAGAAGCTGAATGAAGCAAAAGAAAAGTACTCCACGTATGATAAATAATTCTATGCCATCATACAAGCATTGAAGAAGTGGAGGCACTATTTGATTCCATAGGAATTTGTTTTGTATAGTGATAACCATGCATTACAATTTGTGACTCAGCAGGAAAAGATGAATCAGAGGCATGTTAAATGGGTAGAATACATGCAGAATTTTACATTTGTAATCAAACACATTTCGGGTGCTACTAACAAAGTTGTTGATGCTTTGAGCAGGAAGTGTCTGTTGTTGCAGGAGTTCAAAGTCCAGTCGTTAGGCTTTGATGATCTTAAGGACATGTATGCAGATGATTCAGACTTTAAAGAAGCTTATGAAGCAGTTGAGAATCCAGTTCTCAGAGACAGAAGTCAGTGGATAGAGTATGTGATCCAGGATGGATTGTTGTTCAAAGGCAATCAACTGTGTATTCCGAATTGCTCCATGAGGGAGAACTTGTTGAAGGAAAAGCATAGTGGAGGATTAGCAGGACATTTTGGTCATGATAAGACATTTGCAAAGCTGATCGAGTCATACTTTTGGCCAGGGGTGCAGTCAGAAGTCAAGAAGTTTGTTGATAGATGTAGGATTTGCCAGCATTCAAAAGGCAGGAAGCAGAAAGAAGGATTTTATCATCCATTTCCCATACCAGACAAGCCGTGGGAGGAGATTAGCATGGATTTCGTATTGGGATTGTCGAGGACACAAATAGGTGTTGATTCAATATTTGTGGTAGTTGAAAGGTTTTCTAAGATGGCACATTTCATTCCATGCCAAAAGACCAGTGATGTGACTCACATCGCAAATTTGTTTTTCAAGGAGATTGTTCGACTCCATGGATTGCTGAAAAGCATAGTTTCGGACAGAGACACAAAATTCATAGGGCATTTCTGGAGAACATTGTGGAAGAAGTTGGGGACTAAATTGATGTTTAGTTTTTCTTATCATCCTCAGACAGATGGGCAGACAAAGGTGGTCAACAGAAGTCTAGGAGACTTGTTGAGAAGCTTGGTGACATAGCACCATAGTAGCTGGGATAGCATACTACCGCAAGCAGAGTTTGCTTACAATGATTCAGTAAATCGGAGCACAGGAAAAAGTCCATTTCAGGTTGTATATGGAATGCAACCAAGAGGAGTTTCTGAACTAAGGGATTCAGAATAGACTGATACTAGTAGTGCTAGTGCAGGAGAATTCGATGAAGCGATGAAGGAACTTCACAGCCAAGTGAAGGAGCGTCTATTGAAGTCAATTCAGGAATACAAGCGTAGAGCAGATCAGCATAGAAGACAACTTCAGTTTGAAGTTGGTGACCTGGTTCTGGCGCATTTGAGGAAGGAAAGGTTCCCAAGAGGAACATACAACAAGATCAAAATGAAGAAAATTGGTCCATGCAAGGTCTTGAAGAAGATGGGAGAGAATGCTTATGAGATCGAGTTGCCAGAGGGCATTGGAATATATCTGATATTCAATGTTTCGGATTTATATCCATATAAAGCTGATGAAGTAGGAGCAGAAAGTGATGATCAACCAGAGGTCCAGTGGCAGAAGCATATGCCAGTTGCAGAAAATCCACAGATGGAACATATATTGAATAACAGAGTGGGTAAGAAAACCAGAAGGAAAGAATATTTTGAATATTTGGTTAAGTGGAAGGGTCATCCAGTTGAAGATGCCAGCTGGGAGACTAAAGCAGAGATTTAGAAGCATGGACATACCGTGCAGGAGCTCATGGACAGGAGCCCATGCAAATTTTCAAGCGAGGGAGTATGATGCAGGAGCATCCCTCACGACAAGCAAAACCAACGTGGAAGCAAAAGACAGTTGGAAGACGTCCAGTGCAAGTTTTTGAATTTTAAAATTTCCCTTGAAGTTGATGCGCAAACATAAATGAGATCATTTATTTTAGGCGCCTTGGTAGAAATGTAATCATACCTTGAGCCATACGCTCTCGTATGAGATAGACAGAGGCATTTATAGTAGTAGTTGCAAGTAGATAGAATTGAATTCTTAGATTAGACAATTCTAGAAGAAAGAGGGAAAATCGGGATATAGACACCCTCATTGTATTGTTGTATGATGATCAGAACAGGAGAAAGAAGAGTCTAGAGCATAGGAGAATAGAAGAGGGTTGCAGGAGAACACCCATGTATAGATCTTGAATTAATAGAAGAAGTTGATTAAGATTCATGGTTGTTGTGTTATTCTCTGTGTATGTGTGTTGAATGCTCTACTTATGAATATTACTTCCTGTTATGCATTTGTTATTATGCTATGTGTATGATTTTGTGTGTTAATATCGAAATCTGAGGGGAAGTGAATGAGTTTCAATTGTTTCTCCCTTTGAGCAAGGATTCCTGCAAGGAGTGCAGTTGAAGTCGTCCGTAAGGAGTGCGTTGACATAAGGCTCAGGAGTTAAAATCTTGTTCTCAAAACCCCTCAGAAGTGAAAGTGAGTTGTTAAAGCCGTGCAAGGAGTGCGCAGGCTAACAGAGAGTCTCAGTCGGGACACTAAGCAGAAGCTTTTGGGAGACTGCTGCTGCAGGAGTGCGCAGAGTCGAGTGACTTCAACACTTAGACGTGATTGAAGGTTTGCCGCAGAAACGCGCGCAAGAAGTTCCCTGAAGGACTTGAGAAGTCAAGAACAAGCTCAAGAGGTATAGGCCTTCAAGTTCATTGACGAACGAGCGTAGGGAAGTTGCCGTTGGAAGTCGGGAAACAACATCGCAGGCTGACAAAGGAATCTCGTGGAAATATACTCTTTGTTCATCTCGTAGGTTAACCAAGGAAGAACGGGCGGTTGAAATTCTCTGAGGAGATTTCACGAAGTTTCGAGGACCGTCAGATCTTGCAGAGGTGCAAGGAGGTTACGGCAAGGAGATTCCGAAGAGTTTGAAGCTCAGGAGAGGCAGAGCTGTCGATCCCGAGTCACAGGAATCGTAGGATCTACACGTAGTATCGTGTATCGGGGACTCGGGAGTTTAAGCCCCAAAAGTTATGCAGCAAAGTGGCGAGATCGCGAGACGCGATAAGATCAGATCCGTTCGTTGTGGAGGACACATGTAAGGAGATCCTCATCTCGCAGACTCGGACGTTGGAGGATAGAAAGGGAAACCTTTGGTTTTGCGAGAAGCGAGGTAGCGAGAAGCTGTGAGCCGTCCATCGGAAGAGGACAGGTGTCAAAGATCGGTGATTTCGTGAACTCGGGACTCGCCGAGTGAAGGTCCAAATATTGGGTGTCCAAATTCACGAGGCACGAGGACATGAGAGGATCGTAGCCGTCCATATGAGGAGGACAGGTGGCGAGAGATCGAGGGATCTCGCAAACTCGGGAGTTCGCAGGTTGAGAGTCCGAACAGTTGGTACTCCAAGTCGCGAGGTCGCGAAGTGGCAATAGAAGGACAATCGTTGGATCCAGAACACAGGAGGACCGTTGGAAATACAGGTGGCACAGAGGATTCGTGAGTCGCGAAGTGCCGAGGAGCCGAGACTCGCGTGGACGCCAAGTCGCGAAGTGCCGAGGAGTCGAGATTCTCGTGGATGCCTGGCAGAGCATAAGGTGGGACCGCGCATCTCAGGGACTCACGAACTAGGAGGGTGAAAACTCGACGATTCAACCGGCGAGGTTGCGAGGTCGCGAAGTCGCGAGAGGCGTTAACGTTAAGTCTAGCCCTCAGTTGCATGTGGAAGGAGCTATACCCATATCACCAGATCGGGTATCGCAAGATTTGAAAGGAAGGCTTGGAGGTTATAAGTCACGAACTCGCGAGACAGCGAGATTTAGCGGATCTCCCGGTGGTAAAGGGGAGACCTCGGAACAGAATTATGTGGGTGCAGAGCTCCCGATAGGGAGATAGAAGAACCTTCGAGTTCTTCGGGCCGAGAAGAAGAAGGTCCTGTGAGAGGACATGCCCGGGGTTGGGCGCGACTGCGTCAATATAGACATGTAGGTTATGGCAATACTCATCTGTAAAATTTGATGTCTCAACCAACTAAATGAGGGGAAAATAATTTCCACCCAACCATAGGATCTGTTGTACTTATAAATTCTACAACAAGCCACCCTCGTTCCTGGGCATGGTACCACTAGGGAAGAAATTCATATTTTTCTTAGGAAAGAGAATTCATGTAAGTTAAGATCACTCTTCTTCACATGCAATCAAAAACATAAACCCCCTAACCTATCCAACCCAGGGCTTCCATGAAATTTCTTAGATTCCTTCTTAGATGGATTTACAAACACCAGGGAGACCTTTCACTACCTATGCAGTCCCTTGGTGCCCTCCCTTTCCAATGCCACTTCTTCGCCCAACATGAATCAAAATTTGTATCCCCCCTTGTTATGGTTAGATTGTATTTCTAGTTTTTTTACTCTAATTGAGGTTCACATGAGCTCCCTTGTTCTCTTCTCCTTCTTCTGCTTCCTATGTCTATCTTCTCCCCCCTTGGAAAGTTTCTAGTTTTCCTTGTTGCTTCTATCAGAGGAATTCATGGTTCAACCCAAAAAACAAGGTGGGTACTTGGATTGCACCTCAGGCTGACAATATTTAGTTGATTCATCCATTCCCCATACCTCCATTAAGGTGGGAAGTTGGTTTCTCAACTACCAGGATTCTCTCATTAATTGATTTTGGGAGAAGGAAGAAAAGAGGTAAAAATAACTTCAAATATGAATTTGGAAAAGAGGAAAGATGGTTCTTTGGTGAAGGTTATTTTATTGGAAGGTAAGGAAATATACAAACCCCCTCACCAAATTCTACTTGTGGTATCATGGCCAATACTAGATCTTTCCCCTTCTTAGTCAGTTGTTAGGAAAACATTTCATTAAGAAAAAACAAAATTACATTGTTTGTTTATTCCAGTCTTTTAGGTCATAATTATAATTACAAAATGGGGAAAAATAGAGTGTTACAATCCCCTCCCCCTTAAAACAACATTGTCCTCGATGTTTTACTATACTCATAAACAACTTAATACAGAAAACAAAAATGGGTATGCCTTTTTCACAACATCCTCTAGTTCCCATGTGGCCTCATATACTCTAAAGTGCTTTTGTTTCACCTTGACATGTGTCATGGCTTTGTTCCATAGAAATGTTGTCTATAACTCTCCTTTTGGTTCCACCTAGATCATATTCTAGTCAATAACATGGTTAGATATATGGAATACATTATGAGATCTAATAGTAGGAGGCAAGGAAATCATGTATGCCACTGGTTCCATTCTTTCTAGAAATTTGAATGATCCACACTGGAAGGGTGATAGCTTCTGTAATGTCCCCACTACAATCCCCAATTTAATTAATGCTTAATGTAGATATAATATGTGGCTACGACCAAGAAATGTATATGTGAAATGTATTTCTAAATTTTAATAATAAAATGTGATGCTAGCTACTAAAGGGAAATGGAAAGAGATGGGGGCTAAATTAATCCACAAGAGAGGGGAGGGTATAAGAGAATGCATAAGAGGGTTCCAAGGGGGATTTACCCATGTATATTAATTCAACACATTTCCTAAAAATTATTATGGGTATATGAAGCTTCTATTTCTAATTGAATGTCCCCAAAGCCAATCATTGAATGCATGTAAGAGGGTGGATGTGAGAAGTCACATCCCATAGTTATTGGGAGCACGGAGGATGAGTATAATCAGCTTGTGGAAGAGTTTTAGTTAGAAAGCAATCCAAAGGAGAGGAAATTTGTATGGGTAGCTACATCGGTTTTTAGACAGTCGAGTTTTTGGCATGAACAATAAGTAGATAGTACAAAAGAGAGCTTTGAGTTGGAGCAGCCATGGAGGGATAATTTTGGAACTTATATGGAGAAAAAGGATGAAGAGATAGGTTTTTAGGTCTGAAGAGTGAACTCCTGCGTGATTTTCACTATAACTTCAAGTATTTTTTGTTGTTTTCTAGTAGTTTTCCTAGCAGTGAGTTCCCTTGAGTTCCTAGAAAAGATATTCCTTGTTACATGTGTCAGAGAGACCCTGATAAATTAATGGGATGCATGAGGGACGAAGATCAATGAAGGGGTATATTCCTTGTGTTGGGAAAGTAAAGAGGAAGAGAGATGGTGTAAAATCGGGGTAATTGTAGGAGAATATCAGTGGGTTGTGGTATTTATGAGCTATGAGTGGACTGTGAAAGACCACCCTCTATTGTGGATTCCTGGCCTTATCTAGGGGTGACTTTTTGTTGAGGTTTCAAACAAAAATTCTATGGTTGGGTGGAACATTTGTCCCAAGCAGCTGGTTGCACAACTAAATTTAAAAGACAAGTGTTTTATCTTGTCGTTCTATTATTTTATGAGTTAATTTTTTGTGCACGGACTCTGTGTATGAGACTGATTTATATGTTGTTGTAATTTATTTTAATAGTTGTATTTCATGTCTATATTACCATGTTGTAGGTGCATGTAAATAATGGCAACAACTAATAGTTAAATTTGGTTGTAATTCATAGCTGGAAGCTACAAGAAATTAATTAGATAGCATAAATTTTAATTTATGAGTTTTTCCACATGTAATGGACCTCAGCTGGGCTAGGGGACATTACAACTTGGCATAGGTTCCCATTATAAGAGAAATTATTTTGGGATTTGATTGAATATAAACATGGTCTCCTACTTTGAACTCCTTATGATTTTTTTTCTTGTCAACATAACTCTTTTGTTTGTCCTGAGCCACTTTCAAATTCTTCTTTATCTTGGTCACTTCCTACTCCATCTCCTTTAACATATCTAGCCCAAGTGAAATATTTTCCATTGGATTATCCCTGTTGATCAAGATATTTCATTTTCTGCCATATAGAGCCCAAAGGGGCCCATCTTCAATGATTCCTAGTAACCATTATTTTAAGCAAACTCTACTAGGGGAAAGTAGTCCTCCCACTTCTTAGGTTAATACATAACATGCATTTTCAGCATGTCTACCAAAACTTTGTTTACCCTCTCAGTTTTCCCATATTCCTGAGGGTGAGAAGTAGTGTTGAAAGCTACCTGCATTCCACATGCTACAAATAAATATTTCCATAATTTTGATGTGAATTTATCATCTCAAACTGAAATAATTGTCTTGGGAATGCCAAGCAATCTAAATCTTTCTTTCATGGAAATATTTTCAACTTCTAATTATTTTTAAGTAGATTTAATTGGGATAAAGTGTGTTGCTTTACTCTGGTTATCCACTACCAACATTATTGCATCATGTTTCTTGGTTGTCTTAGGTAGTCCTGTGATGAATTCCATGGAGATGACTTACCACTTCCATTTTGGAATTTATATAGGCCACAATTGTCATGTTGGATGCCTATGTTTAACTTTGACTTGTTGGCTTCCCCAACATTTGGCAATAAAATAAAAATTATATTTCTTCATCCTAGGATAAAAATGCGATTTCTTCAATGTTGTTATCATTTTTTGATAACTTAGGTGACCTACATAGGGTCTCTTATGGAACTCATTCATTATAAGCTCCCTTTATTCAGTTGAGTTGGGTATGAAAAACCTATTATTGTACACCATTAACCCATCTTCAATCAAATGATATCCTTTGAATTTCTACCCTCTTGGCTCTTTCTATAAGTTTTCCTTTACTATCTTGAAATGTTAATCATTATGTAGGGAAAATATGATCTTGTGAATTATATAAAATTAACATACACTAGCTATTGCTAAGCATATTTTCTGCATGCTTTTGCTCAGTACATCTACCACTCGATTCTCTTTTCCTTTAATGTGTCTGATTTTAAAATCAAACTCACTAATGAGAGCCATCCTCATGGTTTGTCTGGAATTTAAAAATGGTTGATAAAATAAGTATTTTAGCCTATTGTGGTCTATCATTAATACAAAACTTCTTCCCAAAAATTAATTCCTCCACATATTCAAGGCATGTGCAATGGCTATGATCTTCAATTCATGAGTAACATAGCACTCATCATGCTCATTCAACTTTCTAGATCCATAATTGATCGCATGTCCTTCTTGCATGAGGAATCCACTGAGCCCTTCCTTACAAGCATATGTGCAAACTAAAAAATCTTTTTCTGGGTCTGCAATTTTTAAAATTGGTTCATTCGTCAAAAGATATTTGAGCTGCTAGAAGCTTGATTCATAGTTTATTGACCATACGAACTTCACTCCATTTATTTGGAAGTTAATGATTGGATGCTCAATCCTTGAAAATCCTTGAATACACCTCCTGTAATATATATTCAGTCCCATAAATGATCTCACCTCTGATACATTCTGAGGTGCAAACCAATTCACAATTGCTTTGATCTTCTCAGGATCCAGTACCACGCCTTCTAGAATTTTATGACCCAAGTAATGAATCTTCTTACGAAATAAGTCACATTTGTTGTACTTAGCATACAACTAGTGTTCTCTCAACACCTACAACGCCAACTTGAGATGTTCCTCATGCTCTTCCTTGGTCTTGAATATATTAGGATGTCATCAATAAAGACCAACACAAACTTGTCCAAGTACTTGCTGAGAATGATGTTCATTAGGCACATAAATGTGGTTGGTGCATTGGTAAGTCCAAAAGGCACCACCACAAAATCATAGTGCCTATACCTTGTTCTAAATGTAATCTTATGGATGTATTCATCCTTGATCCAAACCTGATAAAAAAGATCATCAATTATGGGAAGTGGGTACTTATTCTCGATGGTAATTTTATTTAATTGTTTGCGCATGTCAATTTTTGCCCAATTGTACAATTTTTGCGTGCTTCCTTTAGTGAGTTTGTGCATGCCAATTTTTTACCAATTGTATAGTTTTTTTCCTTTTGAAATGCATTTTGGTGTTGCAGGTGAACTAATAGTTATTGGCATTTTTGTATTTCTGTAATCATTTGCGTGCAATGTTGCGGATGAAATTTCAGTGATAACAGGTACCATCTTTCTTCTTCACAAACAATGTTGGTTCTCCCCATGGGGACACACTAGGTCTAATGTACCCTTTGTCCAAAATTTCCTTCAACTGGATTTTCATATCCACCAATTCAAGTGGGATCATTTTGTAAGGCACCTGAGGCATAGGTACTACTCTCGACATAATTTCTATGAAAAATTTGATATCCCTTTTGGAAGGAAGTCCAGATATTTCTTCTGGAAATATATCTCCCTACTCACGCAACACGATTTGCTCTTCAATTTTCTTCTAATCTCCTTCTGCTAAGTTTAATACATGAATGGAATGTAGTGGGAATCCTTTCTTGTGGTGCTTCTTTAGTTGTATCGTTGAAATAGTCCTCATAGACACAACTTTTTGTATTCCATGCAAGACCCTCTTATTTCCTTCAGTGTCTTCACATTCTAGGATCTTATTAAAACATTCCAATTTTGTCTTGTGTGTTTCCAAAAAATCCATGCCTATCAACATGTCATATGACCCCAATGGAAGTAGGTTTAGTGATACATTTGTATGCATCCCATTCATCTCAAACTGGCATGCCTCTATCACCTTTGTCACTTTTCTTTTGGTTTATGTGGCTAGCTAAACTAACCACGATCTCGCATGTTTTCTTGTCTTTAAAACACATTACTCAACAACTTGGGGTGTAATATATCTAAGGTTATAACCAAGGTCAATTAAAATAGAAATAGAACGGTTGGAAAGTATACCTTTTATTTCCACCATCGAGGCTCGATGGTCTTCTTGTCGATACTCGACAACTGCATAAATTCAGGGTGTGATTCTAGCTACATCCTCAACTGTAGTGGCTTCTTGAAAAGTGTAGAATATTTTTTTATCATTCTTCCTATGAGGGTAGTCCCTTAACATAATCTCTCTGAACCCATGGGCCTCAAGACATAATCTCCTTAGTTACCCCTAGGTCGGGGGTAACAAAGATTATGAACAAATCATGTGTCCCTATCATGTGTCGGTGGTTCCCACTGTATAAGAACCTTGAAATCCTACAAGGTAAGCATATTTCTTACCCATATCACGACCATCCAATGAAATTCTTCCCAATTCCATCATCCAAGTCAACAAAAACTCTCCATGTCTACGCACACCCTGCAACTGAACCTGTGTCCTCTCTCTGAATAGTTCTAAGTTGCAGATGGACATACAACCTACTTCAGTCTAGACCTATGCAACTCATCTCTGCAAGTTTCCTCATTCTCTTGGGTCAAACAACTCATACATTGTCGCATTGTGACACATTGTCAAGTGTGCAACCCTCTAGCCGTGTTATCGCACAATTTGTACTTATTCCAAAGGATAAGGTTTAGGGAAGGAAAATTGGCGTAACATGAGGTTATCCTATCACTATCACCTCAATAGGATACCTCTTTCTATTTAGGATTGATAGCCCAGGGGAGATGTCCCCGATGACCTGGGGTTTGAGAATGCAAAGGTTAAAGTTTCTATGAAAACGTCTTCTCTCACAAGTCACACTGGTCAAAAAGTCCCATGGTTTTAACCAATGAAGATGTACCTTCCCAGAACAAAGAAACAAGAAAATATATCTTTTGCAAGTACAACTTGTTGTTAGTACTTCATAAAACCATGGACTTTATCAATAAAAGCAATAATTGATATATGGTGAAGCAGAAAGAAATATAAAGCAGCAATGTTTATAAGACAGTAGCTTCACAATAAATGCCTTAAAATGGCTTCAAAATAACCAAGAATAATTATTCATCAATACCAAAGTACTAGCATTTGTCAGAAGCATATATAGTGTATTAATCAACTTTTCAATTGCTTTTAGGTGCTTTTAATGCTGCAATAGATGGTTGTAGCTTACTTTAGTAACAACAACAAATAGGTTAGTAGATTAGGCTATTCTAAAGTTAGGAGTTAGTAGAGAGCTCAAGGTAAAGGTTTTGATAGTAGTTTTTGTCGATCACTCAATAGCAAGGCTTAGATCAGTGCTTTTTAGGGTAAATGGAGTCCTTTTAGGGAACAACAAATATTGAAGGAACAAATAATAATGAGAGAACTAGAGACAAGAGGGGTCAATAATTGAAGTGTTGGTAGCCCAAGGCTTCAATCACCAAACCATAGGGGGGGAATGGCTACTAGGAAGTAGGTAACCCTAGGCCCTAGTAGTTTTCCTCCTCCTTTAGCTCAAAGAATAAAATATGATGGCTTAGATGAAGAAAAATGTGCTAGGGTGTTGCAATGACAAGGCCCTTAGAAAAAGATTCAAGAAAATCGGTTTTCTAGCATAATCTAGTAGGTGAAAGTTATTAAGGCAAGGGAAATAACATGTACTTTAGCCTCCTAGGGTTTTAAGCTAGAAATTTCATAATATTAGTATAAATGCAAGATAAATATAACTATAACCATTCAATGAAGAAAAATTGAAGAAAAATTGCAGAAAAATTACTTACATTCACGAAGAATCATCTAGCAAATAGCCTAGTTGAACACTTCCACAAAGAAAAATGCCAAAATAGTCCAAAATAAGCCTCCTTCAAGAAATGCGCACCAAATTTCAGCCAAGTAACCTTAATTATGGTGTAAATTTCAGAACTCACACTCATGTGAGTGAAATATGATGAAATAATACAAGGGAAAACCCCTTATTTATACAGTTATAATGACCAGAATTAGGTCAAAAAGGTCGACATGGCCAATTTACATGTAATATCCAGTTTTTACATTAAACGACAAATTAAAACCCTAAATCAAGCAGAAATGGTGACTTCGTGCGCTTTTAGGGTGACGTTAGGCCTCTCCGATGAAATGTTGGCCTCCAAGAGAAAAACGTTAGGCCTCCCAAGGCCCCTAGATCAAGCCACACATGCCACTTGGCACAAAACTTCCTTCAAAGTGTCCATCAAACGTTGGGTGACGTCAAGGGTCACAGAGGTGATGTCATGGGCCTTCCAAGGCCTAAATCATAGTGGGAGGGCAAGACCCCCCCTGGGTCCAGGTCTGCCAGGTTGTCTCTGGTGGAACGTCCTCCTCTCTCTCTGGTGAAAACCTTTGTCATGTATTTTCCCCTGGTTGGGGTCTCAACATCCATCTAGTGGGATTTTAGCCCTATTGAGGTTCGAACTAATCATCTCCCCATGTGTACCTATCCATCGGGCATGGACCTGCAACAACAAGTATGCCCTCCATGGGCTCATAATTCACAAGGATCATAGCAATGTCAATCACATCTAATAATCAAGTTTATTAAACACGTGCATAAAACCCCCTTTTCCAGACAAGTGCTCAAAGACATTATGTCATTCTACAAGCCAGGTTGGAGAGGATGTCAAGAGGTCCTATTGGGATAATTCTGATTGAACGTGAGATGTTTCTAGGTGAAGACAAATCCAGGCCATGTAACTGGATGAGGTGGTAAGGGATGTCTGAGCAATGTGAGAAGTGATGATAGGGGAATGTATGGCTTACCTGTGGGTACCTCTGAAGAGGGTGAGTTGCACCTTGTCATGGATGCAATTGTTTCCAAGCCCATTCAATTCCTTTTATATTTTACCTTATTGATTTTTATTTCAAGAGACTAGTTAGGGGACACTTCCCTGGTGTCGTGACCAGTGGTGACAATGTTACCCACAAGCATTTCACGGAGATGAGAAGGTTGGATCATGATGAGACCCCCTTTCTCTTGGATATGCCACCAAGAGCCACTACCCTAGCGTGGTGACCAACTGAATGGTAGTGTCATACCACTACATGACCATGGACCTAATAGGCTAGCTCGTGATGAGACCCCATATCCTCCAACTAGGTCTTGATTTTATTATTTTTATGGGTCCCTCTGTTTTTTGTTGAGAAGCCTTTTATTTCTTTCTCGGGAATCCCTGGGTGAAGCATCTGAAGGTTTTGTTCTTTTGGATTTTATCTTTTGCCAGCTACTTTTACCCTCTGGGCCTTTAGCCCCTTCATCCCACAAGATAAGGTACAACCCTTTGCTAGCTTGGAATACCCAATGCTCGAACCAATCTATGGGATGGATGAGAGGGAAAAAGATGAAAAGCAGTAAGTATGGTAGGAACGAACGATGAAATTTCATGAACCCACTCAGTGGAAACTCAAACCCTATGGGAATCAACTTACTATGGCATAACATCATTTCCCCCAGGTGTGGACAAGTGGAAAGGCATAAGGTCCAAGAACACGTTAGAAGTAAAAATAATTAAATGCACATATTCAAATGTTTTGAGAATCAAAGTGACACATACCATGATACCCAGACTCATTACCTCGTGAAGAAAGACCCACTGTTGTTGAAGGACCAAGCCGATGGGATGGATGTTGTTGTTGTTGACAAGGTGGAGGAAATGAAGAAGAAATATGGGCCCTTCAAGGCCAAGCTCAAGTCAATATGGCTCTCGGTACTCCATGTCTAGGACCTGTGGGCCTCGAGACATAATCTCCTTAGTTATCCCTAGGCTAGGGGATAACAGGCTCGATAAAGACTCTATCTCATCAACCCACCATCCACACGAAGCTATATCGTCCATGCCAAATCACTTGAGATGCATCCATCACAACTCACTATGATAAGCCATCGAAAGTCCATCCATAGGGTTGGAAGCCCACCACACAACATACTATTATGATCTGAGCTCTCCACCAATCCACCAAAACTCTCAACCTGCCACACCACCAAGCTGCAATATTCCACAACTCCTCTTCTGAACGGTCTCCTTCATGTATCAAACTATAGACCATCTAATATGTTTCCACCTGCAACCGTCACTATAGCTCCCTCTCATAGCTAACTCCTACGACCTATCCGAACAAAAACAAAAACAAGAGAAACACTCTTCCAGTGTTGTGCCAAAATGTGTCTCAAGATGATCCCCTTTTATTCATATCCCAAGCTCTGATACCATGTCAATTTTCACATGCAACTCTATGTGACTAATTTTCATATCTGAAAATTTCTTTCTAGTGAACTAACAATAAAACCCTAGCCATTATCACTGAACAATTTTACACTAAAAATTATTGACTGAAAATATATGCAACATAAACAACAATATCATAGATGAATCATCTACACAGATATGAGACACAATTTTTTGTTTTGTAACCTTGTTAATTTAAGAAATTCTTAGGGAAACACATGCCCTCCCAACCAATACAAATCCACCAAAATATGAGGACAACCTTGTCCTCCAATAACCCTACAAATCAAAAAACCAAACCTCAGCAAATACTTGTAGATGTCTTCTACCCACAAATTTATTGCAGGTCACCTATATGGCATGTTGACGTCACCTGCACTACTGCTGACGTCAGCCTATACGGACCTTCCCCTTCCTAGAAAACCTTATATGGTTGTATGTGATTCATCTTACTACAACCTACGTACATACATGACTATGCCCTCTGCAACTCGCATATACGTGATTCACCTTACTGCAACCTTTGTACATACGCGACTATGCCCACTGCAACCCGCGTACATACATGATTTACCTTCCTGCAACCCATGTAAAAATACAAAAATCTTGTATAGACACCTACGTACGAATCGCTCTCTGTGGATTCCTCTCTCCTATGCCAAATTTTCCACAATTGCAAAATTTTCCTTTGTTGAAATCACCAAGCCTCCTAGCACAAGTGGTCACTCACTTATGCTAACTCCATCCTTTCACAATCTACACATAACATGAAATTTCATAATGACCTCTCTATTTTATATACAAGTCTTAAGGGCCAACATAGAATCCCCTCCATAAGTCAACATCAAATTAGACTTTCTTATGGGTGTGAAGCCCCAACACAAACCCACAAAGCCCATAACCAAACCCATTAAGCCCCAACTTCATTCCAAAGGTGGTGTTCACCAGATGAAGAGTGTAATGTGGTGCCCACGATGATCCCACATTCCCACACCTAGGGCATGTGAGAATACCTTACCAAAGCTAGAAAAATCAACATGACATATCTAAAAATACAGGATCTCAAGAAATTCCTATGCTGCATTATTTAAAAAGATGGATTTCCACATTCTTGATATGATGTCACCTATGATACGTGGCATGCCATATAGCATGACATGTGGACCACTCACAAAAATCCACATATACTATTGTGGAATTAATTATCGACGCAAAGGCACCAAGGTGTCCCCCAATGAAACCATGCTTCAGAACCCTGACCCATCCAATTATCCAGGATCCAGGAAAACCTTGGCGCAACGTTAATGAAAATTTTGGATGTCTGGATTTTGGATATGACATCACATATCCTCCATGTATCATGACACCATGCATGACAGGTTGACCAATGGAGGTAGCACATATCGTTGTTGACATCACTAGGACCCTCGCCATGGTGCCCATCATGATGTAACCATGTAGCCAAAACCTTGATCTATCCAAATATTTAGAATCTGAGAAATTCGTTGAGATAATTTATTTGAAAAGCCATATTTATGGATTCCAAACGTGATGTCATCAATAACAAGTGGTCCAACCCTAGCTATAGGAGGTTCAATATAGGAGGCTCTCGATGTGGAACCATGACCTGTAACCGTGACCCATCTAGGAATACGAAATGCACGATTTCTCAAATGTCGAATTATTGAAAAATTCAGATGTATGTATCTGAAACCTTTCAATACCTGCATCTTAGTGCAATCAAACGATCACGATCCTCCCGATCCAACAACTGATATTAACCTAGGTAGAAAAGGAGCTCGACCAATAATGAAGTCCTTCTGACCCACTCCAATCCTACACTCACACCTATCCCTCTCACAAGGTACTATGGTGGCTACTTGGCATGACACATCATCTATGATGTCACCCACATGTACCCCAAACTTCCACTCATAGATTGGAAGGGAATGGAACCTAGAGAGGGAACTTTTCCCATTCGAAAATATGGGATTTGGGATTTCCTTACGCTCCATTTATTTAAAAAGTCATATTTATGGCTTCTAGATGATGATGTCATCACCTCTCGAAGAAAGGAAAAGCGTTGGTTACGAAACTTTGATGGTAGAACAATGACCATATGGGCATCCGAGATTTCGTTAAGGCTACATTTCCACATCTCTGGATATTTGGGATCCAAAAATTATCATAATGCAATTTATTTAAGGGGTTGGATGTCTAGATCTCAAGTCTTACTTCTCCTTGTCCTGACTAAGAGACCTATCCTCCTCCTGTGCATAGTCACAAATCCCCATCCTCTCGACCTTACTCAATGTCAATTCAATATCCCATGGATGCATAGGTTCTAAGCCCGAAAGTGCTCAAACATCTTAGGTAAGGCACCTTCAAGGAAACAAACCAGGAGCTCATGCTATCTCAAGTATATCGACCTAATTTTCCTAATATTCAAAAGACATCTTCTAGGGGATTAACCATTATCAACCAAGGCATAACCAATGCATTGGCCTGAACCAAAAAACTGGGACCCAAATAAATTATATAGTCTCTAAGAGTGCAACTCAACATAAAAATACAAACCATGCATTCATTTCATTTTAGAATTCTCAGATAGAGGAATTAGTAATGTCAATTTTCACATGCAACTCTATGTGGCTAATTTCAGATCTGAAAATTGCTTCCTAGCAATCTAACAGTAATCCTAGCTATTATCACTGAACAATTTTACATCGAAATTATTGATTGAAAATGTAGCAAAGAAAACAACAATATCATAGATGAATCATCAACACACATGAGACACAAAAATTGTGTTATGTAACTTCATCAATTTTACAAGTTCGGAGGGAAAAAACAACCCTCCCAACCAATATAAATTCACCAAAATTTGAGGACAACCTTATCCTCCAATAACCATACAAATCAGAAAACCAAACCTCAACACATCCATGGAAATGTCTTTTGTTGGGACCATATGTATGGTTTGTTGCTGCCAGGCTATACGAACATGCTCCCACTTAGAAACTTTGTATGGATGTATGTGATTCTCCCTTTTGCAACCCGCGTACATACACAACTATGCCCACTGCAACTCACACACATACATGATTCACCTTCATGCAATCCTTGAACATACGTTCCTATGCCCATTGCAACCTGCGTACATGTACGAAAAACTTGGCTTCCTTATCACGTGTGTCCTTCCTCACTTCCCACATCTAATCCATAAACCTTAGGCCAGATTGTCTAGGTGCAGATATCTCCTTGCTACAATTGGCATACTCCCTAGCACAAGTGTTTACTCACTTATGTGAACTCCATACCACAATGATGAAATGTCACAATGACTTCTTTATATACAAGTCCAATGATTGAGTTTAGGAGCCCTTCCTAAAATCATTAATCAATTAGAATATTTTACTCCTCTTTGTGGGTGTGACACCCCCACACAAGCCCACAAAGCCCATCAACTTTCCCATGAGGCCCTAGTCTCATTCCAGGTTTTTTTTTACAGAAACGGAAGGTTGATCTGGTGCCAACAAATATTCCCACATTCCTGACACCCCTACCTCTTGTGGGAATACCTCCCAAAGATACAAAAATCAACACTCCCTCTTAGCGAGGGAGGTATTCTCCACCACTCCTAGTTTGTCTCTGAAGTAAACAAAATTCCCCTTCATTAGGGGTTTGGTGAGAATATATGCAGTCTGTTCATTTATGGAAATGTGTTGGAGCTTCACTGCTCCCATCTCTACTTTGTCTTTGATGAAGTGGTATTTGATCTCAATGTGTTTTGACCTGTCGTGAAACAATGGGTTCTTTGAGAGCTTGATGCAACTTTGGTTGTCACAATGAATCACAGTGGGCTCTAACTCCTAACCAAATAATCTTGTAAGAAGCTTGTGAATCCATATAGCCTCACAACTCATCAAACTGACTGCCATGTACTCTGCCTTTGTCAAGCTAAGTGCCACAAAATTTTGTTTCTTGTAGTACCAAGAAACCATTGTTGATCCTGTTATCCCCGATATCTAGGGATAACTAGGAGATCATGTCTCGAGGCCCACAAGTCCTAGACATGGAGTATCGAGAGCAGGATTGACCTGAGCATGGCCTTGGAGGGCCCATGTTTCTTCTTCTTCGACAGATTTGTCCTGTCAACAACAACAACTTCCATCACCACCGGCTTGGACTTGCATCAGAGAGGACTCTTGCTCCATGAGGTAATTGGTCAAATGTATCATGGTATGTGTCATATTTGATCATTATAACCCTCTTATATATGCATTAGGTTCCTTTCATTTCTGATGACTACTTGGATCTTACACTAATACACTTGACCATTGTCGGGGTGATTGATGGGGTGACTTAGCAAGTTGATATTCATGGGTTTTGGTTAGCCACCAAGGGGGATTTGCAGAGCCATCGTCCGCTCCCATCATTTATTCATTTTTACATCTTATACCCCACACATCTATCCCATTCCCCTAGTCCGACCATTAGGATGACCTTTGAGGGTTACACTTTGTCTTGTGGGAAGAAGGGGCTAAAGGCCCAGGGGGTAAAAGCAGCTGGTAAAAGATAAAAGCCATAGGAAATAAAACC
>ML799393.1:49207-62473 GCA_009831015.1 Picea engelmannii
TAAGGAGAATATAGCCTAGCCATTGCTACACTAATTCCCCTTTTTCTGAGTTAGTTTTGAAACATAAATTGAAGAAAGAAGACATCCTAGGCCTAATTGATTTTACACCTAGGGTTTGACTCTTAGGGTTTGAAAAGCCTTGGGCCTACAACACTTTTCATCCCTAGATTTATGTTTTGAAGCTAGCCGTTTTTGCCAAAGAGTTTTAAGGAAAGAGGGAGGAGCATGAGGCCTTTCTTAAGCAACCCCAGAATGAGCCTCCTCCCCTTAGGGTGTTGACTTTGTGGCCCTGCCATTGCAGCACTAGAAAGCCTAACCCTCTTGTCCTTGAATTTAGATTCTCCCGAGACTTTAGCCTTGCTCCCTGACTCCATTTTACCCTAAGGCACTAGTCTAGAACTCCAATGTTGAGTCTTTTGTGTCAAAACAAATCTTTCAAAATTCTTAAACTTCAAACCCTAACTAACCCTAATGTCTTACTAACCCTAAATTTGTGATGACGTCATGCCTCCTTTTAGCTCTTGCTTGATATAAAACGTTGTGGCTAGGTCATCTAACAATAGACATTGAAGTGTTGATTATTTTCATTGGCCTATTTTGCAAAACGTCCACCTCATTGTCTAGCAAAACTAACCTAGAAGAAAGCTGACATCACCCTCTAGCAAGTATAGTGACGCAACAACTTTATGTGTGAGCCTAGTAATGATATTTAGTGCGTTGTGATAATTCAAGGATTAATTTTATACATTGAATGCTATATCATTTTGTATTTATTGAAGAAGTAATATTATAAGCGATAGCCTTTATTGCAATCATTGACTTCGTCAATAATTACTATTATTTATGCTCATGTGTATTTCATATTGATAGTCATTGACAATTGAAGCATTAACCACTATTTGCATGTATTAGTTTTATTGTTGCCTTGTCTCGCAAACAGGTGCTCCTACTGTGGTTTATCTTCTTATTGACTATCCTCTTGGCAGTAATCTGTGAAGGGAAAACTCATCCTGATCCTTTAGAACCTTTGCCCTTCAGAACCCCAGATTACTAGGGATGTCTCCCTTGGGTCTAGCCACCCTAAATAGAAAGATCCCCCCATCGAGGTGACAGTGGGTGGGGAAGCTCCTGTTACGCCAGTTTGACTCTTGCCTTCAAGATACTTAACCTATACTACACACTGAGCGATAACAGATCCTAGGCTGAAAAAACCACCATAAGTGCTCTTCCTTTCAACTACACTACCTTCCCAATTTGAGTTTGAATATCCATGTAGCCTCACTCCATCATCTTTGAAATATCTCAGACCAAATCCAACCATACCTTGAAGGTACCTGAACACATGTTTTACTGAACACATGTTCTACCATGAACTGAATCAAGGTGTTGACAGCAAAATAGATATATGGTTTGGTATTAACCAGATACATCAATGACTCAATCAACTACTTGTACATCATGGGATCCACCAAGCCTGAATCTGAAGCCCCCAATATATTCAAATTGATGGTCATGGGTGTGGTCATGGACTTATAGTCCATCATCCCAAATCTCTTCAATATCTCAAGTGTGTAGTTCCCATATCCGATGAATATGTCTCCCGGTTGTTGCCACCTCTAATCCCAAGAAGTAATGCATCAATCCAATATCCTTCATCTTGAACTCTAAGGCTAATTCCCTTTTGCACCCAGTAATGAGTTTCTCAACTCCCGTGAGAAACAAATCATCAACATATAACAACAATATGAGAGGATCCTTACCAACCTGTAGAATATATAGGTTGGGGTCTGTGTCACTCTCAGTGAAGCCCAAGCTCTTCAAATACCCATCAATCCTCGAGTACCATCCTCTTAGATCCTACTTAATTCCATACAACGCCTTCTTCAACCTCCACACATGTGTTTTCCTCCCATGCACCTCAAAGTCTTGAGGTTTCTCTATGTATACCTCCTCCTCAATCATACCGTTGAGAAATTTTGTCTTCATATCCATTTGATGGATCTTCCACTTCATAACCGAATCGAGACAAATAAAAGTCCTGATAGAAGTAAACCTGACCACTAGAGCAAAGGTCTCCTCATAGTCTGCTCCATCTTTCTGGGAGAACCCTCTTGCTACGAACCTTGCTTTATACTTCTCGATACTTCCATCTACAGTATGCTTGATATTGCACATCCACTTGGAAGTCACTACCGACTTCCCCTTCAGTCCTAGAATTATATCCCATACATCATTCTTCATGATGGAATGGTACACCTCCATCATGGCATCCTTCCAAACCTATTGGCTTGTTGCTTCCTCAAAACTGGAAGGCTCGAAATCAATGATATTGCTCATAAGAGCCACATATGAGCCAAATCTTTGTGGAGGTCTTCTCTCTGTGTGAGTGTCTCTAGGAGCTATATGTCCTTCAACATCCTTCAAGGTCTCTCGAAGCCATCTAGGTCTTGTTTCCTAGCCACTAGGAGGATCCACAAACTCCTCTAACTCCTCATGATCTAAGGACTGCTCCTATGTACTGGATGGAATTGTACTCTCCTCATCCTTTGGAGCCTCTTGTTCCTCACCGCTTTATGTGATCTCATGGGACCTTCTGAAATCCAAGTCCTCCTCAAACCTGATATCCCGACTAACCACAACATACCAATGTCTTGGAATGTAGATATGGTAGGCCTTCAAAGTCTCGATGTATCCCACAAACATGCCCTTTCTTTCGGAAGGTTCCAACTTCATTCTCTTATCTTTAGAAACATGGATGTAGACTGGACAACCAAAGATCTTCAATTTCCCCATCTCAGGTTTCACTCCTATGAATGCCTCCTTGGGAGTCTTGTCCTCCAAGATCCTATTACGACTCATGTTCTGAACATAAATTGCAGTGTTGCATGCTTCTACCCAAAGCATCATGGGCAGATCCTGGTCATGTAACATTGTCTTGGAAACTTCAATTATGGTATGGTTCTTCCTCTCTCCAACCCCATTATGTTGTAGGTTGAAAGGCACTACCAACTCCCTCTTAATCACTTCTTCCTTACATAGTTTCTTGGACTCATTGGAGGTATACTCACCCCCATTGTCTAACCTCAAAACCTTGTTCTTCTTCCCTTTATGATTCTCCACTAGGAATTTAAACTCCCTGAAATGACTGAAGACTTCATCCTTGGTCTTTATGAAAAAAATACATTTCCTCCTGGAATAATCATCAATAAAGGTCATGTAATATCGATAACCACTTGAGGATGGTGTTGAAATTGATCCACACACATCTGAATGTACCAGATCTAGGATATCCTTAGACCTATTGTCACTCCTTGAAAAAACAGCCTTTTCATTCTTTCCAAGTGCACAACCTATGCATACTCCTTGATGCTTAGTTACAAACTTTGGAAGACCTGTAACCATTTTCCTCAATATTGGCAGTGCTTGGTAATGTAAGTGTCCCAATCTCTTATGCCAAAGCTCACATATATTATCAATGGCATGCACCAAGGCTTGAGTTGGCTGGCCTATCAACTTGTAGATACTTCCCTCACGAGTCACAATGACTTCTGCTGAGTCAAGACTCAATCCCTTTGGCCAATCAAGAACCTACCCATTAATGAATGTCGCTGCATACCTTCTGTCCTCCATGGAAAAGATAGAGAGTAGGCCCTTCTTCAATCCAGGTACATGCGACACTTCACTCATATTGAGAGGCTTTTCGAACTTCAACTGAAATGAAGTTGGTCCAACTCCCTTGACTGCATACTTGGCATTATCTTTGAGTTCCACATGTAATCGTGAGTTTTTCTCTATTAGACTAGTGAGTGATTTTTGTGACCCTATCATATGAGGAGAAGCTTTGCTATCCACCAACCAAGTCTCCATGGTGACCTTCCCAGAACAAGAACAAGAACAACACTCTTCCAGTGTTGTAGCCAAGATGTGTCTCAAGATGATTCCTTTCTCTTCAAATCCCAAGCTTTGAACCTATGTCAATTTTCACATGCAACTCTATGTGACTAATTTCATATCTGAAAATTGCTTCCTAGTGTTCTAACATTAAACCTAGATGTTATCACTGAACAATTTTACACTAAAATTATTGACTGAAAATATAACAGTGGAAACAACAAGATCAAAGATGAATCATAAACACATATGAGACACAAAAATTGTGTTCTGTAACTTTGTCAATATGATAAGTTCTAAGGGAAAAACCAACCCTCCCAACCAATACAAATTTACCAAAATTTGAGGATAACCTTGTCCTCGAATAACCATACAAATAAAAAAAACAAACCTCAACAAATCCCTGGAAATGTCTTTTGTTGCAGACCACCTGTACGGCTTGTTGATGTCACATATACTGTTAATGACATTAGCCTGTACGGACCTACTCCTACTTAGAAATTTTGTACCGTTACTCATATAACCTATATATATTGTAAATTATTCACTCTTTGAGTGTGGAATTCAGTGAATAGAACTCATTTCATTCTTTCCTCCATTTTTGTGTCTTCTCTTCACACCATTTGCAAGTTGTGTATGCTTGATTGTTAGCTAGATCTTATATGCAGGTATCTCAGAAACTCTACATGGTATCTGAGCCCACTGGCCGCTCTAGCAAGGATCGTCACCAACACTCTTTTGCAAGTACCGTAGACAAAACAAAGCAGGAAGAAAGATGGAATCTATGTTTTACTCGTCGACAATACTTCCCACGCCTCAACTATTTGGAGTGGAGGCCAACGATTCTACATCTTCTCATAAGTAGAGGCTTATACCAAATAGCCATGGCAATGGAAGTAGAGCCTGACTTTGCCGATGAGAAAAATGACTTTCTTAATAGATAAGATATGACCATATGATGTATCTGCTTGTCTATTTCTCTTGAAATTTATCGTCAAGTAGATTATGAATCACAAGACTCAACTCCAAACGAATTATAGACTAGATTGGAGATTTTATTTGGGAATAAGGAAGATTTCATACAAAAGGATGACAAGATAAAGCCAATAGAAGAGCCACTGGAAGATCAATCCTCTTAGTTTGAAGAGCCTTTTACATAGGTATCTGCACAACTTTTTGTTCCATCCATTGAAGATGATGTCTACTCCATTTCAGATCTGTTTTCTTAATCACATACCAAAGATATCATCCATGCATATCAAGAGCCACATGCAGACACATTTCCATGCACCATTCATGCATCCCACGAGCCACATGCATTTGCCATGCATGCATCTCAGGAGCCAAAAAGGGGGTTGCACACTTCAGATGAAATTTTATCACTTTCTGAGTCGAATTTGCATAAACAAATTGGATATTTGAATTTCTCTCATAAAATTGTCCATTTAAAAAAAAAAAAAAAAATCGACTGAAACACAATCCACGAAGAGAAGTTATGAGCATTATAATATCAACAAATTTTCAATGTTTTTCCGGAAACGGTCGCATGATTTACAAAGTTTCATCCAAAATTCATTTGGGTCTTCTTATTTACAATAAGAGAGTGGATATGTGCAGACATCAAACTGGTGCATCTACATCATCAGATCTATACAAACATCTACATCTTCAACAAAATCTTCACCGATCTTAAACTTGCACATTTGCAAGGTCTTCTTGGAGTAAAGGACACAGTTGCTTAGAAACTGTTTTTTTTAATCTTTTAATGTATTGTACTTTGAGGGCGCCTTTTTCTCGTGAAGTTTTCTCTCTTTCCTCATTTTTTCAATGTTTCATTCTTAGATGCATTGTACAATGGATACCTAACATGGTCTCTGTTGTCGGGACCCATTAATCATGTAATGGGTATAATGGGTACCAAGTATGTTGGGTACCGATTATGTTGGGGAACCAAACACTTTTATACTACTACAAGGGAGGATCCAAATTGAACACATGAGCATTGCTATCAACCTCACTTTCAAAGAAAATTGCATTGATTTTGAATCAACGAATAAATTGCAAATCGCAAATGAGTTAAAACAATGTGTGGACAAAAGCATAACGATGAAAATTATAATTTAGATTTGACATCAACGAATACTCTAAAACATGCAAATTCAAATCAACAACAAAATCACAAAGTGAAATAAAAATCAAGAAATTTGAACAAAAGTCCTTGTACAAAAAGATGATGAAACTTCTTTCCTGAGAAACCATAGTCAAAGCCTACTTGCACAAACCAAGAGGTTGGAAAACAAGAAAAATATGCAACAAATGAAATAACTCATTAACAAAGAAACATTAAGCAATCATGTTGAATCAGATGTTAAAGTCCAAACCATGGATAAAGAAACCCTCGCATAATCGAAGTAGAAAAACCGATGTTGCAACTCATGAAGTTTTATCATAGGAAAATCATCCAAACATTGAGATCAAAGAACAATTTGATGACAAGACAATATCTATAATTTACATAAAAGCCAATCCATAGCCACTAACAAAATTTGCATCAATGTTTGAAGGTGTTGATCAATAAGGTGCCAACTCCTAATTCTTGTATATCATAAAGAAGTTGAATCGTTAAACCATATCATCATCCTAATCATGGAAGATGTCACCATACAGTACCACATAGAATTGAACTAAGGTGTGTTAACTCTCCAACAATACAACAATTATGTGTGGTGCTTTAACATTGTATTATCTCATTTCTTCAACCATGACAACATCAAGTTGAAACATTATGGGAAATCCATATTATGCTTAGAAAACACACCTCTAAAGAGAGAGACTATAACATACATAAACACTCCAATAATAATAATAATAATAAATAACCAAAAGTTTCATGTCTAAAAAGTATGTGACCATTCAATGTATACTTATACACAACGCCACATGCTAACATGCTATTGTGAGTGTCTCTCATATTCTATGTTCAACACCTTACTTTTATTCATATGGATTATTTTATGTTATCCTATTAATTTTGGATATCCGGTCGATAAACCAGAGTAGTTCATTACAAACCCTATATCTAATTGGGTGGTGGACACTAAGAGGCAAGCTAAGGACTCTATTGGTTGCTTAAATAGGGAAGATTTGCAAGAGGAAGCAACACAAGAGAATGTCCCAGAGAAACCATTATAAGATGACCAAAGTCAGGCATCAACCTCTACACCTAGAACAAGATGTTTGATTTCAAGCATTGGACCTTCTTCTGCTACAAAAGAAAGAGCCTATGTGTGTGTGTGTGGACACACTAATTAATATATGATGTATATTGTAGATGATTGAACAGTTCATGCATATTATTTATGCAACTTCTTTTCGTAATCATGTGGCAATGTGATTTTCCATTGTGCATTTATATTTCAATTTCATTGGAAAAGAATGACAATTTGTATATTTTATTACTCATTGAATTTAAGTAGAGGCATTCCACTTTTTTCCCCAAATTTTCTGCAAATTCAAAATTTTAATCACTATTAAGTTATCCCTGGGTTTGATTTTTGCAACAATAGAAAATATACACTTCCATATGTGCACTTCTATTAGAATAGAAATTTACAAATTAAAATTGTTGCACCAAGAGAAGCATGGTACACTCTATAGCCCAGTATTGAAGAGATTGTAAACCTTGTTTAATGTAACATCCATCCCATCTATCCATACTATGTAATGTCAACCCGATATAATATGTTATACAAAACTAAAAATATAATATTAATAAATCAACAAAATAATAATTATTCACAAATATTTACAGATATAAAAAGATACACTAAAAAAAAATCATATCAACTATGAGAAGAGGAATCCGAGACAATTACGATCAACACCATTCCTAGCTGTTTTTTATCAACCTACATTATCAAGAGTGAACTACATGATANATATATATATATATATATATATATATATATATATATATATATATATATATATATATATATAGCGAACCAGCATAGATCCATCTCAACTCGGGAATTTTTAAACACCAAGAGATTTATATCTTAGTTGTTTTTTCTGATCCCTTTCAATGCTTAATAGATCCGTAGTTAAGATGGACCTACACTAGTATTTTCACACTTTGTTGCAACCCATCAACATATCTGCTTTGGCTTTCTAAGCAAGGAGGAGGTTTTTCAAATTTGCAACTAAACTCTGCTTTGGCTTTCTAAGCAATGAGAAGGATTTTGAAATTTGCAACTAACCCTTGTACTAAAGATCACGTAGAAGACTGCATCCAAGTACTCAACCATGCTCATCACAAGTTGTGTGTTGCACACAATGTTGCTACTTTTTAACGTCTCATTATCATGTACAATGAGGAAATCTGGAAGCACATCCGGTTGCTCCATAGCTCAAACTTTTACATATCATTCCATGATCAAAAGCCATATATTAAAAGCTCCTCCATATTTCATTGCATGCATTCATGAGAAAAAGGGCAGAAAGCTCAAACATTTTACATATCATTCCATAATCAAAAGCCATATATTAAAAAATAAACCATCAACTTTTAGTATTTCTAAAAGGCGTACAGCAAACTTGCACCATGCAAAAAGTTTGCTGCACACAAAAGATTTAATGCAACAAATGAATAAAAGGTAATTCCATTTTCTGATGAACGTAAAAAGTAGTCATCATAAAACATTGTACATCATATACAACAAGACTGAATCCCCAAGCCAAATAGAATGATACAGTAGACTCAAAAAGAAACCAGGAGTGCAAGGTAATTCCATTTCTACATGGGAATTAGATTATGAATCCTAGACATGCACAAGCGAGAAGGTTGCAATCATAATGAATGCATGACTTGCCATTTGTGACATTCAATGACCTTTAAATGGTCTCTAGAAGCCTAGGCATTTCAGAAATGAATGTGCCATCCCTGCTTCCCAGTTGACTTAGCGTGAACCTAAACTAAAGAAACTGCACACTTGAACGCTTCCAGTCTGAGATTGCAATCACAATTAATAATGAGCATGTTGCTGAGAAAATAACCTAGTTGACAATATCATGGCATTCCATGACAGGCTTGTTTTGCTAAACATTATTGATCCTGTATAGAATTTCTGGCTTGATTGATCAATTTGCAATAATGCAATATCCATCCTTCATCAAGGACAACTTCGTATAAAAACAACTTAGAGGTCCACAATGAACTGCATCTCCCCGTTGTCATAGAAAGTTGTCTCACATGGGATTGTACATGATAAACAGGAATAGAAAATTACATCGTTGCTAAAAAAAGAAAAGAATACCTACATATACATATTAACAGATTTTACATTGCAACTTGGATGAAAGTTACTGCATTCCTTGCATGAAACAAATACTATCTGGTCTTTGTTAATCATCTTCCCAACATAAGGAAGAGGGCTGGGATTCCTGGATGACTGCATTCCAAATACTTTACTAGAAACTAATCTTACAAGATGAGCAAACTTCCATAGAGAATGCTCTCATGCTGCAATATCAAAAAACTGTAACAGTTAATAGTAAGGGAATTAGAAAACACAGATACCTAAACAGTACTTGAACAATCTGAATAGCATGATCTAGTAGTAAATTTATACGAGCTTGCAGGGAATACTAATTATTTGTCAAGCTTAAGATTATCACACAAGTGGCCAAGCTCTGGCCTAGCTTGCATCCAAGCAGCAAATCCTGTCTCTCCAGAAAATGTTGTCCCACGTAGTGCCACACGGCTATACAGGTATGACCTAAAAGAAATTAGAAAGAAATATCGCCTGCCAAAAGATGTAAAATCATAAGTTTCTCAATTCACTTGGAAAAGTAAAAGCTATGATATTCTCAATTTTTAAAACATTTAACATGAAATGAGCTACAACAATTTGCAGTCATCAATAAATAGTAATAAAGGCCAAGCACCCATGAATTTATCCAAAATAAATGCTATATATAAAGTCATTTTTGCACTTTGAGCTATCAGGAGACAAAAAGTAGGCAATGTAGTCGATGGACATATATCAATCAGCAAAAACAAGCAGAATAAAATCCTTTTAGATAGCCCCAAAAATAGAACAAACAAAAGAGAGTACTATAGTTTTTGTTATGGCACTGGCAACTAAACCTCAGATGAACATTGAATTGGCATCATGTTCCAAACAATAAAGGTCAACAAAATTCTTCAGAGAAAAAATAAAATTTATACAAGAGAGGCACAGACCAAATTCATTGACAAAAGCCAATTTTAACCCAGAGATGCAACAGCATACCATAGGATTCAGGCTGCTGTGCATTGGGAAGGGAAAATGGGCAGTAAAAATGCCTGAAGACTACAAAACCAACCTATAACAAGTTATATATATTATACATATATATATATATAGATAGAGAGAGAGAGGGCAGTAATAATGCCTGAAGACTACAAGACCAACCTATAACAAGTTATATATATATATATATATATAGAGAGAGAGAGAGAGAGAGAGAGAGACCCAGGTTTGGATGCAGTTTTAAGCATTTTCACAACATTTCTTCTCAGAAATTGCACCTTATTCCTCTATATGGACTACAACTTAAATTCCAAATCCCTATCCTTTGTTTCAAACATGTCATTTTGAAGCTGTAATTTGCGATATGTTGTAAATAAGGAAAACTTATCATCATTAGAGACCAGTATGTTCTCCTTTCAAAGGAGCATCTTGTCAAAGCCTACTCAAAGGTACTCTCCATTTTCTGTAATTATCAATATTATGACGAGTAAGTCTCTTTTTTAATTATTTTACTTTGTTTCTCTTAATTACAACTTATGCTTGTTTTATCATAGTACTTATTTATTGGCCTTAGAGTGGTGACCAATTGCTATGTTGGTACTGTTATCACAGGATTTTTACTTGTGCAAAACCCTCCACAAGATCCTCAAATCTTGTGTAACTATGGAAGAATCTACTACTGTCACTCAAGTAGATACTTCCTTCATTTTAGTGATGGAAGAGGTCCACCACAAGGGAGGATTCCTTGGTGACCTCAAGGGATCAAATAGCAAGATTAGCCAAGCCTACAGCCTCCTATCTTGGTCACCTATTAGTTAGGTCTAGGTCTAGGAAGGGAAATGAGAGGTTGCAAGGTAATTGTTGTACCTGTATGAGACAATAAACAATTTGCAGCATATATAGATAATTACTAACCTAATAGATGCAATAATGATCCTTTAGATAATAGACAATCAATAATTACTATGGTTATGGAAAATTACAGCAGTACACTTGTTTTATAACAGTAATTAATACTTTGCAACATTAGCAAATAAAAGTACTCAGAAATGTAGCAATTCACCATGAAAAGTAAGCATTCAACAAGTGTAATATTATCCAATTGCTAGAAGTAATTTCTAAACAAGTTAAGCCACTTATAAGTAACTGTATACGGCAAATTAAGACAATTTTCAGTGGCTATAGCAAACTTTTATAACAGCAGCAATAAATATTGGAAGTTTGCTAGGGTTAGGATTAGCAATGTTAGTGGGATGTTTGAGAGATAAAGAAAGTTGATTTTAATAACTACTTTAACCACAAGAACACCTCTAGATTAGTGTCATTGTCCTCTAAGGCTTATGGAGTATCAAATGCATTAGCTTGAAGATTGATCTAGATGAAACAAGAGAGGTAAGGTCTAAACCCTAAGGTGCAAACACACTTGAGCCTTAGGTTTTAGACTTTGAGGAAGAAGATATTATTAATCCCTAGATTTTCATCCTTGAAAATCTTGAGGGTTAAGAGCCAGCATGCACTATTTTGGCTGACATTCTGAGATTCTCCCGGAGTTTAGCACTTGTGGTTGGCAGAGGTTGGTTCCCATCAGAGGCAAGTATATGATCAGTACCTGGTCGTTTGGTTCAGAGTTAGAGTTGGCTTGGTTTCCCATGCATTTTGAGAGAGATGTCTACATACAACACGCATTGCTACTTTTTAGGAGACACAGTTTGAGTGGATCTCTTGACAGTTTGGAGCAGTTCTAACTTCTAAGCATACAGGGAGAGTACTTGCATGATTCTAGGCTCGATAGCACTTTTCTAGGCGACATGCAGGGACTTTCTATTTTTAGCAATTTGGACTCCAAGCCCCAGATTTGGATTCCGAGCACATATTGTGGATCCTTGTGACATTCGAAGTCTTTTGGATCTTTTCTGGTATGATTTGGCTCAGTTTACTATTTTTAGCAAGTTGAGCACTAGGGATCGCATGTCAATTCTGATTGCAGATTCGGATCCCTTACGAAAAAATGTGTTCAATGAGTATAAAGCCAAAGGAATTCAGACAACTTTCTATTTTTAGCAGTGTCTATTTTTAGACAGTGACATGTGGCAATGTTTTTGTAGTCTTCCTGGATGATGTGGACAGTTTCTTAAAATTTAAGAGTTGGATTCTATTTTTAGAAAATTCTATATTTAGCAGGTACGGTCATCATCCATGTAGTGCCAACTGGCACCCTCACAGGTCGACATGTGGCAGATCTACAGAGTGATGTGGCATCCACTTAGGCAGGGGGCGCATATTTCCAAGACTTGAGCATAAATAAATAATTAATTGAGAAAAGGGACTTGCATAACTGGACCTAAATTTAGCCGTATATTCCTCCGTGTAATCACCCCTCCACTTTCCATGTATCAACTCCTTAAAATTCGCTTCCAGTTGAGTTTAAACTGTATTTTCCTAAAAATTAGGAAATTCCCTAAAAAATAGGGTGAATTTCCTCTTAGCTGTAACAACCAAATATTTCTAAGCAACATTTACTTTCATAAGCAATTTATTTCAGTAACTGGGATAACAACTTCATAACATAACAACAATCTTTGTAACAACAACTTCAGCAACTTAAATTTATCGATGAATAATGCTTTTATTGCAGAATGAAATAAATACATAATTTAACAATTTACCTGGTTCTGATGCTAATTTCTTTTGCCTTGCTGCCTTGTTGTTGCCTTCCTGCTACCTGATACCTAGATCAACACTGCCACAAACAAGAAAATAACTGCCCAAAACTACTGTCCTCCCTGCCAACTAGGAAAACTACCTAGCTCCAGGATATCGACAGATATCCTGGCCCCCGTGCCCAAAACCTCCAGCAACACAGTGCCCCTGTATGTTCCTGTTAAATTTACATGCAGCAGCGAGAGCCATTCTCCTGGAGGATGGCTAAGACCCTAGACAAAGATCTAGGGCCCCCAGTGCACTCCTGGGGTATGTGGTCTGGGACCAAATTGATAAAGACCCTAGACAAATGTCTAGGGCCCCTGGACTGGGTCCAGGGTAACCATGCCTGGGGCATGGGAGTCTTGGTCTGGGACCAAGC
>ML799393.1:101259-121404 GCA_009831015.1 Picea engelmannii
TGTTGTTATAAATCACTATTACAGCCATCTTAAAGCAGCAACTTTTCTTCATCATCTACATTGAATGTTAGCTAAACACTTCTAAAATTGCTTGTGAGTCGTGACATTTGATTATCATTCTGCCTAGTAAATGCCAACTTTTCATCGTCTTTTCAAGCAATTTTGAAGCATATTTCTTGCAACTGTTACAAAATACCTTTTGTTGTTGTAAACTTTCATTTTGTTGCAATTTTATATCAGCTAGCATATATTTCATTGGTTTATTGTCTTATTGAAGCACTAATATCATTTTGTACTTAAAATTGCCATAAGTTTGCTTGTTGTCTTGTTCCGGGCAGGTACACTTCACCCATTACATTTTGCTTCATCTCTTAAGACATAAACTTAGCAAGACCTTTTGACTTGAGTGACCAGTGAAAGGGGGGTTATCTTTGCATCCTTGCTTTAGTTTCACTAGCCCTTTAGGTCACTAGGGGCATCTCCCTTGGGGTAGTCTTACCCTACTCCTAAACAGAAAGGGGTTTCCTATTAAGGTGACAGTGATAGGTCATGCCCTTGTTACGTCAATCTTGTTTCACTTGCCTTGGGATTTGGGAAAGTACAGATTGTGCAATAACAGGGTGCAAACACGCTTGGGCCCTAGGTCTCATTTTTCCCTTCTCCTAGCTTCACTCAGGTCAAGATCAAAGTCTAGGGTTAAAACCCTACAATGCAAGAACTTTTGGGCCTTAAGCTTTTAACCCTAGAAAGAATGCTTCATAAACTTGGACAACAAAAACTTTGTGAGGGAAAGAAGCACTTATGTTTCCCTCTGAGGGTTTTAACAAGACAAAGATACTTGCAACAAGATAGCAATTTAACCTTTAACATTTAGCAAGAAACATAGAATTGCAGAAAATTACTTACTTCTTCCAAGTAGCATGAACACCAAAACCCTAATTGCATAAATTTATCATCCAAAAGAGAAAAACATCCACAAAGAGCCTCTTCCAAGGCTAGCGCATGAGAGAAAAGAGCCAAGAAACTAAAAATAGCAAATATTTTTAAGTGTTATCCCACACAAGTGTCAGGGAAAGTGATGATGAATGAAATGAACAAGC
Organism: Picea engelmannii; assembly: GCA_009831015.1. Classification (NCBI taxonomy): domain Eukaryota; kingdom Viridiplantae; phylum Streptophyta; class Pinopsida; order Pinales; family Pinaceae; genus Picea; species Picea engelmannii. Next base: position 102,360 of record ML799393.1, read on the forward strand.
ACTAGCCTATTTATATGAGTCAAATAGAGCGCATTTGTCCACATAATCAAGTGAAATAACAATATAAGTGGGGCCGACCCCTCAAATAGCCTCTACAAATGCTAAAAATGCAAATAAAGCACCATAAATGCCACACGTGTGGCGACGTCAACCCTCCCAAGGCTAGAGGAGGGCCTCCCAAGGCCACGTGGTAGCATCTCAAGGTGTAGTGATGGCAAAGGGTGCATCTCATCCTCCATGGTCATGCTCTATCATCAGTGGTAACCCAAGTGACATCAAACCCCATCATCATAAAACCCTAGAAGGTGATGTCATCATCAGAAGGAGACCAATGTCAAGGGTCTAGGGCACTATGTCCAAGATGGAGAAAGCTACATCTCGTCTTTGGGGGTACACTACCCAACATTTGGGCTTTCATCCCATCTATGTGCCATCATGACCAAATCTGCTAAGACCAAGCCTATTTGTCCATTGTCCAAGGCTTTGAAGATGTGAGAGCTCATGTTGGAAGGTAGCAAGTCATTGGGTGACTCACTACTCTTTATCAAACGTGCCAAAGTCTTACAATAAGGGCACAACGTCCTAGGTGAAAGCCTAGGACGTCCCTCAAAGAACCATGTCAGGGCCATCCAAAACAAAGTAGAATATAAGACAAGGTAAACCAATGTCCATAAGAGATATTAGTCCTTGAGTCATGCAAAGTAAGTTGTTACTGAAGATATAAGCCATGTAAACAATTCACCTCAATATCCCCTTCAAGCATCACACTATTCCAAGACCTCATGAGAGTTGGCAAGCTTGAATATGAGAGGGTCTTCATCCAACCCTATTAGGTGTACCAACCAAGGCAGTGAAAGAAAAGACCCATGTAGAGGGATAGGTCCCAAGGGAAACAGTGAAAGAAAGAAGCCCTTCAAGAGTAAGTGTGATAGTGGTATGAATTTGGGCTTACTTCATGGCTTATGGTGTCATTAAATCCATTTCAATGAGCACCTCTATAGAGGGAGTGCTTGTTGCATGAGATACCCTTTCCTCCATATTTTTTGCATTATGAACCCCTTAATTGCCCTTTGATACCCATTTATTATTTGTGAATCCTCTTTACAGGTTTCAAACTTTTATTCTTTCATTTTCTTATTGGGCTATGGTCATGTTATAAGTGTGCATTCGGTGCATCAGGACAAGGAGCAATTACCATTGGAGGGGGTAGAGCTCAAGCTGGCCTATGGATTTTATAGGTGGCCTTTATCATTTTTTACATAGCAGTTGCATCAACCTCTGGGCCTTCAACCCCTTCTTCTCATGAGAGAATGGATGATGACCCATTACCAAAGTTTAGTACACTGTGAAAGGCTCCAAGATAGAAGGTGTTAATTATCGTGGGGAATGGAACGTTACCCTTGTGAGGTCACCCTAGTAGTACCCCTTTTCCCTAGCCGGTGACAACATGACACTAAGGCATAGAAGTTGATGACCAAGGTGAAACAAGGCAACAAATACAACTTCCCAAGCCAGTGATCCATTATCCAACTTCAACCAATGATCCTCATCCATTGCCCAGTAAATTAAGCACAACACTTCACATTAAAGAAGGATTAACATACCTCATGGTGACATTGGCTTACCATCTCTCATACATTAAGTTTTTTGGATGTGATGAGCTTGGTTACTTTGTAGCTGTAAGAGGCAATCTGAGGGGGGTTGTTGGGCTGCCATCTATGGACATATTGATCATCATCATGGTCGGGATTGTTACACTCCAAGTTTCACGATGATGGACTTGCAGTTGAGCGGCCAAAGATTGAACAAAGACTTGTTCAAATTCAAATTTTGGAAGTCCAGCAGGGCAATTTTGCCCATTCACGCATTTTCCGTACCCCCATGGGGGAATTATAATAAGATGAGCTAGCATAATGAACTTTGTAAAAGGCTTAGCCCCCTAATACTTGGTCATTAGTACATTACTCTAGGGTGTTTTTTTTACTTGTTAATTATATCTTGTTGCATAAGCGACTTATAATTTCTAAATTTTTTCACTCAATTACCTCCAAAACTAGAGTATGTCCTAGTGGTTAGGCCTTAGAAAGTTGTCCGAGTCTAGTGTCTAATGTATATTACCATGCTAGTCATCACTTTTGAGTATTATGGAAATGCACTAAGTCCCCCTTAGGATTTTTTTAATGTTTTCAACAAATAAAAAATTTCCAGCAAAAACGAGATATTTTAATTGTAATTTATGTATAAGTTCAATAACTAGTACTAGGAGGCATCATATGCCTTGGGGGTACTCATTTTCTTGCTTAGAGTACCCACTTTACCCATGTTCCCCATTTTTAAGTAAAAATAGTGTTTTTTAATCACAAAAAGTTAATCTCTCACAAAAGGGAAATAAAAGACATAAAAAAGACAAAAAATCAGCATTACTATTTTTTGGGAAACATGTCGAGGACATGTTTTGAGTCAACTCACCCTCTCTATCAGTTCACCGAGCCTTGTTGGCACATAAGATGGCATTGTGGTTGAGTTAGAGGCCGAGATGTGGCATTGGGAGGAGATCCCAAGAAGAGGGTGCACCCCTCTTCCTCTAAGTTGCGCATTCTGAAGGAAGGGCACACATCCCAACTTTGGGACTTTCTAATCAGTGTGACTTGTGAGAGGGGTACCTTTTATTGACACTTTAACCTTTGCCTTCTCAAACCCCCAAGTCACCGGGGACGTCTCCCCTGGGCTATCATCCCTAAATAGAAAGAGGTATCTTATTAAGGTGACAGTGATAGGAAAACCTCCTGTTACGCCAATTTTCCTTCTCTTAGCCTTTCCCTTCAGGAAAAGTACAAATTGCGCGATAACAAGTTGCAAAGCATGTGATGCGATACCTTAAGGGTACGTTGGATTATGGTCTCTGTTATACTGGAGATCATGACTTCAAACTGTATGGTTATACTGATTCAGATTGTGCTGGAAGTGTTTCTGATAGAAAGAGCACTTCAGGATGTTGTTTTAGTCTAGGGTCAGCCATGACTTCATGGCAGAGCAGGAAGCAATCCAGTATTGCTCTCAGCACGGTAGAAGCGGAATACATTGTTGCGTGTTCCTCTAGTTGTGAAGCTATATGGCTTCGGAAGTTGTTGACAGGTCTATTCGATCTGGAGATGGAAGCCACCATGATTCTATGTGATAACCAGAGTTGCATAAAGATGACAGAGAACCCAGTGGTCCATGATAAGTTGAAGCACATAGAGATCTGATATCACTACATTTGTGATATGGTGCAGAGGGGAGTTGTAAAGCTCCAATATGTTGGCACAGATGAGCAGGTTGTAGATGTCATGACCAAGCCTCTATCTCGTGTAAAGATTGAATACTTTCGAGACAAGCTTGGTATAGTCTAAAAGGACCTCCCTTGAAAGGGGGAGTGATGTTGATGGTACTATGGTATCCTTGACCAACGGTGGGTAGCTCAGTTAGGATTTTATATCCTAGGGGACTGATCATCCCTGGACAAATCTCGAAGGTCCAGTAAGGACGGTCTGTCAGAGTACCTATGCATGTATATGCCGGCTGTGGTCAGTAGTGGTAGCTCCGTTAGGATTTTATATCCTAGGGAATCTTTTGATTCTTGGACAGATCCCGAAGGTCCGGTAAGGACGGTTTGTCAAAGTATCACGTGGTAGCTCCGTTAGGATTTTATATCCTAGAGAATCTTATGATTCTTGGACAGATCCTGAAGGTCCGGTAAGGACGGTCTATCAGAGTACGACAAAGTGTTGTTGTTACACCTGCCTCATTCTATTGCCATATGATGATGATGTTGTTATCTCAGCCTCGTGTCGATGATGTTGTTGTATCAGCCTCGTGTTGTTGTTGATGATGTTGTATCATCCTTGTGCTGATTGTTGATGATGTTGTATCAGCCTTGTGCCGATTGTTGATGATGTTGTTTCAACCTCGTGTTGTTGTTGATGATGTTGTACTAACCTCATGTTGTTAATGATGGTGTTGGTGATGTTGTTGCCTTAGCATTATGCTAATTGATGTTGATGCAAATGATGATGATGATGATGATGCCATTCCAGCTCCATGCTATGAATGATGATGTTATTGATGATGAGAAAAACTCCCGATGATTTGTAGATATGCCAGTCAATATCCCAGATGTTGATGATGATGTTTCCCTCTATCTCTCCTGATGATGTTGTATTGGGTTATGTTAGTAGAATACCCTTCTTTTTAAGGGGGAGTGTTGAAATATTGTAACTTCGAAGAATATTCTAATTATAATTGAGTTATTATCTTATAGATCAAATCCCCTTTTGTGGATTGATCATGTCAGGACTTATGTATGACCAAATCCCCTCTTGTGGATTGGTCAAACCATATTCATATGATGGTATTTGAGAAGTCGGCCCCTGAGGTTTATTAAAGTGGTTTTAACCACTATTGGAAGAAGTCGGCTCTGCTTGGTAAAGAGACATAACCCTATCGCCCCTTTAGCTAGTATAAATAAGTGAGGATGGCGCCTCATTCACTCACTCACTCAGTCACTCAACAAGTGTGCATCTTTTGGAGGTAGCTGTAATCACAAGGAGAAGAGAGGCGCATGCTCAGTCTTGGATATTCTTTGGTGTTTTTGGTCTTTAGTGTAATGTTCCCAAGCCAAGAGCCTAAGAGCATTTTGTTTTTGCATGATTTTTAAACTTTTCTGGTTGTGGCATTTCGTCAAACACTTTGCTAATTTACTTATGTTTGAGTGTTTACTTGCAGGTTGACCTCTTAAATTCGGCCTTAGGATTTATATTCAGTTATCACACATAGATCTGAAGCTATAACCAATGGAAATACAAGATACACCAAATATGGAAACAATAACAAAGATCTCACCTTTATTAATATAATGAGCAAGAACCTGATACAAAAATAATGCAAATCTGGAATGATCAATAGATGGATCCAATAAACATAATAGAAGTTGCTACAAAATGCTCCCGAGAAGAAGATGAAAGCCTCCGGACGCTGAATACACAATGAAGACCAATACAAGAGAGATTCGAGCCATATGAAGTTCCAAACCCCAAGTTGGATGATGTTACGCCCTACTGGAACACTGAAGACCCTCAACAATTCAGCCCTGCTGCCAAAGACAACCAAACCCTCCGATGAATATGCCAAACTGTAGATCGGCCCAATATAAGACCTCGGGTAAAGTCTCGGGTGGATCGGTGAAGAGATGACCCACTAAATGAATAACCCTTTGTTGGGCTTGCACCCCACTAGATGGCTGAAACCCTAGATAATTCAACCTCCCTCCTAGAGGCCTCCAAATACTCCACAAAACCACTGGAATGATAGATCGGGGCCCGGTTACCTCACTGGTGAAGTCCTAAGCGAAATGGTGGAGTTCTGATCTATCAAATGACTAAAATCACTTTCTGAAGTGTGCTCCTCTCCTCCAATTCGTCCAATGCATCTAGTAAATCAAATGGCACATAAAACTCCTCCGGAATGCACTAGATCTAATGGCCAAGACCCTACAATGAAAACCCAAGTACTAAAATCTCCAAAAGCCCTACCAATCTCATGGAACGAACTTCCCTCAATGAATGGTGCGCCCCCCTTGTTGGAAACCCCCAATGGTGCGCCCTCTCTCTTCCTATGCCTATGGCTAGTGTAGAACCCTCCTACCACTGAGTAGATCAGAACTAGAATGGTGTGGGGGAGTATTGCATCCCCAAAACCAAGCTTGGGACAAGCTAGGTGGAATCTTTCACCATTGAATCGTCCTCTAGGGTTTGTTAAGTCAAAACCCTCAAAATCCCCAAGGTATGGGCTCACTAGCTAGAAGCCAGATATCAAAAGATAATCATACATGAATGAGATAATAGAGGCCCTTGCCTCTCTTTTATACTTCTTGCTCACCTTGTCCCTCCAAAGTGACTTTAATTAATTAATTATTAATTAATTAATTAAATCACTTTAATTAATTAATTAACCTTTTTACCTTTGAAAAACACCTTATCTCTCCTTGTGGCTTCCCTGGCCACTGAAAGTCATTTCTCATCATCCTCCTATCCTGTAGTGTTGTTCCTCCCGATTCCAATGAGCTATTACACTGAGAGGTTCCTCCAAGTATTGTGTCCAAAATGACCTCTTCAGTGAATAATTAACCTATACCTCAAAATACTCAAAATCATGGAGAACGTCGAAATGCAACGGAATCAAAGCCAATCTATGTGGAATGGATCATAATGATGAAATAGGATGAGCGATGCAAACCGGACCCCAAAATATCCATCCATAGTCATTGTACTCGCTATAACATCCATCTGGTTGCTCCGGTCATCATAACACCCTGAAATGTAATGATGTCCCAAAATGGGGACATTACATTTAGTCTTGGCATTGTATTGTCAATCTATTATTGAGGAAGTTTTTGCTGGGTTTTCTCCCCCGTGAGGATTTCCCAGGATAAAATGTTGTGTACCTTGTGATTGTGTTTCTTTCAGTGATCCTGCTTGTGCTATTGTGCTCTAGTAAATTGAAAAGAACTTAATAACAACTCTAAATTTAAGATACTGGGGGCCCTAGATCACAACTAGGGTCTTTGCCATCCTCCCAATGAATGGCTCTTGCAGCTGCATTAATTTTAACAAATCTCATGACGAAGAAGGTCATGGAGAGATTGAACTTAAGGATTTCAAGGTCGTACCATAATGTGTGTACCTTAGATTCGAGAGATATTGAGGTACATGGACTAATCAAAGACTTACAAGTACATTTGGTTGTGTTCCCAGATATATCAGTTTTAATGGATGTTGTGGTTATAGATGTTCCTGATGCATCGGGTATGGTTTTGACTTGGGATTGGGGTGCAAATTTGGGTGGTAGTCTTCAAATGGATTATCTTATGATACCATCCCAACTTCTGATAACACTTTTGTTGGGCTTTGTTATCCCCCACTTTCAGGGATAACTAGGAGATCATGTCTCGAGGCCCACAGGTCCTAGACATGGAGTATCGAGAGCAGGATTGACTTCAGCATGGCCCTGGAGGGCCCACCTTTTCTCTCTTCCAGCATCTTCATCCTGTCAGCAGCAGCAACAGCCTCCACCACCATTGGCTTGGTCCTGTGTCAGAGAGGGTTCTTGCTTCATGAGGTAATTAGTTCAGGTATCATGGTATGTGTCACTTTGATCATCAAAACCATTGAATGTATGCATCTGATTCCTTTTATTTCTAACAATTGCTTGGACCTTACACTTGCCCACTTGACCATGTTTTGGGGATTGACAGGATGTCCTAGTAAGCATGTCTCTGTTGGTTTTGGTTAGCCACTGGGGGTTGTCTCTGAAAAGCCATCGTCATCTCCCTTCACAGTTTCACTTTTCCATCTTGTTTCCCGCTCACCTATCCCATTCCATTTGTCCGGGCACTGGTTTGACCTTTTTCTAGGGTTGCACCTTATCTAGTGGGAAGAAGGGGCTAAAGTCCCAAAAGGTAAAAGCAAGTTGGTAAAAGATAAAAGCCTAAGAATAAAACCTCGAGATGCTTCGCCCAGGGATCCCCGAGAAAGCAATAAAGGGCTTCTCAACAAGAAACAAGAGGGACCCTAAAAAATAATAAAACAAGACCTAACCAGAGGATAGGGGGTCTCATCACGAGCCAACCTATTAGGTCCATGGGTACCTAGCAGTATGACATTGTCATCAGCTGGTTACCACACCAGGGAAATGACCTTTGGTTGCATGGCCAAGGGAAAGGAGGTCTCATCACGAGCCAGCCTTCTCATTTCTATGAAAGTACTTGTGGGTAACGCTGTCACCACTGGTCACCATGCCTGGGCAGTGTCCCCTGATTATCTCTTGAGCAAAAAAGAAAGAAGAAGAAATAAAAAATGAAGTAACAAAAAAGAATAAAAGGCATGAATGGGCTTGGAAAGAATTTCATCCATGACAGGTACAGCTTGCCTTCTACAAAGGCACCCACAGGTAACTTCTTGCATCCTTGGCCTTCATTACACCCACCTGCTTGGACATCCCTTGACCACTTCATCCACTTACATGGCTTGGAAGGGGTCTCTTCTGAGAACTTCCCTTATTCAGTGGACACTAGCCCAATAGGATGCCTTGCCCTTTTCCCAGACTTGTATAGTAGGTTTGTGTAACGTCTTTGAGCTATTGACTGATCTATTAGGTGTTTTATGCATGTGTTTATTAATATTGATGATGAAATGTGATTGACATTGCTATGATCCCTGTGACTGATGAGCCCATGGAGGGCGTAGCTTTTGATGTGCAGGATCACACCCGACGGACAGGTACCATTTTGGACCGGTACACATGGGGAGATGATCAGTTCGGACCTCCATGGGGCTGAAGAGCCCATCAAGTGGATGTTGAGACCCCATCAGGGGGTAGATACAGGATAGAGATGGATCCAGAGCTTTGCACCAGAGGAGAAGAGGACGTTCCACTAGAGGCACCCTGGCAAAGCTTGACCTAGGGGGGGTGACCCTTTCTCAGTTGAACGTTGGCCTTGGGAGGCCTAGGACATCACCAGGCACCATGGACGTTTGGGGGGGCAGACTAGGCAGCAGTGGCACGTGTGGCAAGTTGGAGAAGCCCAAGGAGGGCTAACGTTTTGCTCCAGAACGCCCCATCTGCCGAAAAAGGGGATAACGTCTCCCTTGAAGGGGTTTTTACTCTCTTTTTAGCTTGATTTAGGATTTACTTTGACAATTTAATGTAAAACAGTATGATTTTGGTATTTTGGCCTTGTCGGCCTTTTACATGACCTAAAAAGTAAAATTAGGTCATGATATTGTATAAATGGAGGATTTTCTCCTTCATTTTTAGAGGATCACTCATTCACTCCATAAGGAGGTCTGAAATTTGCGCCCTCTCTTGGGTATTTGGCTGATTTAGTGAGGCCCACTTGTTGAAGGAAGACATTTTTGGCATTTTATGGTGTTTCTCTTGAAGGAAGGTGTTACAACTAGGGTTTGCATGGTTATTTCTTGGTGAATTGTAAGTATTTTTCTGCAAAACTTCTTAATGAATGGTTGTAGTTTAATTTCTTGCATATGTTTATGAATATTGTTGAATCAAAACCCTAGGTGACAAGCACACATGTAGGTCCTTGTCTCATGTCCCCTAATAAAGAAATTTTCAGCCATTGAAGAAGGAGAGAGCCTAGCCATTGCTACACTCTCTTCCCTTCTTCTTCTGTTGCTAGCCGTACTATCTAGAAGCCAAGAAGAGTGTGACATCCCTGGCCTAGGTCTTCTACATTAGGGCCGTACTCTTTCTAGGGTTTGTTGAAAGGCCTTGTTGTAGCAACACCTTGTCTCATCAAACCCTCTTGTTTTGGTTGTATGTTTTATCCTTGAGCTAACCGTTTTGCCAGGAAGGAGGAGAGAGCACGAGGCCTTGCTGTAGCAACACGGGAGTGAGCCTCTCTCCCCAAGCGTTTTGATTTTGAGGCCTTGCTTTAGCAACACCTCAAAACTTCTCCCTCTAGTCCTTAATCTTTGCCTCCTTCAACTCCTACGTCCTTCACTTTTGACTCCATTAAACCCTATGGCACTGATCTAAAGTCCTCCAGCATTGAAGTGAAACTTGATTATAACACTCTCAAACCCTTGAATTGAAACCCTAACTACTAACCCTAGTCTAAGGGCTAACCCTATTAACCCTAATTGTTGTCGTCATCTCATGGTATTACATCATTAGCGCAACATCGTTTTGTTTATGAGTAATTGAATAATGGTTAAGGCATTTATTGAATGAAGTATTGATTGGTTACATTGAATGCCATATTGTTCCAATATTTATTGGTGAAGTGTTACAATTTCCATTGCTATTGATAAACATTGACTTCGTCAACATTTATTGCCAATTGCTTATATGTTCAGATAGTCATCTATATGAAGTACTAACCCCATTGAGATATAGTTTGTATACATCAGTTTGTTGTTGCTTTGTTCCAGGCAGGTGTACTTCTTTGGGGGTTTGCTTTAAATTGGCCTTTGGTCGGACTATCTGTTTGGTGGTGACTTGTGAGGGGAAAAAACTTATCCTTGTCTTATTATCCTCTTGCCTCCTCAAAATCCCAGGTCACCGGGGATGTCTCCCCTAGGCCTTACCTCCCTAAATAGAAAGAACCTTCCCATCGTGGTGACATTGGGTGGGATAGGTTCCAGTTACGCCAGTTTGACCTACAAGACTCAAGCCTTTTATTCTAACTACAAATTGCACGATAACAGGCTTGATAAAGAGCAGGAAAGGACGTACCATGTACAAGATCCCAAAGAACCTATGAATGAATTTGTTTATGAATTAGAAGGTCTTGGGAATCATGCAATATTGAGCAACTTTTTGGCTCCCATTAAAAAAGAGTTCGAGGAAAAGGTTGATGATGTCGGGAGGCCATGGATTCTTTTGATGGCCTTTTTCTTGAGAAAGCTCCAAAAAAATTTGATGTAACACATTCAAAGTCAGGAACTGGGTCAGATGTGTCAGTTGTGTCAACAACGTCGACTTCAACTTGTCAATTATTAGATGAGTCAGCAAATGGTAAGGATGAGTTCGATGCAATTTTTGGGCCATCCACTCCATATGTCTTTTAGAGCCTAGGCAAATTTTCTTTGGTAAAGAGCAGATCTTCGACGAACATCACAAGCATAAAAAGGAAAAAGAAATAGAAAATATTGGTCATCACATAGAGATCAATGTTAAATTGGATCTAGATCCCAGGGTGATAAAAATAAAAAAAGGCACTTCAAGAAAAAGAAGAAACAATGCAATAAATCTGATGAAGGATTATAGGGATGGCTTAGCAATTGTTCATGATGAGATTAAATCTTGTGGTAAATATATTAATTAGCATGTCATCCCTATTGAGGAATATGCCAAGCCTTTCAAGGAAAAATTAAAAAAAATCAACTATGAGCTTTTCCCCTTGGCACAAAGGAAACATCACCAGATGAGAGTCAAAGAAAGCTTAATCAGATGGTTGAGTTGGATAAAAATTAGAAGAAAAGCTTCCAGTCAAAATTTCAAAAGTCAAGAAAAAATCAAGGTCTTCAACAACTCATCTCAACAAGTTGGAAGGCAAAAGATCAAATCTCCCAATGAGAGTGCTACACCTTAAAGTGTTCTTCAATGGTAACATTTGATGCCCAAGAGGCATACTTTGTAAAATAGTTTCACTCTCTTTGTATTTTAATTCTTCTTTGTATTTTACTTCATTTCATTTCATCATTTTATCCTTTGGTACATATATGCTTAACTAAAACTTCCTTTTGTGTGTGTGTGTGTGCGTGTGTGTGTGTGTGTATTATTTGTACAACTTTATTTTATTGTTGGTTTCTATATAAATGTCTGGTTGATGGTATTTTGGCGAGACACTTGCTCGGTGTTGTGCAGATTACAGATTCTGGAGTTCTTGCATGCATTCCTTTCCTAAAGATCAAGCACACGTCTCCATATCGAGCCAATGTTACCCTCCAAGTTGCACTAGGATGGACTTGCAGTTGAGCCACCAAAGATTGAACAAAGACTTGTTCAAATTAAGAATTCAGAAGTCCAGCATGGCACTTTTGCCCCTTCACTCATTTTCCATACCCCCATGATGGAATTGTAATAAGATGGGCTAGCATGATGACTTTGTAAAAGGTTTAGCCCCCTAAGACTTCGTCATTAGTACATTACTCTAGAGTGTTTTTTTATTGTTAATTATATCTTGCAACATAAGCGAGTTATAATTTGTAAGTTTTTTCACTCAATTACCTCCAAAGTTGAAGTATGTCCTATGGCTAGACCTCAGTAAGTTGTCTGAGTCTAGTGTCTAATGTATATTACCATGTTAGTCATCACTTTTGAGTCTTATGGAAATGCGCTAAGTCCCCCTTTGGATTTTTTTAATGTTTTCAGCAAAAAAAATATTCCCACAAAAACGGGATATTTTAATTGTAATTTATGTATAAGTTCAATACCTAGTACTAAGAGGCATCACATGCCTTGGGGGTACTCATTTTCTTGCTTAGAGTACGCACTTTACCCATGTACCCCCTTTTTTAGTAGAAATAGTGATTTTTTTAATCACAAAAACTCAATTTCTCTCACAAAAGGGAAGTAAAAGACATAAAAAAGACAAAAAATCAGCATTACTATTTTTTGGGAAACATGTCGAGGACATGTTTTGAGTCAACTCACCCTCTCTATCAGTTCATTGGGCCTTGTTGGTAGATAAAATGGAGTTGTGGTTGAGCTAGAGGCTGAGATGAGGCATTAGGAGGAGATCTCAAGAAAAGGGTGCACCCCTCTTCCTCTACGTGGCGCATTCTCAAGGAAGGGTGCACATCCCAAGGAGGCTGCCACCTCTCTTGGGCCATGTGTCGCCCCTCCCATCTTCCTACTACCTCGCATGTAGCACCTTCTTGAGTTATGGGGAGTGGTGTCACTCTTTCCTCACCCACTTGTCACTCCCTCTCTCCAAGTGGTACTCCCTCCCTCACTAGGATCTTCACCCATTGTGCTATTAAATAAAGTTGTCTCTCCCATTGTAAATTAGTTGGAGCTTGGGGAAAGAATGCTTGTGCTCTATTTTTATAATCTTTGATATTGGAATAAGAAAGAGACTTTGGAGGTCATCTAGTGGATGGTAGCTTTGTGTGGATGCTTGATGTTCATGGTCTTATATTGTGAGGTAAATGTATCTTGATTATTTGCATCTTAATTTGTAAGTTGGCCTTAGTAAGGGTGTTATCACCCAATAGAAAAGATCTTATTAACTAGTTTTCTTATTAAGAACTTTTGTCTCCTTATACATGTGGTTAAAGATTTGCATGCTAATTTAGCTTAATTACATGCTATCTAGATTGCGTGTGTAGGGAACACCGATATTTAATAAATTGTGTGCAAGTTTATTAACATTGCAGGTCTTCATACTTGAAGAGGTGGTTGATTTGAGTGCAATCTCCCACAAGCTTCAAGCCCTTTCAAGAACAAAGTCCCTCATCCATTCACTGGAGGACTCCATAGCCCAAAGGAATTTCGCGTTGCAACCTCCTCTTTTCTTTCTCTATCTGATCAAATTTTAAAACTCTTTTGGTTACTATTTCATGCATGCAATAGCTAGATTTATATTATCACCTAAATCTTAAGTATTTTTAGCCTTGCATGCATAGATTAGACTAGATCTATTTTTACACTTCAAAGTTTACTGCTAAGGATTGGATCTAGCATGGGAAAAGTTCACTTTTAGCAAGCTTTTTTCTTTCAAATTTTTAAAGGCTAAAGGTAGTTCATTTTCCAAGAGCTCTCATTTACATATTTGGCAATCTTAGTGCCAATTCTTCATTGTTCCGAATAACAAAGAAAAGACACCAAGGGAGCTTGCTTTTGCTTGCTCTTTTGGTTGTAATTTAGTAGTTTTAGTGTACTTTTCATTTAGCAATTTTTTTGGTTCAAGTTTGACCTTTTTCCGCAAGTTGTCAAAAGTGATTTTGGGCATCTGTTATGAACATAATATACATATAAATAGATATTCATAACATAATAATTAATTAATAAATAATAACTATTAATAATGAAAGGACATGCCTCAAATGACATGACTATTGGTTAAGGGCACCCCTGCGTGGGTATATAAACAAGCCCTCATTCTCAATTGTATATCATCTATCTATTCATATTTTATACATTATTCCTACATGGATTATTATGTTATATTCCAAGTATTTTGGATAATTCTTGTGTGAGCGAACTTTGTTCGTCTCATTTGGTATCAAAGCCTCGTTTCTGATCCTGGCCATTGGTCAGATTTCGTTGCCCTTGCCAACAAAACTATTGGCTTTTGGCCACATCGAAATTTTTTCAAAGAGTTTCTCTAATTTTGGTCTTTGACCACCACCCTTGGCCTTTGGCCATTTAAGATTCGAAATTTCACCGCAAAATTGAAGTTTTTCTACAAAGAAAGATCAAATAGAAAGAAATTGTCGATAACGAAGATTAATCCACTGCAAATTTGAAATCCAGAAGTCTTGTTGAAGAGAAAATCATATTCTACAACAAGAATTAGAAGAAGATAAATAAAATAACAATAATAAAATTATTATTATTTAATATATATATAATTCAAGAGGAATCTGTAATTAAATCAAATTGCATTTGGTAACGTGAGAACACGGGGCATCGTGAGAACCACCAAACATAAGCATACGGTTGGGACAACTCTGTAATAAAGATTGACTCCGATAAGTAAACCCATTATAGAAATTTTGTCGCCAAAAACCACAACAATTCCAAGATCTGAGTAATGAGGTTATCAGTGGTCTTCTAAAGATTTCGTTGCCTACTCACCCATGGCTCATTCAATCATACGGAAGTCGGTTATTTAAAAGGGTAAGGAGGAACCACGGTGAATTAGAACTGTGGACAATGATACGAACAATACTGCCAACTACAAACTCCACTGCTAATTTCAATTCCGTGTAATTTTTTCTGGGCACGAGTACCTGCAATATTAAGTCTGGTGGTCGTAGGAATTAAACCCTAACTAACTAGGTTTCTGTGGTAAGAAATTCGAAGGATATAGGCCTGTTATCAAGCGCTGAAACAACTTGAACGACACAAAGAGAATCACCCATTGGTCGTGACCCTAACTCACGAGGCTACCGATATAGAATCATGACATTTGGCGAAACCAAGTCGTAATTATAGTGGAAATCATATGCATGCACATCAACTATGTTTGAATTGGTCCGATATCAAATCGATTGTCCGTGAGTGAAGCTCCAGGAAATTAAAATAAAAATAAATTAAAGGAACGTCGTTTCATAAAATCATGACCACCTTTTAAATCCGCCTGACTGTATAAGCCACCAGGTTACCATCCAAACATTAATAGCCTGTCAATATTAGATTGGGCGCATTTTTTGGCGGGCGTTTATTAGTCACTGTGATAGAGTCGCGGTCAAGGAAAGAGGTCGTGGTTTCAAATTCATATTGGTCGGATTAATTAAAGTGCGCATCGAGGGTTTGAGATATAACAGAGTATTTAGCAGCATTAAAAATGTGCACAAAACCTCAAATCAGAAATCGTGATCTCGAAGTTAGAAATTAGCACGCTAAACATTAAGGATATGCATTAAACTAAGATAAGTGAACTATACGGTGACATTTAGGTCCAAGAATTAAAAAAAAAAAAAAATAAGAGATCTATTTAATACAAGGTGGATCGAGAAGATAAAATAAGGATACATTATTGAAGTTATAAAATTCAAAATCATATTAAAGGTTTTGTTAAAAAGGATCGAAGTTTAATTAAAAAGGGACATTATATAAAAAAGCGGTATTGAAGTATTATAAAAAAAATCTAAAATAAGAAGAAGACACGACCACCCAAGACCATCCAAGCATTAAAGACGTGACTTTTTCCAAGTTGAGTTAAGGTATTTTAAGTTAAAGTTAAGAATATCAAGGAAAAAGGTTAAAATTATCTGGCAGAAGGATATTCAAACTTTTACATAGTATAGAGTGGAAATTTAAAATTTAAGAGTATAACTGATTAAAAGGGTTCCCTAAATTACAGAAGCCTAAATTACAGAAGGTGAAGAAGAGTAATATATATATATATATAGGAGTTTTGTGGTGAAAAACAAGGAAGATTCCCCCTACTTATAAAAATATGTGGATCTCTTATTAAAAGTTAATGGAATTATTCAAGGAAAGAATATCAACATTGCTATTTGCCCGACCACTAGGAAAAATCACATTAATGTTGACCTGGCAAATCAATTAATAGTTTTAGAGCCAAATATAATTGAAAATGACATGTGTCTTTCCAATGAGAAATATGACATGAAGAACCTACAACTATCTTTTGGTGATTACAAATTCATAGCTCAATTCAATGTCGTATCAATCTATCAAGACAATGTTGATATAATTCTAGGGTCAACATGGGTAGATACATTAGGTACTTTTATTTTCAACACAAGGAGAAATTTTTTGACATTTTCTTATAAGAAGAAGAAAATCACATTACAGGACGTTACAATGAAGTCAATTTCAGAAGCTCCATCATCAAAAGACCTACAGGACATATCATAAGTGATCCTGGCAAACCCTCTAGGGGAAGAAAACCTAGTAAAACTTCCTTATTATAGATAGCCAATACAATGCCAAGAGATAACTCAAACTAATACAAAAGATCCTCTCTCAAAGATGCGCCACTCTCTCTCCTTCTTCTCTAACTGCAATTCCGAAACTTGTCTCTCAAAATGAGCAAGTGAGTTGTGTGTCTACGTGAGGCGCTAGCCTCCTTATTTATACAAATCTGGCACGTGTGAAGTGTCTCTTCACTGGCAAGGCCGACTTCTCAAACTGGGTGGTATAACCACCTTTATTATATTTCGAGGCCTTTTTAATATATTATGGGGCCGACTTTTCTTTTTGCCTATTACAATTACATTATGACCAATCCACAAAAGGGGAATTGGTCCTTTTACAATAGCCGACATGATCAATCCACAATGGGGATTGATCCAATGAATAATAAGAATACACTTTGCAGTTACATTATTTCAACACTCCCCTTTAACAAGAAGGGTATTCTTCAACAACATCAGGCAAGAGAGAGAGGACAACATCATCAACAGCATCAAGTGGGTGAGAGGACAGCATCATCAATATCATCTTGGAACACTGACTGGCGTAGCTATAAATCATCAGAAATTTTCTTCATCGGCAACATAGTCATTCTTAAAGGAATGCAATCATCATCTGCATCAATATGTATTAGTATAAAACTGAAACATCATCATCATCATCACAGCACGAGGTTGGCTCATCACAATAATACTAGACTAGCTTTACGTCACGGCTATCAAGACGGAAGCACAGTTCTAGTCTCATCTCATAGTCTTGCTTTACGTCACAATTGTCAAGCCGGAAGCAAGATGCTTGTCCTGCTTTACGTCACAACCATCAGGTCGGAAGCAGGATACTAGATTGGCTTTACGTCACACCTATCTAGTTGGAAGCTCAATGCTATTCTCATCACATCGTCTTGCTTTACGTCACAACCATCAGGTCGGAGGCAAGGTACTCATCCTGCTTTACGTCACAACCATCAGGTCAGAAGCAGGATACTACACTGGCTTTACGTCACAGCTATCCAGCTGAAAGCTCAGTGCTAGTCTCATCACATCATCTTGCTTTATGTCACAACCATCAGGTAGGAAGTAAGGTACTCGTCCTGCTTTACGTCACAACCATCAGGTTGGAAGCAGGATACTAGACTGGCTTTACGTCACAGCTATCCAGCTGGAAGCTCAATGCTAGTCTCATCACATCATCTTGCTTTACGTCACAACCATCAGGTCGGAAGCAAGGTACTCATCCTGCTTTACGTCACAACCATCAGGTCGGAAGCAAGAGATGTCTCATCACAGTAACTACTCCCCCTTTCGAGGAAGGTCCTTTCGGACTATACAAAGCTTATCTCAAAAATGCTCAAACTTTATACGAGATAGAGGCTTGGTCAACACATCAGCAACCTGTTCATCCGTGCTAACGTACTGGAGCTTTAAGGCTCCTCTCTGCACCATGTCATGGATGTAATGATATCGGATCTCTATGTGCTTCGACCTGTCATGAAATACAGGATTCTCTGTCATCTTTATGCAGCTCTAGTTGTCACATAGGATCATGGTTGTTTCCATCTCTAGGTCAAATAGGTCGGTCAACAACTTTCAAAGCCATATAGCTTCTCAGCTGGCAGAACACGTAGCAATGTATTGTGCTTTTGTTGTGCTGAGAGCAATGCTAGATTGCTTCCTACTCTGCCACGAGATCATGGCTGATCCCAAACTAAAAAATCATCCTGAAGTGTTTTTCCTGTCAAAAACACTTCCTGCCCAATCTGCATCAGTATATCCACTCAATGTGAAATCATGATCTCTGTTATCACTCTGTTTGTAGTCTAAGTCAAGTAGTTGGAAGGTAAGGATCAAACTGGCGTAACAGGAGCTTCCCCACCCACTGTCACCTCGATGGGGAGCTCTTTCTATTTAGGGTGGCTAAACCCAAGGGAGACGTCCCTGGTAATCTGGGGTGTTGAAAGGAAAAGGGTCAAGGGATTAAGGCTCAAAAGTTAAAGTAGGTTTTCCCTTCACAGATTACCACCAAGAAAATAGTCAATATAAAGAAATACCACGGAAGGAGCACCTGTTTGCGAGACAAAGCCACAATAAAAACTAATACGTGCAGCAGTGGTTAGTACTTCATAAATTAATGACTATCAATATTATAAACAAGCACATACAGCAGTAATTATTGACGAAGTCAATGATTGCAAAAAAATGACTATGGCTTATAATATTACTTCTCAATAAACACTGGAAATGATATAACGTTCAATGTATATAATCAATCTTTGAATTAACACAATGCATTAAATATCATTAAATGCTCATTACAACAAGAGTGTTGCGTCAAGCCTACTAGAGGTGACGTCAGCCTTATTTAGGGTTAGTTTGATAGACAAAGAGGTGGACTTTTTGCAAATAGGCTAATGGAAATTACCAACACTTCAATGTCTATCACTTAGATGACTAAGCCACAACGTTTTACATCAACCAAAAGCTTAAAAAAGGCATGACCTCATCATAAATCTAAGGTTAGTGAGACGTTAGGGTTAGTTAGGGTTTGAAATTTAAGAAGTTTGAAAGTGTTGTTTTGGCACAATAAACTCAACGTTGGAGATTTAGACTAGTGCCTTAGGGTATTATGGAGTCAAGAAGTAACGCTGAGTCTCGGGAGAATCTAAATCTAAGGACAAGAGAGTTAGGCTTTATGGTGCTACAATGGCAGGGCCATGAAGTCAAAACCCTAAGGGGAGGAGACTCATTCCGGTGTTGCTTAAGCAAGGCCTCATGCTCCTCCCTCTTTCCTTAAAAATCCTTGGCAAAACGGCTAGCTTCAAAACATAAATCTAAGGGTGAAAGGTGTTGCAAGAGCAAGGCCCTTCAAACCCTAAAAA
>ML799394.1:0-18645 GCA_009831015.1 Picea engelmannii
TTTTTGTGTAATCAGTTCATCAAAATCTATAGTTGTCAACAATTTAGAATCCATGTTGAAAGACAATGTAAAATCCAGTCTATAAGACTCTTAACTGTAAATGTGTTGAACCTGCACATAATAGATCTAGCTAAACAATAATACACATATTTGCAGAGAGAATTGGAGAAAGAAGAAGAAGGAGAGAAAGAATGGAAGAATTCTCATTAACCGTTGTGAATAATGAATAATTTACACATGATATACTTTGTATAACTCAATGAGTTCGACTTGAGGATAACCAATGCGCCATAGTGGTGGTGTAGAGTGATCTGGACACACATCAGCAGTTACGGGAGTGAATTGCCACCTAGTCTAGTCTCTTAGGCAGTTACGGGAGTGAACTGCCACATAGTTGAGTTAACTAGTCAACCAGTCTTCAGTTCACTGACTGAACAGAGAGTAGTGAGGAGTTAACTTAGGGAATCAAGGCTAATACGCCACTCTGGTGATGATACCAAGGCAAGGTCGAATTAGCATGGTGATGATCCCAATGTTGCATGGTGACAAAACCAATGCAACATCTAAACTCAACTCAACTAGTCAAACTGAAGTGTCAACTGAAAGAGAATATTCTCCCCTAAATTATAAGATATTGGATAATGACTAATTATGACTAATAAACAAGGAAAAACCTTAGGAAAAAGAAATCCTAGGTGTGTGTGAAGTAACTCCAACACCCCCCCTGAACATCACTATGGTGAAAATAAAGATTGGGTCCCGGCAATGAGGCCATGTTAGGTACCCAAGTACAAAAGATACACTGAAAATAAAGTGAGGAAAGAGGGAAAACCTCATGGGAACCCCCCCCCTCAAGGTATAATGTATGTAAAAAGAAGAACTATAATTGCTAGGCAACTGTGTCCTTCACTCCAAGAGGACGTCACAGAGAATGGAATTTCTGCTCAGTGAAGGTCTTGGTGAAGATGTCTGTCGTCTATTCTGCTGAAGGAAAGAACTGTAAGTCGATGATCCCATCATGTACCAAGTCCCGGATGTAGTGCATGTGGATCTCGATGTGCTTCGTTCGCTGCCTCTGAACTGGATCTCTGCAGAACTTTAGAGTGCTCTGGTTGTCACACCAGATGACGATCGACAGATGAAACTGAATGCCCAACTCAGTGAGAAAAAGTTGTAGCCACATAGCCTGAATGGTTATGTTAACTACCCCTCTGTACTCTGCCTCGGCTGAAGATAGAGAAATGACAACTTGCTTCTTGCTCGACCAACAGATAGGCCCGGAACCAAGACTGAGTGAGTAACCATATGTGGACTTGCAATCAATGCTATCGCTAGCCCAGTCAAAATCAATAAACCTAATGAGATCTAATGTAGAGTTTGTTGCATAATGAATCCCAAAGGTGATGGTGCCCTGTACGTATCGAAGGATATGCTTTGCATCCTTCCAATGTAGCTCATGCGGCTCCTGCATGAACCTGGAAACTACGCCAACTGCACAGGAGAGGTCTGGTCTGGAGTGTGTGAGATACAACAAGCTCCCTACTAACTGTCTGTACAGTGTGTTGTCAACCAGTGGAGTCTCCCCGCCATCCTCAAGTTTGACTCCTGATAGGAAAGGAGTCGGAGCAGAGTTGCAGTTTGTCATGTGAAATCTCTCAAGGAGATCTCGTGCATACTTGGCCTGAGACAGTTTGATGCCTGATGCATCCTGACTGATCTCGAGTCCAAGGAAGAAGTGTAGTGGACCCATGTATGTCATCAAAAACCTATCATGTAGAATCCTCTTAACTTCAACAATCGTTGAAGTCGAGCACCCGATGATCAACAAATCATTGACATACAAAACTAAAAGTAGAAGTGAATCAACCATCCTGAGCATGTATACATTCGGGTCTAATTTACAACGTATAAAGTTTTGTGACAATAGGTGGGAATCCATCTTGGCATACCATGCCCTCAGAGCCTGCTTAAGGCCATAAAGTGACTTCTTCAGTCGACAGACCAAAGATGAGTCCTACATAAATCCATGGGGCTGCTCCATGTAGATCTCCTCAGAGAGATCACCGTGAAGAAATGCATTCTTCATTTCCATCTGATGGAATTCCCATCCCTTGGCTACCACAATGGAAAGTGATAATCATATGGAATCCATCTTCGCTACTAGAGAGAATGTCTCATCATAGTCAATACTATGAACCTGCTGAAAGCCTTTGGCGACAAGCCTGGCTTTGTATCTGCTGATCTGTCCATCCGCTGCGCTCTTGGTCCTGTAGACCCATATGCATCTGACAAGATTCCTCCCAGAAGGAAGGGGAACCAGATTCTAAGTCTGGTTCTCGAGGAGGGAGTTGTACTCCTCCTGCATGGCGGATTCCTAAAAGGGATTTCCAGTAGCCTCACCATAAGACTGTGGATCGAAAGATTGAACCAAAAAAATATGCCTGGAGGGAAATGGTTCAGTGGTAGTGAGTGCAACAGGAGGCTCCTCAAAATCAGATCGAGTCCTCCTAGTATCGGCTAGATCACTAAGGAGATCCCCTGCATCCTGAAGAGTAGTCTATGCCCACTTGGGCCTCTACTCTGGCTTTGCAACTACATTTAGATGCTCTGACTCTGCATCTGACTGTATTGACTCTAAATCAGAATCAGAATCATTTGAGTCCTCTGAATCAGAGCTCTCGTCTGAAGAAGAGTCGGCATGTGCATGCTCATCATCTCGGACATGTGGAAGAGTGAAGGTGTCTGCATGCGACTGTTGAGGTACATGCGAGACACTTTCCTCGAATTGTACACTATGCTCAATAATGAGTCAGTCTGAGGAAAGATCAATAAGCCGATATCCCTTCACATCGTCAGGGTATCCAACAAAAATGCACTCAATGCTCTGTGGATCAAGTGCCTTCCTCTTTTCAGTGGGAATCTGGGCCCATGCACGTGAACCAAAAATGTGAAAGTGGGTCACTTCCGATTTGAGGCCGCTCCAAGCCTCATAGGGGGTCTTATCCTTGACAAATCTATGGGGAGATTTGTTTTGGATGTATTTTGCACAGTTAAGTGCTTCGGCCCATAGTCTCTGTGGTAGCGACTTTGCATGCAGCATGCAAGATGCCATCTCCTTTAGAGATCTGTTTTTCCCCTCAGCAACTCCGTTTTGCCGCGGAGTGTAGGGAAATGTATGCTGCAACTGAATCCCTGCCTCATGGAAAAGATTATGGATCTCATGATTTACATACTCTCCTTCGTTATCAGTTCGGAGGACTTTGATCTTCTTTTCAGACTGTGTCTCAACCAAGGCTTTGAAATCTTTGAGTTGTTGAAAGACCTCAGATTTTGGCCTAAGAAAGTAGATCCAAGTAAAATGCGAGAAATCATCAACAAAAATGAGAACAAACCTCGCTTTGTTGATGGATGGATGCGGAAAAGGACCCATAAGGTCACTGTGGATCATATCTAAAGGTGTCGAAGCTTGCTGAGACTTTCCTTTGTCAAATTTCTCTTGAGGGTGTTTCCTGAGAACACATGCCTCACATACTCCCTTGGAGAAATGGATGTCTAGTAGACCATCAAATAATTTGTTCTTGCTAATCTGTTGCATGTATCTAAAATTCAAATGTCCAAACCTTTCGTGCCATATCCTACTACTTTCATCAGCATGATTAAGCAGTAAATCAGAATCAGGTTCAATGAATTCAGAAAAAGTATACAATCTAGACTGATGATTTACCTCACCGGTAGCAACCCTGGAGTTGGTTTGCATGTTGTAGATGTCCACAGAATTTGGTGTGAATATGACTTTCTTTCCGGTGCCGGAATTCGTCATCTGATACATGGAGAGAAGGTTGACAAAAAGCTTGGGAACATGCAACACATTCTCGAAGCTTCCATTGGTGAGTTCAATCCTTCCTTTGCCGGTGACTTTGACAGAAGATTTGTCCCCCATCAGAATAGGAGGACCTTTGCATGCATCCAATGAAGAATAGACTACTTCTAAGGCAACCATGTGATGTGATGCTCCCGAATCTACGATCCAATCATCAGGAGAGGAGTTGATGGAAATAAAGGCATGGCTAGAATTTCCTTTCTTGGAATTCAGATCTTCTGGCTTCTTTTTCTTTGCACCCTCGGGGATGCGATCTCCAAGGTTGTTTTGCTGAAGTATTTGAGACATTAGATCTATTTGTTTTTGCATGCATGCAGATTCCGAATGGAATCCTTTGTGACAATACGTGCATTTCTCCCCTTTTCCCCTTTGGATCCAGAGGCATCGGTGAAGGGTTTTGTGTACCCTTCTTTCTTCAGATGTGCATGAGATTTCCGTTTATCTTTATCTTTAGATTTCTGATATTTGTGGCTGCCATCATGCACAGTGAGTGCATGCACCCTCGGGCCTTTTATTGCGCCCATGTTGATGAGATTGGTTTTCTCTTGTGTGAGGGATTCGATAAAGTCCTCAAGAGAAGGCATCTTCCAGGTGGCTCCAGAGGTGAATCTGACAGTATGGAATGTAGATACAAATACAAAGAATTTAGGACCAAGCTTGTAGAGAATGGTGAGAACCATTTATTTCTCCTCCTTCGATTTATCAACCCCGCAAGGTTTGAGTTGCGACAATAAATCCTTGAATTTTGTAAAGAAATCTTGGATATTCTTGAAGCTTTTTGGATCCAATGTGAGCAGCTCCACCTCTAGCATGTGTCCCCTCATCTCATCCTGTTTTCCAAAGAGCCCTTCTAAGATGGTCCAGGCTTCATTGGGAGTCTTACAGGAAGATATATGAAAAAGGAGATTCGGAGAAATAGGACTGCAAATTTTTCCGAGTGCCTCATCCATGCGATTTAAGTACTTGGATTTTTCTATGGCTGATGTCGGCTCTAGATTTGTATTCATGGGTAACCTGTACAACCCTCTGCACCGGAGATGTATGGATATTTTCTCCTTCCATGAAAAATAGTTGTAAGGTGTAAGGATGAACTCTTTTTGTAATTCCATCTTTCCGCTGTCTTCAATGTTTTGTACCTGCAAAACATTTTGGTGTAGATTTTTCTTAGCAGTCCGTCGGCTCTGATACCATGTAAATGTGTTGAACCTGCATAGAATAAATCTAGCTAAACAATAATACACACATTTGCAGAGAGAAGTGGAGAAATAAGAAGAAGTAGAGAAAGAATGGAAGAATTCTCATTAACCATTGTGAATAATGAATAATTTACACATGATATACTCCGTATAACTCAATGAGTTCGAATTGAGGATAACCAATGCGCCATAATGGTGGTATAGAGTGATTTGGACACACACCAACAGTTACGAGAGTGAACTGCCACCTAGTCTAGTCTCTCAGGCAGTTACGGGAGTGAACTGCCACCTAGTTGAGTTAACTAGTCAACTAGTCTTTAGTGCACTGACTGAACAAAGAGTAGTGAGGAGTTAACTTAGGGAATCAAGGCTAATGCACCACTCTGGTGATGATACCAAGGCAAGGTCAAATTAGCATGGTGATGATCCCAATGTTGCATGGTGACAAAACCGATGCAGCATCTAAAGTCAACTCAACTAGTCAAACTGAAGTGTCAACTGAAAGAGAATATTCTCCAGGTGGAATATTCTCCCCTAAATTATAGGGGACTAGATAATGACTAATTATGACTAATAAACAAGGAAAAACCTTAGGAAAAAGAAATCCTAGGTGTGTGTGAAGTAACTCCAACATTAACAAAACTGGAAATTTTGCTTTCTCCTACGCACTTCGATAGGCATTTTGTAACTCTTGTTTGTTGACCAGTTCAACTACGACGTTTATATATATTAATTAAAAAAATATGTTATTGTGGAAAAAATAAAGAGAGTTATTTTGTTTCATTTTTTTTTATCATCGACCGAACTCATTTTTTGTGTGATTTTTTACTAGGTTATTTATGACAATAATGTTAAGTTGTTGTTTTTCTTGTGTATCTTTCAATCTCGATGATGAATATGGGTGTAATTTGAAAAGCAACGAATCCTGAAACATTATTTTCAAATATTTCTTACTGTAAAAGCTAGAAATCCCAAACGTCTTATATTCATAATGTTGTTGCTCGTATAAAATTGTTCTCATGTTCAAATGTGATTGAATGGCTATTAAAGAGGCCAATTAGAAAGATAAACATATATATTCAAACACAGGGAGGTGAACTACTTATTTCACACCAAGTGTTATCACTGCATTATGCAAATTCCTAAATCCCCAAGTGAAATTAAATCAAGAATGGGTAGGACATTTAGTCAACAAACATGATCCAATCGAAATAATGTAAGATTGGTGTCATAGTATAAAAACCTTTTGAAAGTGTCCCATTTGGATTTACCAAAATGTGCATTTAAAACCTATAGTGGTGGATGTCACAATAGTTATCAACTATTTATATTGCGAGAAAAATGATGCACATACATCCGAGTCATGATTACCTCTAATGCACAGAGTCATCAACAAAGTGTCAATCATTAACCGAGATAAAATAATCTCAAGTAATTTGGCCTCAACCATTTGTAAAATTTATGAAAGCAATGAAAAACAAACACTAGAGTTTTATTTGACCTCTTACTTGATGGACATTGTGCGTGCTTCTAGCACCTTTCCAGGGAGGGATTGGGCCTAGAATCCTTCTAAGCTTCCCATACATGTGTATTATTAAGACTTATGGAAAACTTAAAATGCTTCAAAGTATGGTTTTTTATGCCATAACGTCTCGGTAGTTCTTTGCAAAGTTTTATTTGGTAAGTGACGAGTCACTCATATGGCATGTCTTAAACTCTCAAGGGCCTGTCTTTTATCTACTTTAAGCCCTACAAAACAGTTCTTTATCCACCCTTGACACACTTTTGGCTACGAAATGGTTACCTTATATTAATTGGCTTATTAGATATAATTATATTGTTTTTAGTTGTTTTCTTCTCTATAATCATGGTCACAGGTTATATATATTTTTGCTAATACTTTGCTATGGTTTGAATTTCTTGTCATGTGCTAATATATGGATGAGTGCAGGTTTTATTTCAAGGAATGAAATGATTTCTAACTTCTCAATGGTTCGAATGTCACATTTCAATAGCTCATACATCGAGTTAAGGAAGGGACACGTGAAACTCAACATTTTAACTAATCCCTAGAATATCTGAGATTAATTTTAGAAAGAACCCAATTATGTACCAGCTCCAGAAAGATCTCCGGTGCAAGTTGAAGCCACTACATGGAGCATCTTGTTCCTTATTCGTTGATCCTTGCATCCAACATCACGTGGGAGATGTAGGCATGCCCTCAATTTGTATTTTGGATAGATTGCAACCAAATTTCATCCCCCTGTGACTTGGAGTGCGAATTGGTAGCTGATCAGACTCTTCTTCTCAGCCAATTCAATGGGGAATATGGGAATCACATTTTATGTGTTTGATGGCAATTTTAGACTTAGTTTAGAGTTTGTTTTCTTATTCCTAAAATAGAATGAGCCATTTTTCTATATATGTAAGGAGAATGACTCCATAAAGAGTTCACAAATATAATGTAAAAATTGGGATTCCTGAAATAAAAAGAATGGAACACCCAGACTCCACAACACTTTGTTGGTTATTTCTTGAATGTGTGAGTTCTGATTTTTAGTTACTAATGTTGTTGTAATAGATCGCGTCTCCCTGCTCTCTAGAGGGGGCCCACTCTAGAGAACATGACGTGTGGATCTATAGATGAATGTTATATTCACTTTGTTATACATATAATAATGTGTATTCCTTTATTTATTTTATAATTTGAAATTTACTTTGTTCTATTTCAATTTGCAAGCCGTGGTCATGTATGTATGGTAGAATTAAATTTCTAACCTAGTCTATTAGAGCAGTGCTACTATGATAATGTTGTAATCATTTGTTTGACACAATCATTTCAATTGCATAGCATAGGGGAGCCATAGACAAGTGGAAATTACAATTCATGCATACACCATATCGCATGATTTATACTTAATTTTTCAATTAAGCTTAGATTGGAGATCTCCGGTAGATAGTTTGTAGCTTTTATATTGTTCAATTGTTTATGTTAATTTATTGGATTTGTTTCTAATGGGATGCTTGGTTGTAGAAACAGGTTATGAGAATACACTCTAATGACAATCTAATAACATAGCAAGAGAAGTGATGTCAAAGGACTAGGTCACTTATGGTATCACTCTCAGAGGAGCCATACATTAGACTCGAAGTAACGAGTGTTCGAAGATAGTTCCTGTGTGTTTCCACAATATAATTTCCTTCATGTAGAAGCATACTAGGAAACTAGTGCAAATTAAGGATTTGTAGCCCGTACACACAGTGGACGATATCTCACAAGTACATTGGAAACCTTGGTTGATAAGATAAAATGCATGAGTGTTCCTAGTTAAATAGAAGATATATATAAACATTGTCAATTTTTGGCGCCAATGTTGGGGAGGTGTCAAGGGCGCAATAATATTTCTTGTACTAGTTTTAGATAAGACATGGTAAGGGGACGAGCAAAGGGAAGATGTTGACTATCCTCTTTATAGGGTCTCATACAGAGTGTTTTGCATTCATATAGATGCAAGCGTTAAGTTTGAAAGTTTTTTTCCATGGTGTAGTAAGAGCCACCTTACAATACTAACCCCCTTTTGCAGAAAGTTTGACCAAGGAAGGAAGCATTGGTGAATGAGGATTCCATTGGAGAAGGAGCCAAGGGAATACAAAAGCCTTCAAGATTGTATCTAGATCGATTAACAAGTATGTGGTGAATCTTTGTTTCCATCAATAATATGTAGCATCTTGGGTTGATTGAGTTCTTAGTTTAATTATATTATCATCTTAGTCCACCCATGTTAATGTAAATGTGTTGAACCTGCACATAATATATCTATCTAGAAAATACCACTACTATTTGCAGAGACAAATTGAGAAAGAAGAAGCAAGAGAGAAAGAATGGAAGAATTCTCATTAACCGTAATGAATAATGAATCATTTACACATGATATACTCTGTATAACTCAACCAATACACACTGGAGAAGAAGCCAATGCGCCATAGTGGTGGTATAGAGTGATATGGACACACACCAGTAGTTATGGGAGTAAACTGCCACCTATTCTAGTCTCTCAGGCAGTTACATGAGTGAACTGCCACCTAGCTGAGTTAACTAGTCTACCGGTCTTCAATTAATTGATTAAAATAGAGTGAAGTGAGGAGGAGATCAGGGAATCAAGGGTAATGCGTTAGTCTGGTGATGATACCAAGGCTAATGCACATTATTTGGTGATGATCCCAATGTTTCATGGTGACAAAACCAATGCAACATCTAGACTCCACTCAATTAGTCAAATTGAAGAGAATATTCTCCCTAGAGGAATATTCTTCCTAAAATATAGGAGACTGGATAATGACTAATAAACGAGGAAAAACCTTAGGAAAAAGAAATCCTAGGTGTGTGTGAAGTAACTCAAACACCCCCCCTGAACATCACTATGGTGAAAATAAAGAATGGGTCCCGACAACGAGGCCATGTTAGGTACCCAAATACAAAAGATACATTGAAATAAAGTGAGGAAAGNACTGTCTGTTCTACTGAAGGACAAAACTGTAGGTCAATGATCCCTTCGTGTACTAAGTACCAGATGTAGTGCATGTGGATCTCGATGTACTTCGTCTGATGCCTCTAAAATGGATCTCTGTAGAACTTCAGAGTGCTCTGGTTGTCACACCAGACGATGAACGGTTGATGAAACTGAATGCCCAACTCAGTGAGAAAATGTTGTAGCCACATAGCCTGGATGGTTATGTTAACTACCCCTCTATACTCTGCCTCGACTGAATAAAGAGAAATAGCAGTCTGCTTCTTGCTCAACCAACAGATAGGCCCAGAACCAAGACTGAGTGAGTAACCACATGTGGAATTGCGATCAGTGCTATCGCCAGCCCAGTCAGATTCAGTGAACCCGATGAGATCTAATGTAGAGTTTGTTGCATAATGAATCCCAAAGGTGATGGTGCCATGTACGTATCGAAGGCTATGATTTGTATCCTTCCAATGTAGCTCATGCGACTCTTGCATGAACCTAGAAACTGTGCCAATTGCATAGGAGAGGTTTGGTCTGGAGTGTGTGAGATACAACAAGCTCCCTACTAGTTGTATGTATAGTGTGATGTCAACCAGTGGAGTGTCCCTGCCATCCTCAAGTTTGACTCCTGATAGGAAAGGAGTCGGAGCAGACTTGCAGTCTGTCATGTGAAATCTCTCAAGGAGATCTCGTGCATACTTGGACTGAGACAGTTTGATTCTTGATGCATCCCGACTGATCTCGATTCCAAGGAATAAGTGTAGTAGAACCATGTCCGTCATCAAAACCATGTCATGTAGAATCCTCTTGACTACAACAATCATTGAAGTTGAGCAATTGATGATCAAAAAATAATCAACATATAGAACTAAGAGTATAAATGAATCAATCGTCTCGAGCATGTAGACATTTAGGTCTAATTTACAACGTACAAAGTTTTGTGACAACAGGTAGGAGTCCATATTGACATACCATGTCCTTAGATCTTGTTTGAGGCCATAAAGAGACTTCTTCAGTCGACAGACCAAATATGAATCCTCCATAAATCCTTGGGGCTGATCCATATAGATCTCCTTAGAGGGATCACCATGAATAAATGCATTCTTCATGTCCATCTGATGGAATTCCCATCCTTTAGCTGTCGCAATGGCAAGTGCCAAATGTATGGAATCCATCTTCACTACTTGAGCGAAGGTCTCATCATAGTCATTTCCGTGCACCTGCTGAAAGCCTTTGGCAACAAGCCTGGCTTTGTGCATGCTAATCTGTCCATCCGCTACGCTCTTGGTCCTATAGACCCATCTACATATGACAAGTTTCCTTCCAGGAGGAAGGGGAACCAGATCCCAAGTCTGGTTCTCGAGGAGGGAGTTATACTCCTCCTGCATGGCGGATTCCCAAAAGGGATTTCCAATAGCCTCTCCATAAGACTATGGATCTGAAGAATGAACCAAGAAAAGATGCCTGGAGGGAAATGGTTCAGTGGTAGTGAGTGTAATAGGAAGCTCCTCAAAATCAGCTCAAGTCCTCCTAGGATCGATTGGATCACCAACAAGGTCCCCTGCATCCTGAAGAGTAGTCTGTGCCCACTTGGGCCTCTGCTCTGGCTTTGCATCTGATTGTACTGAATCTATATCTAGATCATTTGAGTCCTCTGAGTCAGAACTCTCATCTGAATAAGAGTCGACATGTGCATGCTCATCATCTCAGACAGGTGGAAGAATGAAGGTGTTTGCATTTAGCCACTAAGGTACATGCGAGACACTTTCCTCGAATTGGACACTTTGATCAATGATGAGCTGGTCTGAGGAAAGATCAATAAGTTTGTATCCCTTCACATCGTCAGGGTATCCAACAAAGATACATTCCATGCTCTGTGGATCAAGTGCCTTCCTATTTTCAGATGGAATCTGGACCCATGCACATGAACCGAAAATGCAAAAGTGGGTCACTTTCAGTTTGAGGCCGCTCCAAGCCTCATAGGGGGTATTATCCTTGATAGATCTATGGGGAGATCTGTTTTGGATGTAGGTTTCATAATTAAGTGCTTCATACCATAGTCTCTATGGTAGTGACTTTGCATGTAGCATGCAAGATGCCATCTCTTTTAGAGATCTGTTTTTCCGCTCAACAACTCCATTTTGTTGTGGAGTATAGGGAACTATGTGCTACAACTGAATCCCTGCCTCATGAAAAAGACTCTAGATCTCATGATTGACATACTCTCCCCCATTATCAGTTCATAGGACTTTGATTTTCTTTCCTGACTGTGTCTCAACCACGACTTTGAAATCTTTGAGGTGTTGAAAGACATCTGATTTTTTCCTGAGAAAGTAAATCCATGTGAAACATGAGAAATCATCAACAAAAATGAGAACAAACCTCACTTTGTTGATTGATGGATGTGGAAAAGGACCCATGAGGTCACTATGGATCAGATATAAAGGAGAGGAAGCTCTCTGAGTCTTTCCTTTGTCGAATTTCTCTTGAGGGTGTTTTCCAAGAATACATCCCTCACAGATTCCTTTGAAGAAATGGATGTCTGGTAGACCATCAACCAATATTTGATTTCTAAGTTGTTGCATATATCTGAAATTCAAATTCCCGAACCTTTCATGCCATATCCTACTACTTTCATCAGCATGGGTGAGCAGTAAAGTAGAATCTGGTTCAATAAATTCAGAAAATGTATACAATCTAGATTGATGATTTGCATTTCATAGATGTCCACTGCATTTGATGTGAATGTGACTTTCTTTTCAGCGTCGGAGTTCGTCCTCTGATACTCGGAGAGAAGATTGATGAAAAGTTTGGGAACATTCAACACATTCTCGAAACTTCCATTGGTGAGTTCAATCCTTCCTTTGTCGGTGACCTTGACTAGAGAGTTGTCCCCCATCAAAATAGGAGGACCTTTTCATGCATCCAATGAAGAATATAATTCTTTTGTGGTAGCCATGTGATGTGATGCTCCTGAATCTACAATCCAAGCATCGAGAGAGGAGTTGATGGTAATCAAGGCATGGCTATAATTGAATTTCTTGGGATTCTGATCTTCTGGCTTCTTCTTCTTAGCACACTCGGGGATGCGATCTCCAAGGTTATTTTGCTGAAGTATTTAAGTCATTAGATCTATTTGTTTTTGCATGCATGCAAATTATGGATGGAATCCTTTATGGCAGTATGTGCATTTCTCCCCTTTTCTTCCCTTTCCACCTTTGGATCTGGAGGCATCAGTGAAGGGTTTTGAGTACCCTTCTTCGGATTTGCATGAGCTTTCCTTTTGTATTTATCTTTAGATTTTTGATATTGATGGCTTCCATATTGCACAGTAAGTGCATGCGCCTTTGGGCCTTTGATTTTTCCCATGTTGATGAGCTTGGTTTGCTCTTGTGTCAGGGATTCGATAAAATCCTCAAGAGAAGGCATCTTCCAGGTGGCTCCAGAGGTGAATTTGACTGAATGGAATGTCGATATGAACACGGATAATTCAGGACCAAGTTTGGAGAGAATGGTGAGAACCATTTGTTTCTCCTCCTTAGATTTATCAACCTCACAAGATTTGAGTTGCGACAGTAAATCCTTGAATTTTGTAAAGAAATATTGGAGATTGTTGAATATTTTTGGATCCAATGTGAGCAATTCCACCTTGAGCATGTGTTCCCTTATCTCATATTGTTTTCAAAAGAGCCCTTCCAAGGTGGTCCAGGCTTCATTGGGGGTTTTACAGGAAGATATGTGGAAAAGGAGATCAAGAGAGATGAGACTGCAAATTGTTTCGAATGCTTCATCCATTCGATTTAGATACTTGGATTTTTCTATGGCTGATGTCAATTTTGTCTCTGTATTCAAGGTTAACCTGTACAATCCTCTGGTTCAAAGATGCACGATTATTCTCTCCTTCCATGCAAACTAATTATAAGGTGTAAGAATGAATTCTTTTGGGAATTCCATCTTTCCGCTGTCTTCAATCTTTGGTACCTACAAAAAATAATTTGGTGTAGCTTTGCTTAGCAGTCCTTCAGCTCTGATACCATGTAAATGTGTTGAACCCGCACAAAATAGATCTAGCTAGAAAATACCACACACATTTGGAGAGAAAAATTGAGAAAGAAGAAGCAAGAGAGAAAGAATGGAAGAATTCCGATTAACCGTAATGAATAATGAATAATTTACACATGATATACTATGTATAAGTCAACCAATGCGCACTGGAGGAGAAGCCAATGTGCCATAGTGGTGGTCTAGAGTGATTTGGACACACACCAACAGTGGCGTGAGTAAACTACCACCTAGTCTAGTCTCTCAGACAGTTACAGGAGTGAACTGCCACCTAGCTGAATTAACTAGTCTACAAGTCTTCAGTTAACTGACTGAAACATAGTGAAGTGAGGATGAGATCAGGGAATGAAGGGTAATGCGCTAGTTTGGTGATGATACCAAGGCTAATGCGCATTAGCTGGTGATGATCCCACTGTTGCATGGTGACAAAACCAATGCAACATCTAGACTCCACTCAACTAGTCAAACTGAAGTGAAAACTCAAGAGAATATTCTCCCTAGAGGAATATTTCTCCTAAAATATAGGAGTCTGGATAATGACTAATAAACAAGGAAAAATCTTAGGAAAAAGAAATCCTAGGTGTGTGTGAAGTAACTCCAACAGTTAATGCCTTCCTATTGTATGTTGCATTTTCTCCCATTTTTCTTCTTCCTCACTCTTTATTCCTCTTTCAATCCTCCTGCCATGTTTTATTCTCCATACTTTTTTATTCCTTATGCAATATCATTTCCTCTCCCCCTCCCTTTCTTTTCAATAATCCATGATCCTTTTTCATCTTAGACTCATCTCCAACCCTTGATTTTTCATCATCGATTACCTCAACCCCACACCTTGTCCCTTTGATCTTAGGAATAATGACAAATGCACACTACTCAATTGATCCAGATGGATGTCAGTGGCTTCCCACCTATTCCAACTGGATAATTTTGGCAGTTTTCCAGTTCGACAAATTTTTCCTAGTTTTCGGGTCCTTGACTTTCGGGGCCATTTTGAGGCCCTAAACAATGTTTTTAAGTTATCTAATTGTTTAAAGATTTTTTTTAGTAAATATAATTAAATAAATCAAGATTTAATAATCTATAAATGACAATAACAAGAATATGAAAACCATTGAAATATATCTATTTCATTGCATAGGCCAAAGACTTATACCTATGTTGAATTATTACATAAGCTGACATGTCCACATACATAAACATCATTGAGAAAACTTAAACTCTAATAAAAATATCTACACTTTACTTTCACTAATCTGACAAACCATCATTACCATATTATCTCAATTTCCATATCATAAAATCAACATTAACATTCGATTTGAGCATGAAGCTGGAATTTCAATTCCATGTGCATAATGAAAGTCAAAAGGTGTGACAAACTTGTTTGGATTCCTTGCATAACCATTGACAAGAATGGATATTATGCAATCTATTTCTAACTTGAAAATTTTGGCATTTAAAGTTGTTGACGCGTGGATGCCGAATTGAGATTATGATTAAATGCATTTACATGATAGTAGTGCATATATATGTATGCGTTTGTATTATAGACTAATCTGCAGGTCAATGGGCTATAAAATAGCCAAAGGATAATGATGATAAAAAGTTGATGTCGTGAACATCGACCGAGAAACAATATGGTATGAATCTTTGTATGTGAAATTATGTTGGTTCAAATGCATTGCTATGATATGTGGACAAGTGCAGGTTTTTCAGGTGACGAGATTGCTTAAAACTGAATATACGATGATGAAATTCCCAGCAACACAGTGCCACTGTATGGTCCATGGCAGGGTGTTGACCCTAGTTCTATTAGGATGGGTGGAGGCATTTCCCACCGTGTATCCTCTGAAATCTAGAGTCATGGGAGGACGGTGTTAGCTCACACTCCCCTAGACGTGTGATGATGACTGCCAGATGCCTGCTAGGGAAGCTTGGTTAAGAGAGTTGACACTTTCACTTACAAGTTCTATCTGGAGTTAGGTCAATATAGTTGAGGCTCCAAGATAGTCCAACAGAGGAAGGATAAGGATGAAATATGGAAGTAGGTTAGGGAGGAAGGATGACTAGAAGTAGTTGAGAGTGTGTGGGGCTTTCACATTATGGTATAATTTCTTGATTTCCTTATTTAAAAAAAAATATGTATATATGTATGTTTATATTTACTTAACTGAACTACAATTATCTAAGTGAATGTTTCTTTTGATAAATTATTGTAATTGAGGGATTTCACGAACATTTTAAATGGTCTATTATCTTTTATGAAATGAATGGTCTTGTTGATTGGATTGGATGCATACAAGAATTACTTTAGGAGTGATAAGTATTGTCATTAGTGCATGTGCGAGTCCTGTATGTGCTAGGTACACATGCATGCCTTGCACATATACACCAGTATGTATAAGTGTTTTAAATTGATGATGTTGTTTCAGCCTTATCCCCCCATTAATGACTTCACATACCTTTAATAATAAAATAATAAAAAGACTATGATAAACAATTAATCAAAATTAAATTAAAAACTATGATAAACAATTAATCAAAATGGGTTGTTACAATATGGAAGAACAACTTCTTGTGATGGAACGGTTTATGTTCATGATTAGACAGGAAAATTAATTTCAAGCCTTCAGAAATTACTTCTTATTTTATGGGCTCTAGCATACCTTCAAATGTCTCTTTTGGGCTTAGCTTGAAGATATTACTATCACTCGATTGGCTTGGTACTTTGGTTGGAAGAGACTCACTGCTCCCTTGGAGGTGGTTGGTTGTTACAACTCTTTTATTGGTGTATTCCTCATGACTCATACTTGTCAAGATCCTATTGGTTAATTGATGGATATCTTTTAGTTTGATTGAGAGTGACCTAAAGCACTTGATTATGTGCAACATTATGATGTTTATACAGGTACATTTGACCATTATTTGTATATCCATGCATACACGTAAAGTGTTGGCCTATACCTCGTTTAAGATATGACTCTTGTGAAGGAAAACCCTAGTAAATTTTGATGGGTTGTAGTAGAGATATGACATAATTTGTTTCACTAAATAATATAGGGAAGCCTTCTTTTTCTTTAAAAAGGAGAACAAGTGTTACCAGATCCATTTTTGTTAGGATTGTGAGTGTCATTCCCATAACTTATAGTCATTTTAGGGTACATACACATCCACTCTGTTTTCTTAGTTTTATTTGGGAGTGATCCTCAAAAGGTTCTTGCTTCCACCCAAAGGGAATTCTAATAGAAATTTTCTTGAAAGGGATTCCATACTTATTGTATTTAATACCTTGAGATGCTTTTATAAGTAAGCAAGATTTGCATAATTCTTCTTTGGGCTACCAAGCATATAAAAGGGATTGCAAATAGACATCAAAGAGTTGAGGAGAGGTTATATCTATCGGGCATATATGCATATCCACAGAGAATCCATAGTCATTTTAAAATTCATCCCTGTAAAACACATCTAAAAGTATCAAAAGAATAAGCCAGCCTCAACAAATTGGCTTTGGAAATTGTCTTCTATAATATCAATTTGCTCATTTTTTTTTTAAAGGGATCTACATCACTGTCTTCTACAAACATCTACAACATAGTTTGATAAAATTCATAAATTTATTATATTACTGTATCTCTCTGCCTTATGGATCCAAAGGATTGATTCTTTTAAATATTAATTGACATAATTTTGAACTCTTACCAACCCACTCATTTCCATGGAATCCAATAATTAATTATTTTAAGGATTGTTGGAAATTGTGGAATCGTTCGGAGGATTTATGCATGGTCATGTTAAGAGACATTCAAGATGATAGTTTACAATTTACAATGATTGAATAACCATAGATCTCTTTGAAACAAATTTCTCTTCATTATACAAACAATACATATAAATTCTAGCCAATGCATACAAAATATGCGAGTTTCAGGAGTGTTTGAAGGGTATTTGAACAAGGGTGGATTTTGTAAGTAAGTTAAAGACTTCCATTGAATCTCTTACAACCAATATTTACATGTATATGTTGTTGTGAATAAGAAAGGATGAAAGCTACATGATTGCTATAAAATTGAAAAGCCACACGACTGTTATAAAATTACAAAAAGAATTGAAAGCTACAAGAATATTGTAAAGTTGCAATGCTACAATAGTTACTCTATAAGTTGAATTTTTCATTTTAAGATAAGGAATAGAGTAGTTAGAAGCGTAACCCCCCAATTGCTAGCATACACAATCTTTGTTATACTACAGATATTGGAGCTTCTATAGTCACTATACATAGTCTGAAGGATTGTTTATGCCTAACTTCATGATACACAGTCAAATGGATGCATAGATTGTTGCAAGGTTACATTTATTTTGGGCCAGGGGGGTACCTGGAATTAAAAGTGAGATAAAAAAGCTAGTGTATTGTGCATCACTTGGTTCACTCCAATTCACATTATTCAAGTTACCCTAAGTCAAAAGTTTAGTGTGACAACTGTCATCATTGTCATATGAGAACTTGTGTAAGTATCATTGATAACACAAACAAGGATTGACATGAAAACATTACACAAGAAATTCTAGTCATAGTGTTTGAGATAAGTGCCAGGTGATCAAGAAGGTAGCGTGGAAGCATCCTGGGGTTCTTACCAGTCCAAGAAAACCACAAAATCACGAGTTTGCTTTTGAAATTGTTAACACACATTATTGTAAAGGGGGTTGCTTTCCCTAAGGAAGTGGCACCTTGGTCAAAATGTGAGAAAAGGGGCTTAAAAATCCACAAATGGCGTTTAGCCTAAGTCGGGGGTCTGATTTGATATTTTGGCACCCACGCAATCCCAGTCATCTGTCAACTCCCTATCATCATGATCCGTCGGATCTCAACATATGTGCATGTAAAAGCTATGAATGCTTATCATTAGTTTGCAATTTGATTATTTAAAAGCATTAATGTGATGATTAAATGCTGAAATCTGCAAAACTGAAAGCAATAGAAAGAGAATATGGAACA
>ML799394.1:18794-68351 GCA_009831015.1 Picea engelmannii
AGAACAGTATGTTGTACAGAAGCCTTCAAGACCTCCTCTCTGAAAATTACCAAATGGCCTTCAAAATACAAAGAAGCCAATTGATGCAGAGCATGGTCGACTTCAGAAAGAACACAACATTGGAACAATTTTACAGCAAAAACGTTTTCTTCTGTTCCCCGTCTCTGTAAAACGAATTCAACAGTTGTTCAAAACAGAATGTTGGACAAATTGCAATGAATCTCTCCTCCGTCCTCTGTCTGCGTCCTCTGGCAGTTGTTCAAAACGGAATGCTGGACAAATTGAAACGAATTTCTCCTTCGTCCACTAGCTGCGTCCTCTGCTCCGTCCTCTGGCAAAACCCTTGGTTATAAAGGTGCAAGTCGAGGGTTCAATCCCGTTTTAGGCGCGTGGGATTCATCTCTGCGAGATTTTTTTGATAACAAACAAATCAATTGTTGGCTGAAACAATGGATCACGAGTTCGACTCGCCCACCAAACATTGCACACGTTGTACCATAAATGAACACTAATTGTTTTTTACCAAATATAGCAGCGTATGCTTATAATTGCCAACAATATGAAACTATAATCCAGGCACCCTTGTCTAACTGCCAGAACGGTGCGTTGCCAATGGTACAACGAACCCTTTGATGTGTCCACTCATCGGAGTGACCAATCCATATCATAAACATTTGTTGAATGGATTAGAACCGTTTTGCTATACATTGGATAGTGGTTGAAAAACAATTATACATCTAAGCTTTGATTTTATAAACCATAACCAATAGCTTTAATAAAACCATTATGCATTGCCACTTCACTGGCATTGTACCATTTTCTTCTTTATTTGGATCAGTGTAACTTTCATGACGAATGACCCCCTGGATCACATCAACATCCATGTCTACCTGCCAAGTCCGCCCTACAAGCGTCCAACAAAGCTCCAGATGGTGAAGTTCAAAGTGCGTCCCGTCCTGATCCCGATGCAAACAGTTCATGAAAGTGAGGCGGTAGTTGAGACATTGTCTCACCGCATAAATGGAAATCCAAAAAGCACTGGCAGAGTAGAGCTTGCGTCTGACAGGGGAAGGCATGCACAGAGGAGATTTCATGCACAGTCTGACTGAGAAGACACATACGTATGGCATTGGACGAGAAGCTCGAGCATGCCTCTGTTGGGTGAATTTTTGAGTATATGTATGCAGTTTTGAGTTTTATTAGAGGTCTTTGGTATCTATAATGTTTATTCTACCAGAGTTGTTCTCTGGTTATGTAATCGATTTGAGAATTTCATGTTAATAGAAGTCAATTCTCTGTTTCCTTTCATTTTTGTTTGTTAAAACTGTTTAAAACACTCGGGCATGGATGATCCAATCGAGGATTGTTTTGTTGTTGTAATGGAGGTTTGATTATAGCAGTATCATGGCCAGTTTTACTCATTTCCATGTGTATCTTTTCCTTCTTACATTGAATGGCTCGGACATGGAAGATCCAGTCGAGTTGTTGCAGTTGCAGGATGATGGAGTTCTAATCATCTTGTTGCTATAATTGTGTTGCTTGCAACATATTTCAGTGTCTGGAGCTTGAGCTCAAGACTTCTCTTGAGTTTGAGTTTTTCATCTACGAGATGATGGAAGGCCGTATGCCCATAGCAATATCATTCACCTTTCTCACTAAGTCTTCCCTCTGCTCTCACTTTAACTCAATTTCCTGATTGAAGTTAATGTGGCCCTCACGTCCCTGTGCATTTCCTGTCCAGTCCTGTGTTTAACATCATTCAGATTCTGAGTTTTGTCCATTGACCTTCATCCATACAAACCAACATCCACCATATAACTTTGATGGGTATCGGGCTTGCCTTTCCTGCAATTTGAAGGCGACTTCTGGTGCTAACATTTCTGGCGCCGTTGCCAGGGAACGAATTGAAGACATTTACCTGGGTAGAACGACAATGAGCTTCTGATTCTGAAGGTGCATCAGATATCAGAACCATTGAAGATTGCATTTGCACCTGACGACTCCACTGTCTCGACCCCACGGTTTCAGTGTGGCTGCCTCTGGCTACAGCTATAGCCTTTGGGAGAACACAATGATCGGATCTGGTCTTTGATGGTGAACAAAGACCAGACACACTCATTCTGCATATCATTCACCTGGCGAATCCATGGTTAAAGAATCGATTGGTGACTCCATTAGTCTGAAATGGAAAAAAATCCTATCTCAGAGGTTTTCTCCTTTTAATTTTTTTTTTGTTCCTGGGTTTTCTAATGTTGTCCCTACTGTGGATGAATGGGGTGATTATTTGGCCATATTTAGAGAGCGTAAAGAGGACAATCCTACTCAGCATCTTCGTAAGTTTCATGAACTCATGCATCAATGGGAGATACATCATGAGGATGTATTATTAAAAATGTTCATGATCTCATTAGCAGGAGATTCTCGTGAGAGGTATCATTCCTTACCCCCTCCAAGCATTTCCTCCCTGAGAGAATTTCATGCAATTTTCAATAGGCACTATCAAAAGTTATATTCCTATGAGTTTATTTGTCATAATTGTTGTGAGGAATATGAAGACCATGATCAAGATATGGCTGTGTCTAATGAGGACCATGAGGAGGAAGAAGATGCTTTGGGTAGGCTGATGGAGCTGGTAAAATCACTCTCTGTCGAGATAGAAAGGTTCAAATTTGAGGAAAGCACAAAGGATTTTCCAGTCCTTGAAGCAGATGTTCTTGGCAGCTCTACTGAGGATGATGATGAAGATTTCATAGCTGTAGAGGCCTTGCATTCTGCTCCTGATGTACCTGCTGTTTCAAGCTTTGATGATTATTCAGATGAGGAGCAGTAGAGCCCTGCATCACAATTTGCTGACCTGGGGAGAAACCAGCATGTATATGACAGCTATGAATCAGATTTTGAGATGGATATGCAGGATTTCCAAGAACATACAACAAAGCCTTATCCTCTATTCATTAAAGAAAAATATTATGAGGAAATCAGCCACCCTAAGCAGCATGATGAAGATTAGATCTTTCCCACGGTTCCCGTTTATGATGATTATGAATCTGATCCTTGGGAGAGCTATGAAGAAGAAAAGGAGAAATAGAAGGGGCAGTTTATCTCTTGTCCATAGCCTGTAAGTGAGCATCCATCATCTAAGGATAGTAAACCTGCATAAGCCTCTCACCCACCTAAGCTTGCCAGAGAATTCCAACAATGTGTGAGCAGTTGTGTAGCAGAGAAGGCTGCCTGTTATAAATTTTATGAAGTTTGCCACTTGTCCTATGAGCCTGTGAAGGAATACATGGAGTTGTATTTCCTTCATGTTTTGAAGCCACCCAGCTTGATCTTGACCTCATCATTAGGAGGAAAGCTGAAGAATGTAACCGTTCTGATGTCACGGTTGCATTCTATGTTATCAATCATTGACATAGTAAACAAATTCACATTTAGGAAATTGCTTGAGTGGCTATGGTGGAAGTTTGCTTTCACCTAGCACTTTGTAAAAATTAATTAGTCTAGGATGTACATAAATAAGCTCCTTTGGAGCCCATGTATTTTTCTTTCGTTTTTAGAATAGTGTGCTTGTCGGCCTGTATTTCCTCAGCGGGATGTTTTGAGCTTAACTCCATAGCCCAATGCAGAAGGCGACTGGAACTACTGAAGATATTAGAGCCTCGCAGGGAGGACTCTATCCCCCATGGAGCCTAATGTTAACACACATTATTGTAAAGGGGGTTGTTTTCCCTAAGGAAGTGGCACCTTGCTCAAAATGCGAGAAAAGGGGCTTAAAAACTCACAAATGAAATTTAGCCTAAGTCGGGGGTCTGATTTGATATTTTGGCACCCACGCAGTCCCAGTCATCTCGTCAAATCCCTATCATCAGCGTCCATGTCTTCCTGCCAAGTCCTCCCTGCAAGCGTCCAAGAAAGCTCCAGATGGTGAAGTTCAGAGTGCGGCCCGTCCTGATCCTGATGCAGACAGTTCATGAAAGTGAGGTGGCAGTTGAGACATCGTCTGACTGCATAAATGGAAAGCTAGAAAGGACTGGCAGAGGAGATTGCGTCAGGCAGGGGAAGGCATGCACAGAGGAGAATGCATGCACAATTTGATTGAGAAGACATAAACGTATGGCATTGGATGAGAAGCTTGAGCACGCCTGTGCTGGGCGAATTTTGAGTATATATATGTAGTTTTGAGTTTTATTAGAGGTATTTGGTTGAGTAGAGCTACCATCTGTAATGTTTATTTTTCCAGAGCTGTTCTCTGGTTATGTAATCGATTTGAGACTTTCATGTTAATAGAATTCAGTTCTCTATTTCCTTTCATTTTTATCTGTTAAAAATGTTTAAAACACTTGGGCATGGATGATCCAGTCAAGGATTGTTATGCTGCTGTAATGGAGGTTTGATTATAGCAGTATCATGGTCAGTTTTAATCATTCCCTTGTGTATCTTTTCCTTCTTACATTGAATGGCTCGGGCATGGAAGATCCAGTCGAGCTGTTGCAGTTGCAGGATGATGGAGGTCTGATCATCCTGTTGCTGTAACTGTGTTGCTTGCAACATATTTCAGTGTCTGGAGCTTGAGCTCAAGATTGCTCTTGAGTTCAATTTTTTCATCTCCGAGCTGTTGGAAGGCCGGATGCCCATAGCAGTCTTGTTCACCTTTCTCACTAAGTCTTCCCTCTGCTCTCGCTTTAACTCAATTTCCTGACTGAAGTTAATGTGGCCCTCACATCTTTGTGCATTTCCTGTCCAGTCCTGTGTTGAACATCATTCAGATTTTGAGTTTTGTCCATTGACCTTCATCCATACAAACCAACATCCACCATATAACTTTGACGGGTATCGGGCTTGCCTTTCCTGCAATCTGAAGGCGACTTTCGGTGCTAACATAAATCACCCACAAAGCCTTTACAAACTAAAATGTATGCTTTGCACCCCCATAAGTTTACACAAGCAACAAGAATCAACTATGAGCATTAATTGATCATTGATCATTGCATAAAAAAGTTAAAAGCAATGTTGACCATCTCCTACTAAAATTGGTGTGACATGAATGTATTAGTGACAGTTTTGATAATTATTCTGGAGCCAAATCGTTGATTAAAACCCAACATGCTGGTTTTGACGTGGCTCCAAGGGAAATATCATGGAGATCATTGTCAAACCACTACCCAGATCAATCCAAACACGATTTTGGAAAGAAGACAATAACAATATTGCCATGAATGAGAAGATAGGGATCAATAGCTTGTTCGAAGTCTTTTCGTACCTTGGGCATACAGTCTCAATTCATCATCCTAAAAAGTGGTGGTCTCCCCCATAATTTCATAGCATTAATTTAAGGTATAATGATTTCAGTGACAACATTGGAGCAATGCTCTGGTTGCAGCCCTGCTAATCCAATTTTATTTTAT
Source organism: Picea engelmannii (assembly GCA_009831015.1). Classification (NCBI taxonomy): domain Eukaryota; kingdom Viridiplantae; phylum Streptophyta; class Pinopsida; order Pinales; family Pinaceae; genus Picea; species Picea engelmannii. The sequence continues at coordinate 24,200 of ML799394.1, forward strand.
TTCATTAACAAGGAGAAAAGGCCTCCTTTGACATAGCCTATGATTGATCGATTCTTTGTGTTGGATTTATGTGGTGTTACTGTCATGCAAGATTATGCGTTTATAGGTGTAAACTACACTTCCCTAGTTCTTGTTATTGCAATAGGGAACCCAATCCCTGCTTTCACCTTCATATTGTCCAATATTTTCAAGCTGGACAAAGTTAATATCAAAAACTTCTAGTAGCATGGCAAAGGTTTTTGGGTATCCTCATTTATATATGTGGAGCGATGATTGTGACTCTCTAAAAAGGTCGTGTTATAAGAAATTTCTAGTTTCTAAACCATGATTTAGACAACAATCACAATACTACTCAGAAGCGATGATTGTGACTCTCTACAAAGGTCGCGTTATAAGAAATTTCTAGTTTCTAAACCATGATTTAGACAACAATCACAATACTACTCAGAACACAATTGTTGTCAAAGATACAACAATCACAATACTACTCAGAACACATTTGTTGTCAAAGATACAACAATCACAATACTACTCAGAACACAATTGTTGTCAAAGATACAACAATCACAATACTACTCAGAACACAATTGTTGTCAAATATTGGATTATAGGATCCCTTTTCCTTGTAGGGGCCTCCATCTCTTGGTCCACTTAGAACATAATGCAATTGGAAACTTTAAGAAATATCCAGTTGAATTTCCCATCACTTCTTTCACCACCATTTTTGCAAATATACAATTAGTTTTTTACATCTCTTACTGCACGTGAGTCAGTTGCTTGGAGTCTCAAATGGGACATTGATTTTATAGGTATTTCATATTCGACCATTATTTGTATAGATTTGACATTCATGATGAAAATTTGGTGTAATCATAAGAAAGGATCTTTATTTTGGGCAATGTTCAAGCCCGTTGGAATAGTTATTGCAGCCATAACAAGAGCTATTTTCCTTGGTGACAAACTACATGTTGGAAGTGTGTTGGGAGCGTTTTTCATTGTGTTGGGTTTCTATGTTATGATTTAGGGCCAATCAAACTATAGTGATAATATTGATCAAATTTCAAGCACATATCCTACAAAGTGGAAGTGTGAGTCGGTCAATAGTGACGACATTGAAACTAAACAACCATTGTTTGTAGACAAAGCCACTAAAGGTTTACATCAATGACATTGGTTGACCATCATCATACCATAAGTTTGTGTAAAGGGATTAAAGTTCTTACAGGGAAATTTTATTTTGAGATTAAAATTGTGCACTTGGGAATATCTCGTTCCAATGTTCATCAAATCCTATATGGTCCCATTTAAGCTCATATGCTCTCTTTCCCTTGTGCTATCAATCTATAACCTTGGTAGTTGTAGGAAATGTTCAATGAGTTGAACGTAACCGAGAATTGGTGATTGGACCTCAACATCATGGGGGGGCATGCCAATAGGAACAAATTTATGCTTTGATTGCTTCATACTGACAAAGGGTGCTAGGATACAAATATCAAATTCAGGGGAAGAAAGAATCGAGAAGAATATTCAACCTACAAAATCCAAATGTAAAGATAGAGCAAAGGAATCACTCAAGAATAGGAGAAACTCTAAGTGCAGAGGTTATTCAAAGGTTGAGTAGTAGGTTGCATGAGGACATGCGACCCCTTTGAAAGGGGGGAGATGACAAGTCCCTCACATGGCATGTCTTAAACCCTCCAGGGCCCATCTTTTATCTACTTTAAACCCTACAAAACCCTTCTTTATATGCCTTTGATGCACTTTTGGCTACGAAATGGTTACTTGATATTAATTGGCTTATTAGATATAATCATATTGTTTTTAGTTGTTTTCTTCTCTATAATCATGGTCACAGGTTATATTTTGTTAATAATACTTTGCTATGGTTTGGATTTCTTGTCATGTGCTAAGATATGTACGAGTGTAGGTTTTATTTCAAGGAATGAAGTGATTTCCAACTTCTCAATGATTCAAATGGCACATTGCAATAGCTCATACATTGAGTTAAGGAAGGGACATGTGAAGCTCAACATTTGAACTAATCTTTGGAATATCTGAGCTTAATTTTAGAAAGAACCCAACTATCTACCAACTCCACAAAGATCCTAGGTGTTGGTTGAAGCTGCTACATGGAGCATCTTGTTCCTTATTCATTGATCCTTGCATCCAACATCACGTGGGTTATGTAAACACACCCTCAATTCATATTTTGGATCAATTGCAGCTAGATTTCATCCCCATGTGACTTGGAGTGTGAATTGGTAGCTGATTAGACTCTTCTTCTCAACCAATTCTACGGGGAATATGGGAATAATGTTTTATGTGTTTGATGACAGTTTTAGACTTAGTTTAGAGTTTGTTTTCTTATTCCTAAAACAAAATGAACCATTTTTCTATATATTGTAAGGATAATGACTCCATAGGGAGTTTGGATATATAATGTAAAAATTGGGATTCCTGGAATAAAAAGAACAGAACGCTCAGACTCTGGAAACACTTTGTTGGTTAGTTCTTGAATGTGTGAGTTCTAATTTTCAGTTGCTAATGTCGTTGTAATAGATCCTATCTCCCCACTCTCTAGAGGGGCCCCATTCTAGAGAACATAAGTTATGGATGCATAGATGAATGTTATACTCACATTGTTCTATTTTGATGTGTGTATTCCTTTATTTATTTTATAATTCGAAATTTACTTGTTCTATTTCAATTTGCAAGCCGTGGTCATGTATGTATGGTAGAATTAAATTTCTAACCTAGTCTATTAGAGAAATGTTGGTATGATAACGTTGTAATCATTTGTTTGACACAATCATTTCATTTGCAAAGCATAAGGGAGCCACAAACTAGTAGAAATTACAACTCATGCATACAACATGCCACATACTTTATAATTAATTTTTCGATTAAGCTTAGATTGGATATCTCCGGTAGATAGTTTGTAGCTTTTATCTTGTTCAATTGTTTATGTTAATTTATTGGCTTTGTTTCCCATAACATGTTTGGTTGTAGAAATAGGTTATGAGAACACACTCTAATGACAGTCTAATAACATAGCAAGAGAAGTGATGTCACAGGACTAGGTCACTGATGGTATCACTTGTTGATGAATGCAACTATGGGAGACATCCTCCAGCTTACAAATCTGTGAGATCTGGAACATAGAAGCTATGTGAGTCTTTCTCTCAGCTTACAAACCTTAAAGAAATCCCCTAAGAAGGGTTCGTGGTTCCTGCCTGGGACAAAGCTAGGAACGTAGAGATGACCTCCTCCATGACGTGAGTGAGAAGAATTCCAAATGATTATACGGTGGAAATGAGATCTGTTGAGTTAGGACGTGCCTATGGAAGAGCACAAGGTGAACGTGGGAAATCCCAAAGTGTTGGGAACATCATCATCTGAACATAAATGAAGATGATGTGATGGCCTCCTCTAAGCAACAGAGTTGACGAGAAGACTCCAGATGATTCTCCTGTTGGTGGCAGTGGGAAATCAAATCTGTAGAGTGGACGTGCCTGTGGACGAGCACAGGTGAATGTGTGAAGATCTGGTTCATCTGTGTAATGCAGTGAATCAAATATTTGGTATCCCTATGGATGTGCCCCCAGTGGATGAGCACTAGTGGGTGTATCAGATCCTTTGCTATATATATTGTTCAAGAGTCAGACTTACCTGTAACCCTAGTTATTATGTAAAGGGCACAGGTCGGCCCTACCTTATTGTGTCTAACAATAAATGTAAAACATAATTAATATTAATTATTATAATAAATAATGTATCTAAGTGAGGTCGGCCTTGTTGTGCCAATAGACACTTCAGTTGATAGGGAAAGTCTAATATAAGTAAAGGGAAATCTTTCATTGTAGACACACACACACACACTTGTGAGTTTTGGAAATTTCAGCAAGTACACTTCTTGGTGAAAGTTGTGGACCTCTTTTGGGCGCTAGAGTTCTAGGGTTTTTGTGCACCCTCTTGTGTGTTAGGATATTCTTGGTGGTAAAGGTATTTATCTTGAAAAGTATAGCAAAGGATTTCGCTGGGTTTTCTTCCTTGTTGAGAAGGGTTTCCCAGGATACTTCTTGTGTTCTTGTGCATGGTGTTTCTTCCTGTGTTCTTGGTTGCTGCAACATTATTGTTTATGGTTAAGTGAAATGATAAAATGAAATGAAATTCATGCTTAATCTAGCTTATGAAAAATCAACATCACTCTCAGAGGAGCCATACATTAGACTTGAAGTAACAAGTACATAGCCACCTATTGCACCCCGGGTATGCAAAAGGTTCAGAGTCAAGTCCCAATTCGCAACATAGAAAGCATCAATCTAAAAATAATCCTATTGACCATCACAATAATATTGGGATCAACAACACTACATCAAACATCTTGACTACAGATGTAATACACAGTGGAATGCTTGAGGCTGATAGCATATGACTAGAGCTCTTCATTGTTGATGTGCATGAAAAACCAACTGACATAATGTAAGCTAGGAAAGATGAATAACTTTGGTTATGACATCATACTCTACACTATCTTATTTGAGAGAGTGCCAACGACCAGTCCTAGAGTTTGCATGGGGCCACACATTCTTAAAGAGCCATGTATGGCACGATGGGAAGGGATCATATAGCGACTAGGGGGTTGATTCCTTCCAAACCCATTTGATGATTATTTCTTTTATTGTTGGGGGCACCAGATCATCACCATAGATGATTGTCCCTATGAGGGGATACAAATTCAATCAAGATCCAAATATTCCCATTCCACCCAGCGTTGCACTAGGTGACATAGGTAACACTTTTTAAAGATTATGAATTTATTAACTTTTTATGCATTTTATTGAATATAAATATCAAGAATCAAACCAAAACAAAATGTTTTTGGAATGGGTAATGATTCTAACAAAATATCTTGAATGTGCAGATATTAGATCGAAGTGACCAAAGGGATACCCTCAACATAGATGTAGAGGACATGACAAATACCATCGTGAAGGGGATGTGGAAAAAATCTTACAAAATGTCTAGTGGAACTTGGACTATCTTACAGACCAGGTCCTAATGATACAAATCAAGTAATTTCCATGACATATGTAGTGGCAAATCATCAGAGTTCCACAAGCCTGGGTTCAACTTTTTCGGCATTTGAAAAAAGCCATTATATGCTATCGTGATACACATGTAGGGGCAGGGCCCTCATCATAAAGTATATGTATTATTTTGTACCGGTCTACAAAGATACATATTCAACATTCGGGGCTAGAAGCTCGATTTTGTAAAATCAACCCATATTTTTGTACTTAATGGATATTAAAGTACTATATACAACTTTTTTACCTCAACGTACTTGTATAATATGTGAAAATTGAATGCTTTATATACATGTGTATGTGTGTGTGCTTATGATTTTAAGTATGAAACAAATTTTGGTTCAATACATAATTAACAAAGGCATCATACACTAGATTAGAACTTCTAGATACATGTATTTACGTAATTTAATCAAAATAACATTCCAAAAAATGTAACTGAAGGAATCGTCGAAGAATTGTGGGATCACAAATGCGGTACTCACCATTCAACTGAGACACCACAAATTGGGAATCTAGGTGAACCTCAAAAGACTGGATACCATGCAAAATGACGTCTCTAAGAAACTCAATCACGGTGCTATACTCAACCACGTTGTTGATTGTAGGCCCAAGAGAAGTGCCTCCTGAAGTTAATAATTGGCCCATGGGTGAATAAATCACCCAAGCGATGCAAGTAAGGTTTCGAGAGTGACGGTTGGCATCGTCAGGAAACCCCATGAAAATTGAAGACTCCCATTACATCTTCCAACCAAGAAGAAGCACGGTAAGCAAAACAAAGCAAAAAAATCAACTAAAACTAGTCCTAAACATTACCAATATACAATAATTACAAAGGGGTAGACGCCCGAGCATCAATTCTCAAGTGTAGTACCTCTTGAGATAAAGCCCATTTTTGGGCTCTGGCATCACATTACCCTCATAATCCACTAACTTGTAAGCTTCTTTTCATAGGGAATGCCTCACAATGTAAGGGTCGTGCCACATCAGATTGAATTTTCCTTCCCCCATAGAGTCTTTGTTCTGATCGTAGACCAAGACAAGATATCCATTGAAAAATATCCTTGGGAAGACAACCTTATCATATTGACTCTTGAAACGTTTCTTATGTTCCTCGTTCGTTGTGGCAGCATCATGACATTACTCATCGATATGTTCCAAGTGAACAAGGTGAGTCTATAATTATGACGTGTCGGGAAGAATCTCGATAGAAATATTCAGTGAAGGTATTTCACATTCAATCAACATAACTGCCTCCACCTCGTGAAAGAGTTTGAAAGGAAAGAAGTCCATATTAGTCTTGAACAAAGTTTGGTATGCCCATAATGTTGGGTAAAGAATCAAATGCCAATTTGATTTTCTCACATTGATATTTTGTTGAAGGATGGTCCTGAGAGACTTGTTGATAGCCTCTAATTGACCATTCACCTAAGCGTAATAAGAAAAATAATGCTCCTGCTTGAAACCTAACTTCGATGCTAATTTCGACATCATTTAGTTCTGGAAGTGATTGCCATGATCAATGAAAATATCTTTTAGAACTCTGAACCTGGTAATGATCTAATTGAAGATGAAAAGTGTTGCAGTCTCACCATCATTTGCAAATGTAGGCATGGACTCCACCCACTTTGTAAAGTAGTCGACGACCATTATGATATAACAATGCACCCTAGCCAAAGGTGGGTGGCATGTTGTGAAATATATCTCCCACTCAGTGAAGAGGTCGATGGTGACGACTGGAAATAAAGGAGTAGGATGCACCTCCATTTTTTGACATGGGTGACACTTTTTGACCGCCTCAATGCAATACTTGAATATTGTCAACCAAAAGTATCTGACGCACATAATTTTTTGGGCTATTTCCAACTGAGAAAGATGATCACCACATGTTCCACTGTGGAAATATCTAAGAACACTTTCCACTTCTTCATGAGTTAAATAATGATTAAGGATCAAATCAATTCTCTAACGTTATATAGTGTCACTGACGATGAGATAATTCTTCGCCTGATGGTGAATATGTCATCGTCCATCTCATGAATAATAAGAAGAGAACTTCAAATTTTGGAGATATACAAGGATATCCTCGTACCAAGGGTCACAAGAAGATATGAGGAATATATGCTCATCGGGAAACGAGTTCATGATAACGATTTCTTCATCCTCTCTCGGAAACTCCGACATAAGTTCGGAAAATACTAACGAATTTTTGGACTTGGTAGATACAAAGTCCAACTTGAACTCCTGTAATATGAAAATCCATTTATTGTATCCCCCCCCCAATGATTCATTAATTTAGGACTATTGGAAAGGATTGTCATCAATGATTACAATAGTCTTGCGTAATAGGATGTAGTGTCGAAGCCTCTGGACAATGTGTACAATTGCCAAATCCAGTTTCTTGACATGCGAATAGTTAATTTTAGGACCCATCAAACTGTGATTGAGGTGTAAATGACATGCTCTTGGAGCACATCGTCTTTCTGAATCAAAACCATGTTGATAGTATATTAAACTACTGCAAGATACAACGAGAAATCCCTACTATAGTCCAAGAAACTAAGCAAAGGGGTGGAAACAACAACCTTATTGAGTGTGTCGAAATATCGTTGCACAAACTCATCCCAGATAAAAGGGACCCCCTTTTTCAACAAGCGCATGAAGTCCTTGGTGATTTCATCATAGTTAGCGATAAACCAACGAAGGAAATTGGCTTTTCCTTTCAAAATTTGAAGTTGTCAAATATTTTTCCATGGAGGCAACTGAATTATCACCTCAACCTTTAACAAATCGACCATTATCCCCTTATTGGAAACAATAAATCCAAATGGACAACCTAATATGACACATAATATGCACTTATTAGGATTCAAACAAATACATTAATATTGATGTCTCTCAAACACAATTTGAAGGTGGGTTAGATGACCTTCTCTCTTACGAGAGTGGACAGTGAGGCCAACAAGATAAGCTTCAACAATATGCTTGAGATCATGAAAGGAAAAAGACATAGCCTGATGAAACATAGCCCAACATTTTTAAGGCCGAAAGGCATCTTTCAATATGTGAATGTACCCTAAGGACATATAAATGTAATTTTGTGTTAGTCCTCGTGTCAGATATGGATTTGTTTATAGCCACAAAATCTATCCATAAAAGAAAACATCTCGCTTCCCGCGCACTCGTCAATAATTTAGTCAATAAATGGTGCGACAAAGTTGTCCTTGGGATAAGATTTATTCAGATCCCAAAAATACTTGCAAACGTGAATGGTTCCTTGCTTCTTATCAACTGGAACATGATTTGACACCCATTATATAAGGGGAACTAGATAAATGAAACTAGCCCTGAGCAGTTTCTCTACCTCTGCCTTAATTGTTGTTGCCCTTCTAGGTTTAACCAATAGTAACTTCGATCGAACATGCTTCATTTTTTCATATGTTATTATCTCATGTTCGATGATTCAAGGATCTATGCCTTGCATTTCTTCGTATGACTAGGCTAAAACATCACAAAATTCTTTGAACAAGGCAGTATAAGTGCAGATCTCCTCCGGAGAGAAGTTTGCATCGATGAACATTTTTTCCATGATGTTAGGGGTTTGAGAGATGTTGATCATAATTGTTTTTGATATATTTTCCATGTTTCCCTCGGCATACACACCATGTGTAGCTAAGGGGTTCATAGGACGACCATCACCTCCCATCAAAGTTAATGAGAACTCACCCTTCTCGACCTTACTAAGTTTTGGGAGAAAATATGACTGGTGGTGTAAGTCTTCCCAGGGCCGTTTGGGCCCAATCATTGCCTCAAGGATAGCCTTGCTAGAAGGAAAAACAATATCAAGGTGATACAATGAGTTAGAAGAATTGAGGGCCTAGATGGGATCCATAAGGTGGTCCACTTCTTCTGTCCAGGAAGGTGTAGGATTGGGATCTATAATAGTTTGTTGAATCAATTGGTAAGTTATCTCAGATGCATATAATGGCATGGCCATCCTAGTGTGGGCAAGACCTTCCACTGAATCAAATGAAGAGGGTAAAATCCAAGGATCCTTGAAGTACAACATTCGAAAAGAAATTACTCAAGTCAAGGGAATTGAAGAGCTTGATTACTGATAGCAAGTTGAAACAACGTTAATATATGATATTGGCGCCATGAAGTTGAATGTTCGCATCAAGGAAGGAATCATCCTAACACCAATGATCTCAATTTTCATCTAATAGTTTCCAACTAACGAGATTGGAGATCTCGTAGATGTCGTAGAGTGAGAATGAGTAAATGACATCTAGTCGATTATTATGATTTTCACTTCATGAGGAAAACATAATACTCAGAAGACCAAGGATATGACAATTGTCATTGTATAGGTCCAACTTCAACCTAACAAAAGGTTGTAGTTGAGCAGGGAATTAACCACTTCCACTGACACGGTCCCCCCCCCGCAACTAGACAAGGAAGGAGGAGATAACCCCGTGCAGCCTGAAATAACATCCATCAAATGCAATGAGAAAAGTGGGAGACGGACCGAGCTCATGAGATCCAATAGTTTTCCAACAAGAAAAAGGAATAACACATGTCGATGCACCTTCATCAACAACGATCCTTCTGATAACGTGCTTGGAATACATGACATTAATATAAAAGGCAATGTGATAGGGAAGGTGAGGCTTGACATCTGTGGTGTCAAACTTGATCACTTGTAATCTTGAAGAATCGAAGGGAAACTCTGGAGCACCTTGAGGGATGACATCGCACAAGGCGTCAGAGCCAAATACTCAACAATCGAGTAGTTGGGTGTAGTGTGAGCATTGGGGTTGTGCGAGCAATGTTTATACACACTTTTATGTATGCATGGCATTGCATCCCCCATAGACTTCTCTACAGGGAGAGAATTATAAGGATTATGAGTTTCTTTTCCTTTTGATGTCAGTTTAGGGTTACCATAATCTCGGGCTCTAGTCAACACATAGATGTTTGATCCCACCATATGGATGAACGATGTGGTACCTTTTGGAAAGGAAGCACATTGGGTTCCTCCTTGTGCATTTCACGAACCTACGGAAGAGCCTGTCGCCATTTGTTTTCCTTGAGGGAACATGCTAGTCAATACAACAGGTTGTTGTTGTGCCAACAGACGTTGGGCTTCTTCCATTTTGGGGCATTGATGAATAAGGTGATAATATTTACAAAGTTTATAGGGAAACTTCACCTTCTTATTCTCTTTATTATCCCCACCAACATTAGAATTGGTTTTATTAGCATTTTAATGATTATTCCCACTTTCTTTTTTTATCTTTACCCTTCTTCTTACATTCGGGCTATTGGGCACCCTTCAGATTCGTTGATTGCAGAGAGTGTACATCCGATGTTTGGATAGTGGGAATGGTCGAAGTTGTGGCGTGCTCGGCTATAGTTTTATGGATATTCATCTGTTTCATATGGTTCACAATCAAATCTGTGGTAGTTATTTTGACAGAACCAACGATGCCCATCGACATGTGGTCCAAACTTAGGTTTTGAGGGGTCATTACTTGACCTAGGTGCATTCGGAAAAATTTCATACAAGGTCCCAGACTGAGAGTATATCAAGTCCAACTGTTGGGCCCTAAATATGGCTTCCTCCTCAGAGGTTACCCCTGACGTAAAGACATCCTTAGAGATATAAGGCAATAAAAATTTCATAAACCATTCTAAGAGGAACTCGGGAGGAATCTTGGCCTTGATCATCCTTTTTTGCCTCAATCACTCATGGATATGATCTGAGACGTGGGTAGCTTTGTCATGCCTAAGCGTCGACAACAAATCAATGTTGGCATGGTTGAGAAATACAACACGATATTGTGAAAAATATGAAAAGATGACCCCTATAATATGATATACCACTTCACAACAACTCCTGTACGAGTGCGTTGAAAGAGTAGTAATAAAATGGAGTCATCATTCAATGAGTTCGATGAATGCCATAGGTGAAATGTTGTGACATGGTTACTCATATCCTCACTATATTTTCCTTCGAACTTAGGAATTCCCAAGGGTAATTTGGTGGGGACGAAGGACCAGTTAGGATCATGACACACTAGGTCATTCATCAGTTTGACAAATCTAGCAAGTTCAGAGTCGCCAGAAAGGGGATCCTTGATTATGGCATTAAATTCCAACTACCAAGGTTGGAATCCCTGGGTTGGTTGGAAGCTAGAAAAGAAAATCCTAGATTGTGAATGACACTAGGTTGCTAGGAAGAGATTGCTAATTGATCAAGGTTCTTATAAAGAACATGAGGTCCCTTACCAAAAGGAGGAAAAATTCCACCCATTTGGATTCCAAAGGACTGGAAATGGTTCCCCCCAACCAATTTCCCTTGCAAAGGGAAATTCCCTTGCGTAGGATTGCATTGACTCTGGAAGGGATTTCCCCTTGACGACATCCTAGATGAAGGGAAAGGATTTCTCCCTAAGCCACCAAACAACATGAACGGATTAGAAATTTAAGGCATGTCGGAGGATTGAAATACTCTGCTCATCAGACTGCTCCACCCTACAAAAGGATTAGGCTTGGAATATGGAAAATACCCACTTGCAAGCGAGGGGAACAATGGAGGGATATGCCCCCCACCCCAAGGAAAACCTTGCAAGGGAGTTGAAGAAGTCCTTGCCCCAGAACTAGGGTTTTAAACGATCTTCTTGGAACTAGATGAAACATACCACATGCCTATTTATGACATCCTAAACAAAAATGCATTAGAAGCAAACAACAATGACAGAGTTGCACTCAAAGGCTAAGTAGACCCAACAACCAAAGGCATAGAGCTATTGATCGACACAGTCGTTGTAGGTTGAGTGACATTAGTCACATGGGAAAAAATGTGACGGTTGTGATCCCTCCCCCAACAATATCCAAAGTGGGGGTAGAAGGGATCGTCGACCTTGGCACATTCAAGGTGCCTTCCATAATAGAACACTGAAGAGGATGGTTGTTAGTGTCACCTGACTCAACTATTAGAAGATGCACTGCAACTAGATTGTCTTATCTAGTTAATGGAGGTTTGCAAGGTCTAATGAAGCCTTCAGATTTGACATCTAAAGTTCGAGTAACCTCCAGTGAAAAAGTGTTCAATTCTGCAATCTCAGGCTCTATAAGATCTATAAGACTAGTTGGCTCAAAAGAACCAGATTGATTTAGTCAATGCCTCTAATGAGGTAGTGGAGACTCCACTCTTATCGATGAAGGGCCTTGGACCCTTTGAGCCCGACAAAGTGGTTAGCGAGCCACCTTAAATCAAGATTCAATGTAGCCACCAACTAACTTCCTAAGGCCAACTACATGCACAGATCACACCACTAACAAAAGTTCCTAAAGAAAAAACACACATAAGCCACTTATTCAATACCTTAGCTCAGGTAGATTAGGTCTTGAGACCAAAGCATCAAAGCATTTAGGAAAAAGACTTTTTGAAAAGTGGCATGGGTTGATTAAGTTTCACGATCAAAGAACATAGTGATAAGCAATTACCTCGATCTCCATGTAACAACCCTACCTGGTGCAAGTAACCCTCACTTCACGGAGCACCCTCTAGGGGTATTGATAGTGTGATACAACATCTACCTTGGGTACCACGGGAATCCCCCCACAATCAACTTTGTGGTACCTAGGAATGGCTACTAGAGCTATCAACTCACAGTTGGCATCCAGGGGTACAGTCAACAGTTCAGATTTAACGTATGAGAAAGGTAACTACGCCTGAAGCTCTAGAGGTGCTACCTTGCAGGGAGACGTAGGCACTAACAAAACCCATATATACAATCATCTTGATGTGTTTGGTCAAGTCTTAGAGGGGCAATCTCCTCAACTCTTCCTCACATGATCTCATGTTTAACTCTTATGTTAGAGGAGTCTCTAGAGTATACCTAGAAAAAAATTGGATTTTTGACTCTCCCTAAGTCAGACTCCTATGTTTCGTTCAATGGCCTTGGAGAGTTATCTCTCCAATCCTAATCCAAGGCCCTAACCTGGACTAATTTGTGAACCCTACAAACAAAATTCTGATCAATTTTAGATTACATGTTAGTTTTAATAAATATTGTTACTTAAGGGGTAATGGGCATGAAACTAGTGATTTGTTTGAGACCTTGCAGAAATTAAAACAATTAAGAACACTACTGTTTATCAATGAACAAAACTGATTCTTCAATGGAAAAAGTGTGTTAGAGGAACACTTCTAGATGCAAGCTCTTATCATTCGAACACAATGCAATTTTCTTTTCAATTCAAATGTCCAATGCAAGTATTTACTTTAAATGCAATGAAAAATGTGATGCAACTTCCACTTTGAATGCAAGACAACTTTTCAATATAAGCAAAACCCTAACTTTTCTTTTCCAAAATGAAACTATGACCAATCCCAATGAAAACTCAAAATCTTTCAAGAATGCAAATATGTTTTTGAAGTCAATGCATAAAGGAGAAAAAGAGATTGCTAGGAAATAAATTTTATTTTCAGTGATAACAGAGGGTAAAGATTGAAAGAAAAAGAACAAATCAAACTTCTTTTGTATTTTCTTGTTATTGAAGCGAAATGAAAATGAAAAACTACTAAACTTTTTCTTTTCTTTGTTAAACAAGTAAAAGCAAGGTAGAGAGATAGAAAGGACTAGATCAAAATCTTTCAGACTATAAGGAGGGCTACTAGAGAAACCCAAGAAATAAAATACTTGAAACAAGAACTTTCAAACTACCAAACTAGGCTTGAAGCAATTAGTAATGAAAACTAAATAATTTTTTTGTTTTTCTGATAAGATTAACTAATTTAACTGATTTTTGAGACTGAAAGCAGGCTACAAAAACTCATAAGACCTGAAAAGATCCCATAAAACCAAACACAACTTCCAAAAAGGACGAGGAAAGTTGAAAAACTCTCTCTCATGCTGTATATGCGTCTGTGCACACAACATGATGCATATGTATGTGCATGTCTCAAGGGTGGGGTGTGTATGTACACACTTTTGTACACAAGAGGCAGTGTATGCAATCCCAAATATTCCAAAAAGGATGGAAAGAGAGGGACAAAGGGCTTGCAAAGATACAAAAAACACTCCGAGGCACTAAATAAGGTAGTAAATACATAAAAAATCTAAACAAATAGAAAAGAAAATGCAAGCACCTATAACTAACCCAAAAAATTGAACCAATCCCCAGTATGGTTGCCAATTTTGTTACAATTTTTTTTTTCCTATGGCTATGGGTTAAATGCACAACAAAGTGATGACGCTTAAAGAGTGGACTTGATCCCATAATTGCAACCAATAAATCTTATAACTAACTAATAGTTGGAAAGAGAGAGGCATACCAGGTTCCCAACGTTCGATGACGATCCCATGGTTGAAACCTTTCACTTCAACGTTCCTTCCCAATAGTCCCTTTGATCACCTACAAACAATCAAGTTGACAACTACAAAGAGGTAGTTACAAGATAACTAACTCTTGTAAAAAAAAATTGAAAGTAAAACAATTAGTGTTCTAAGAATTTGAATATTTAAACATAAACATCACACATTAAAACACAAATAATTGATGGGAAAGATGTCTCTTTATTAATAAACAACAATAAAAAGGTAGTTACCACCTATATCTACTATGGCATTGCTACAGAACTAGACTTTAGGTCCCTCCACCCATGCCACTGGCAATCAGATGTACCTTCAACTCCAATGCTTGTGAAAAGTCCAAAGAGATGAATGGATTCTTCTTAACAACATATGAGGAGAAAGGAAGGATGAAGACTTGGGTTTCCAGGTTTGAAGGAATAAATCAACAACAAGGGAAAAGGGGCTTGCAGATGGGCCAAGAGAATTTCAACATTATGATGCTTCAAGTATGATTCTACTCTCCTGAAGCCTTAGGCTCATTTTATAACCTCTCCAAGTAGTTGGAATGGTTACAAACAATTGTAAATGGGAAATAGGGGGTCAAGAATCGGGGGAACCCGTGAACCCCTCCCGAAAATACACAAATTATTATTTTTTTGAACAAAATTAAGGTTTATGCACCTTGCAATAGAGCAACATGCGTATCTATGTGCTCTACATAAATAGTAGGGCGTGTATATGTAAAAACATTGTGGTTTTTGATGAATTCAGAGGAGGAAAAGGGGATTAAGGTATGTAAGTAGGAAAGGGAAGGGCCAACATGTCATCAATGCATATGTAGTGGCAATTGATGCTATAACACCCTTTTCAGTTTTCAAATTGATTGTTTGCAGGTGATCAAAGGGATTGTTGGGAAGGAACACCGAAGTAAAATGTTTCAACCATGGGATTGCCATTGAACATTGGGAACTTAGTATGCTTCTCTCTTTCCAACTATTAGTTAGTTAGGTAGTTATAATATTTCTTGGTTGCAATTCTAGGATTTATTTCACTCTTTAAAGGTCATCACTTTGTTGTGATTTTAACCCATAGCCACAGGAGAAATTTCTTGGTAACATGGAACAAACAACCTCTCTACATGAAATGAGAGGAAGACCAGTGATCACATTGTGCTTACATAGTTGGTGCAATGAGCAATATTTTAGATGTCCAAACCACTCATGCAAAATTCCATCCATATCATCACTATGAGCAATAAAAACTTAAGGAAAATATGATGACCCAAAGTTGTCAATTTGTACAAATTGGTTATATCATCAATAGCTCTTATTTCAACAACATGTTTAGGATACTTTAGTTTCTTAATTACAACTTAGTGAGGTGAAAACTCCACAGTCTTTCCTTCACCAAATGAGTGATTTGATAGACAAATAGAAGTTTACATGAGATATTTGGAACACATAGTACATCATTAAAGTGAACTTCATCTAGTTTAATTGTTCTTAAAGCTACAACACCTAGAGATCCATCATCATGGACAAATATTAGTTTGATGTCACATTGATTAAGATTAGAAAATATGGCTTTATATTTAGCAACATGATAAGATACTCTAAAATCAAGAGTCCACTCATTCGAAGAAATAGAAGTTAATGCATTGAAAGAGGAAGAACAGACAAAAAATATATTCCCTTTACAACAAGCAGAATGAGAAAGATCCATCTAGATGTTGTTTTTCTTCATAGTTTATTTGAATGCCTCCATCTTCTTTCCTTTTGTGATCCGGATTTTATGAGCAGAACGAAATGACTACAGATTATTAACATGTGCTTAACACAAAATAACAGAGATATAGTAAAACTAGTTTTCTATTCAATAAGGAAATAAGCCGAAACTGTAAAATGCAGCGGAAACAAGCTTGCTAGAATGATGGCGGCTTATCTCTAAGAAGAGATGTGACAAATGCTCTCATTCGCAAGAAGATGATTACAATGAGGATTTGAAGGCCTTTTTACAATAAACAAGAATGCCAAAAACACTAGACATCCAAAAACCTAACCCTAGGAGATGAAGCGCCAAAAGTTATGTTGGCCCCGTTTGGGTAAGTTAGTACATCAACTTCCTGGGGTCGTAACTTTTGCATACGATCTCCGTTTTAGGCGTATGATAGCCCGTTGGAAAGGTATCGTCGAGGAGATTCATTTTGGAAAAATAATGAATGAAATTTCATATTTCTCCCCATTTTCCCAAAAAACATCGTTTAAGGCCTCAAAACAACTCCAGAAGTGAAAAACTGCTAAAAATAGTAAATTACCAAAATTGCCAGAAAATTGTTTTGAGCCAGTTGGAAAAGGTGGGTGGCCACCGATATCCATCTGGATTAATACTCCCTCATTAGAAATCAATGGTCCCCATTACGTTGAGTTCCCCATCAGATGAGGAAATTTCTGTTGAATTTGGCCCCGGGTGAGCCACTTGCCTTGGTGCAGGAGTTGCCCTTCTTTGACGACTCGATAAAGCTGGATCCTTTGCTGTCGAGTGCCCTTGATCTATGTGTCCACAATCTGATCACTAGATGCATGTTGTATGTAGTCTGGGTTGAGCTCTGTTGGTGTCAGCTGTTCTGCTACTTCTGAGGTGTCCAATAATGGTGGGAAATAAGGGTGAAGGAGATCCACGTTGAACACTAGGTGCAGGCCAAGGAAAGGAGGAATGTTGAGCTCAAAATAATTATCCCCCATGGCCTTGGTGATGGTGTATGACTCATAACAGAGTGGGAAAAGTTTCTGATGGGGTCCCATAAGGCGTTCTTTCTACAAGTGCAACCAAACTTTGTCGCCCACCTGAAACTTATGTGGCACCTGATGTTGATCATGGCACTGATTATACTTGTCATTGGACTTCTATAGTATATCCTGAACATGTTGGCATATGTTCTTGATCCGTTCAATGAATCGGGTGGCTTTTTCAGCTTCAGTTGGAGCAGGAGATGAGTCGGTTGAGGTGACCGCAAGGGGAAGTGCAACATCTATGGGACCCAATGGTTGGAATCCCAACCCCACCTGAAAGGGGCTGTGGCCAGTTGAGCTATGCAAGGCTCGGTTGTAGATATGCTGGACATAGGGAAGGCTCTCATCCCATGTGCGAGGGTGCTTTTAATTATACATGTGAAGGATATGCACAATCATTCGATTTACGACCTCGGTTTGGCCATCTGTCTAGGGGTGGAAGGCCGTGGATTTGGTGAGCTTGGTGTTCAACAATGACTAGAGGCTCGATGAGAATGTGATGAGAAATCGACTGTCCCGATCTAAGACAATGGTTTGTGGGATTCCAAAATGTACCCAGACTTGTTCAAAGAAGATCTTGGTAGTGGCCTCTGTTGTGATGTTGTTCTTGCAGGCAACCAGAATCGCCATCTTAGAAAAGCGATCAACAACCAAAAAAACACAGTCATTTCCCCGCTTGGTGGATGGGAGGCCTTACATGTAGTCCATTGAGATGGATTCCCATGGCCTGTTAGGAGTAGGAAGAGGGGTGTACATGCCTTGTTTATTAGTGGTCGGTTTGGCAATAACGCAGGCAATGCATGACCTAATATACTTACTGACTTCATGTCGAAGTTTCAACCAATAGAAATGTTTATGTAGCATCACCACTGTCTTTTCAACGCTGAAGTGCCCTGTCACCCAACTATAGTGGGCTTCCCAGATCATCTTTGATCGCTCGCTTGATGGAACACAAATATGGCCCAAACGACACAATAACCCATCCTAAAGATGGAAATTATCGACAACTGCGTTTGCACCCAACATTTGGTAGGTGGTGCCGAAGTCTGGGTCTATATCATAGAGTTGGGGCCATCTAGAGGTCTCATGGCCGCAAGATTCTAGCACTGTGGTGAGTGCCGTGACTAGTGGTCTGCTGAGGCAATCAACGACGCGATTGGTGCTTCCTGTTTTATACTTGATGTTGAGGTGGAATTTTTGCAAGTATGTGGACCACTTTTGATGGTGGTCATTCTACAATTTTCCTTGTGTCTGCATGAACTGCAGTGGATTATGATCAGTGTTGATGACTGTATCCTTCCCAAGAATGTAATGTCTCCACTAGAGACAAGCTTGCACAATGGAGTACATTTCTTTTTCGTAAGTAGGGTACTTACGAACAACATCTGATAGTGTCTCACTATGATAGGCCACGGGGTGGCCGTGCTGAGTGAGAAATACACCCACAACATAGTCTAAAGCATCTGTCTTGATCTCAAAGGGATATTGCAGGTCTGGTAGTGAAAGTACTAGGGCTGAGCACAAGCGCTGCTTCAAATCATCGAACGCTTGTTGTTGGGACCAACCCCACGCAAATTTCGCCTTACCAGCACCCCTGGTTATTTGGCTGAGGGCCCATGCAATATGGGAGAAGCCTAACATGAACCTACGGTAGAAATTAGCAAGGCCCAAGAAGCTCTGAATCTCAGTGAGTGTGGTTGGGGTTGGCCAGTCATGAATGACCTGGATCTTTGTTGGATCCACATTTATGCCATGCTGATCAATGATGTAGCCCATGTAATGGACCTTGTACATGTCGAAGGAGCATTTTTCCAAGTTGGCGTATGGCTTGTGCTACCACAGGGTGTGCAGAACCTGCTGAATATGTTGTAAGTGTTTGGCCTAAGTCTTGTTGTAAATGAGAATGTCATCCAGATACACCACTACAAAAGTATTGGTGAATGGTCATAAGATATCGTCCATCATCCTCATGAAAGTGGCTAGAGCATTTGTCAAACCAAAGGGCATGACCAACCATTCAAAAAATCCTTCCTTTGACTTGAAGGCGGTCTTCCATACATATGTCTATTCTATAGGGACCTGGTGGTAGCCAGAATTTCGATCAATCTTACTGAAGTATTTGTCCCCCATGAGTTGATCAAGGAGGTCGTCGATTCGGGGAATCGGGTACCAATTTCTGACTGTGATTTTATTCAGAGCCCGGTAATCAATGCAAAGTCGTCAGGTTCCATCTTTCTTCTGTACCAGCATGATTGGGCTCCTGCAAGGTGATGAGCTGGGAAAGATGTGCCCCTCTTGGAGCAGTTCTTGGATCTGTTGCTTGATCTCCTCATTCTCTAACGGAGAGTGATGATAGACTGACCCATTGGGCGGCGGTGCACCGGGGGACAGATCGATGGGGTGCTTGACTTGGCAGTGGAGAGGTACCCTGATAGGTGAGGAGAAGATATCTGAGTATTCTTCCACGACCTTATCTACTTGCTTCTGTTGTGTGGAGAGGTCGGTCGCAGAGACAATGGATGTGGCTGTGATATTTCACTTATTCTAAGAGCGAATCACAAAGAAGACAAACTTCCCCATTTGAGAGATGACCTTCCTGCATTGCTTAATAGAGATTAAGGAAATATTACTAGGTGGGACTGCCTCGAGTATCCTATACAATTTCCTGTTCAAAGTAATAATAACACTACGAGGCCTAGACTCGTATACAACATGAAATTTTCATAAATAAGTTTGGCCCAAAAGAAAACCAAAAACTTCGTGAGGAGAAACATCACACAATACCTCACCTTTGAAGGGCTTGATGCCATACAAAATTTGGCACTGTTGGATGACGCGAAGATTGCTTCCTTGGCGGAGCCATCCAATGGTGTAGGGTTGTGGGTGTGGCGTTGTCGGCAGGGCCATACGCTTGATGACCTCTACTGAGATGAGGTTCTTCTGGCTACCATTGTCAACGATGAAGTGCAGCAGGGTGCCTTTTACCCACATCTGTGAATGGAAGAGGCACTCTCCTTCTTCTGGCTCGTCTGGTTCACCAGGTTGGAGCTTGGTGGTAGCAACGATGGCACTGGGTTCCGCGTCAATGATCCGTCTTCCCCTTTCTGGTTCTGGATCAGAGTCAGAACCTACATCTGATTTAGAGGCTTTCACTTCGGCCACCAGTGACTGCTTTGAGTAGCAATCAACAATGTTATGCCAAGGGATCTTATGGAAGTCATACGACTTGCCGGTATCATTCTTTGTCTTTTCGGTGTCCTTATTTGCTTATGGCTTGGACCGGTTGTCCTGATATTGTCCATATTTGCTCTGTCCTTTGTTATGTGGGTTGGGGCTGCCCTTTCCTGGCTTTTGTTGTGCGGGGTTCCCAGGCCCAAATTGTCGCATCTTTTGTTTGAGCTTCTACTCGATTTTGATGACATATCGGTAGGTCGTGCCCTAGGATGAGATGTCTAGAAATTCCATTTCGGTCTAGATGTATCTATGCAGAGCACTGAGATACTTGAGCACCATATGTCACTTCAAATATTTGATACCCAGCTTGGAGCGCAAGGTATGGAAGATATTTGTGAAATATGGAACTGCTTGGTCTCTTTCTTGCCGTAGTGTGGTCCATTTGGTATACAAGTCGTCATAACTTCCGACAGGGTAGTATTGTTCCTTGATAGCATCCCTGAAGGATTCCCAGGTGTCGTGACTATAAATAATGAGGGTTCCTCTGTTTCCTTTTTCTCACAGAAATTTTCCCACCAATCTTTGACATGGGGAGTGGCTTTGAGGAGTGCAAAAGTAATATTTTCTCTATTCGAAAAGTTATGGACAAAAAAATACCCTTCTAGTAGATTCAACCACATGTCTACAACATTTGCGTCTAACTGACCTTCAAATATAGGAATATCGAATTTTATTTGTACCTTGAAGGGGGCAGTGCCTCCGCTCGAAGAAGATGCATCGCCTATTGGTAGTTGCCGAAGGATTTGCATGAAACTATCCATCATCTCGTTCCTTTGTTGCGTGAGGGCTTCCTCAATCAACAGTTTGAAAGGATCTCATGTCTCGTCATCTTTATTTTCTCCTACCATGAGATATCGCTTGGGCATGCGAGAGCTTTTTTCCTCAAGAGAAACAAGTTCGAGACCCAACTCTTTGTACTCCGACCTCGTTGGGGACATGCATTAAGACGACAAGGAGCAGACCGCTTTGATACCATTGATCCTGATTTTATGAGCAGAACAAAATCAATACATATTATTAACAGGTGCTTAACACAAGATAACAGAGATATAGTAAAACTGGTTTACTATTCAATAAGGAAATAAGCTGAAACTGTAAAATGCAGCGGAAACAAGCTTGCTGGAATGGTGGCGGCTTATCTATGAGAAGAGATGTGACAACTAGGCTCATTCACAAGAAGATGATTACAATGAGGTTCTGAAGTCCTTTTTACAATAAACAGGTATTCCAAAAACCCTAGACATTAAAAAACCTAACCCTAGGAGATGAAGTGCCAAAAGTCATGTGGGCCCCGTTTGGGTAAGTTAGTACATCAACTTCCCGGATCGTAACTTTTGCATACGATATCCTTTTTAGGTGTATGATATCCCATTGGAAAGGTACTGTCGAGGAGATTCATTTTGCAAGAAATATCGAATGAACTTAAATATTGCTCCCCGTTTTCCCAAAAGACATCATTTAGGGCCTCAAAACGGCTCCGAAAGTGAAAAACTGCTAAAAATAATAAATTACCAAAATTGCCAGAAAACGGTTTTGAGCCAGTTGGAAAAGGTGGGTGGCCATCAATATCCACCTTGATCATTCTAACTTAGCTTCTTTATCAACACTGGGAAAAAGAGAAGGGCAATAAGGTTTGGAATAATTGTTCAATTTGTGGTTACAAAGATGTTTCTTCTTGGAACGCTTGGGGTCTTTCTTCTATTATGCCACTAAGTCCTTATTAGAGGTACCTGTAGAATTGATAAATATAATATGGAAGAGTCTATATTGCTTTCAAGTTAGAGAATTACATATTATTTCAAATTCCATAAGCAACACCTTAACTAAGAAAATCCTCTCTAGTAGAATGAAAAGTGGATACAAAAATATAATAGGCATTTCCAAGTTTAGAAAGGATAGCAAAAAACATATGATCATCATCTTTATTAATGCTAGAATCTAGAAGTGAGAGTTAATGGGTATTAAACTTAGAGAAAAAGTCTTCAATGAAAGTAAATCATTAGTATCAAAAGCAATGAGCTACATTTCAAGGAGGTGGGATCAAATCTGGTTGTGTTTACCAAACGCTTGTTCCTGCAACTTTTTCTAAGCTTCATTTGGAGTGTCAATACCTCGAAGAATAAACTTCAAGACTAAGGAGATCAATGTCCCTATGGATATAAGAGATTCATAATTTCCATTGTCGTAGTTGTCTCTCTATAATGCATCCAAGGGGTCAACTTTAGTTCTCAATTATATACCTTTACTTCTTATAAAAATCCCATATGATATTTTCAAGAGAAATAAATAATACTTGTAAGTAGGATGTCACTTGGATTGGCTATATTACAATATAGAAATAAAATGAAACTTAAAATAGAAATTGAGAGCTCATATAAAAATGCATACAAAATTATGCACTTTTGAAAAAATGACACTAAAAAGGTGTCTAGATGCAATATATATGCCTCCTAGAAGTTAAAAAAATGGGGATTAGAGGTGTTTTTTATGAAAGTTATGAAATGGAAAGTTGAAAACAACAAAATTTGTAGAAACTAACCACCCCAATGCATAGAGCATGAAAAAATAAATAAGAACAAAAAAACTGCACTTTGAGTAGACTCAAAATGACTAGTTATGCTCAATGTTTGAAAATCACTATGAAAAACCAAAATGACAATTATGGGAGGTTATTTATCAATTTTTCATTGATCAAAGGTCAGGTCTTTTGGTCATACTTTTTTTTCTTGTATATCCCATACTTATCCATTTTTCGCTTTTTCGAGTTGTAGGAACTCCACCCATAATCACCATAAGTCCATTGTTCCACAACTCACGAATCTCTAACATTAACACTTAGTCATATGATAAAATTTATTTCTTCATACTTAGCCATTTTTCCATTTGTGGGAGTGCCATTGTGGGGGGGTAAACGATGTTTCAAAAGACCCGAACCCTGCAAATTGGAAAAGCGACATCTCACATTTCCACTCACTCCAAAATGACCCACATTCTTCTGCAACATACAAAATGGGCCACTCTTGTACATAGTATATTTTCTGATTGCAGATGCGAAAGTATCCCTACATATCCCCTTCATATCCCCCACCCCACAAACTTGCAATCCCTCAATCATCATTTTTCACTCTCCGTCACTCATTTTACATCTCCATACTTAAACATTTTCTATTCATCCCGGTACATAGACACATTCCCCGACAACATTTATGACCCTACCGCCACATCGACTGACACTACTAATTTTCCTAATCCTGGAACCTAGTTATCTTGTTATATAGTGATTTCCTTGTTGTCAACCAAATTAGCATCTCACAAAACATAATACACTTGTTGGAATAATCAACTCAAATAAATAGTTGAAGCAATACTAGAAACCAAAATCTCATACACAATACACAAAGATATTCTACCCATCAACTAAGCTTATCATTCAAATAAATTCAAAGCTTACAAGGGCTCCCTTACTGGGAAAATGACCCACAAAGAAATACAAAAAACTATAGATAGCACCTATAAACCCTAACAAATCCTGGTCTGTTGTATGACCCTGAAATTTCATGTTTTCTGAGATGTATGCACCTTTCCTTAATCAAACCCATGTATATGTGCTTATCTCTGTTGAAATCGACATACATGCACATAAATGCTACGAAAAAATCTATATGACGCGACCTTGCTGCTATGCTCCAATCTGCTGAAACCCACTTGCGACTACCTTTGTTCTCTCTTCTCCCTAACCTGTACTAATCTCTAGATGGAAGTGATTCTCCACATATCCAAGATCTCCTTGAGAAAAAGTCCTTCTCTGCTCTCTGTGTCAAAACAATCAACCTTCCTTTTTAACCCTAGCCTTGCTCTTATAATCTTGAGTTACGACCTAACCCTAATCTTCAAAGTGATTGACGGCTGAGATTACATCTCACCTCACTTGAGATCAATGGGTAAGATTTAATTCAATAATGCTAATAACTTTACATTTCATTAAATAAACTCAACCAATTAATAAAATAACTTTACTTTAATAATTCTTTTAACTAAAGTAAAGTATCAAGGTAGAAGGCTTTGGACGATTTCCACACATCTAGACACTTATACTTGTGCAGAAGTACCTGTTCGATGCTACAAATGATCAACACTCCCTCTTATCAAGGAAGGTATCATGCACCCGTTCAAGTTTGTTCCTAAAGAACACAAACTTCCCTTTAACCATGGGTTTGGTCAGAATATTTGCAACCTGCTCATATATGGAAACATATTGAAGCTTGACTGCTCCCTTCTGGTTCCTATCTCGAATGAAATGATACCCGATCTCAATATGCTTGGACCTATCATGGAATATTGGATTATAAGAGAGTTTGATATAATTTTTATTATCACAATAGATCACCATGGGCTCCATATCTTGATCAAATCAACTTGTAAGCAATTTTTGAAGCCAAATGGCTTCACAATTATCTATACTTGCTACCACATACTCTACCTCTATCGAACTGAGTGCTATGGAATCATGATTCCTACTGAACCATGTAATCATTGTTGATCCTAAGCTGAAGCAACACCCTGAGGTGCTCTTCCTGTCTATTGCACTCCCTGCCCAATCCGAATTTGAATATTCCTACAACCTCACTCCATCACCTCTAAGATACCTCAACCCATACTCCATTGTACCTCTCAGGTACTTGAACACATGCTTCACTGCTATCCATTGCACTTTCCTTGGCTCCACCGTGAACTGACTCAAGGTGTTCACAACAAAACATGTATATGGCTTGGTGTTGACCAAATACATCAAGGACCCTATTAGCTTCTTGTATATCCGGGGCTCCACCAACTTTGAATATCAAGTGATAACCTTCTTTAGATTGGTAACCATAGGTGTAGTCATTGGTTTATAGTCCTCCATCCAAAATCTCCTCAAGATCTGTATTGTGTACTTCCCTTGACCAAGGAAGATCTGTCCTGATATCTGTCATACTTATAACCTCAAGAAATAATACATCAAGTCAATATCCTTCATCTTGAACTTTGTATCCAAATATTCTTTGCACCCTGCAATAAGCTCCTCTGCACCTGTGAGAAACAAATCATCCATGTATAAGGCCAATATGAGTGGATCAGACCCAACAAGTATGAAGCACAGGTTAGGATCAACCTCACTCTTGGTAAAGACCATACTTTGCAAGTATTCGTCAATATTGGAATACCATGCCCTGGGTGTCTGTTTGAGTCTGTAAAAAGATTTCTTAAGCCTACACATGTGAGACTCCCTCCCATGTACCTCAAAGCCCTAAGGTTTCCCTATATATACTTCTTCCTTAATGATCTCATTGAGGAAATTTGTCTCCACATCCATTTGGTGAATCCTCCACCTCATAATTAAAGCAATAGAAATAACAACTTGAATAGAAGCATACCTGGAAACAAGAGAAAATGTCTCCTCGTAGTCCACTCCCTCTCTCTAGAAGAATATTATCGCCACGAACATCGCCTTGAATTTCTCAATTATTCCATATGCAACATGCTTGATCTTGTAGAGCCACCTGGAATTCATCACTGAATTCCTCTCTAGTCTCGCACTATGTCCCACAAATCATTCCTCATGATAGAGGTGTACTCCTCTACCATGGCATCCTGCCAAACCTATTGATCTATCAAATTTTCAAAACTGGAAGGCTTAGAATCAATGATGCTACTTATAAGTGCCATATAGTTCGAAAAATTCATTGGAGGTCTGCTCTCTTTGACTGCACTACTAGGAGCCTCACTTGCATCCCTCAATGTTTGCAATAACTACCTGGGTCTCCTAAAAAAATGAAAGGGGTTACCTCCTCCTCCCCACCCAAATTCTGACTCATTAAAATAGAAGCTACTGACTATTGCTCATCCTTCAAAACCTGCTACTCCTCATCCTCTATCACTGCTGATGACTCCTGAGATTTACTAGATTCAAAGTTCTCCTCGAACTTAACATCTCTGATCACAACTATCTTTTTTTGTGATGGTAGGAATATCTTGTAAGCCTTTGAGGTCTCATTATACCCCACAAATATACCCTTCTATATTGAAGGCTCCAACTTCGTCCTCTTCTCTATAGGAACATGGATGTAGACTAGAAAACCAAAGATCATAAAATGCCCTATCTTTGGCTTCATCCCTTAGAATGTCTCCTCTGGAGTCTTGTCCCCCAATATCCTAGGAGGACTCTTATTCTGCACATATATTTTTATGTTACATGCCTCTACCCAAAGAAACATATACAACTCTTGGCCATGTATCAGAGCCCTGGCAGAACTGATGATGGACCGATTATTTCTCTATGCAACCCCATTCTACTGAGGATTGTATGAGATTGTCAACTCTCTCTTGATCCCAGCCTCCTTGTAGAAATACTTGAAGTCATTGGAGGTGTGCTCTCTGCCATTATCTGACCTCAATACCTTGATCTTCTTTCCTGTTTGGTTCACCACCCTAGCTCTGAACTCCTGAAACCGACTAAAGACCTCATCCTTGGTCTTCATAAAGAAGATACAGGTTTTCTTGGAAAATTCATAAATGAACATCACATAATACGACACTTCCTGAACTGATTCTATTGACATCATCCCACTCAAATCTGAATGTATAAGATCCAAGATCCCCTTGGACTTACTCTCACTGCTTGGAAGAGAAAACTTGGAATTCTTTCGAAGTGAACACCCTATGCACACTCCCTGTTGCTCAACACTGAACTCTGGGAGACATGTAACAATCTCCCTCATAATAGAAAATGCTCTATAGTGAAGGTGTCCCAACCTCCTCTGCCATAGCTCACACATGTTGTGACTACCATGTACCAAATCCTTAACAGGCTTTCCCTGCAACCTGTGTAAAGTGCCCTCTCTAAACCCAATTATCATTGTTGTGTTCAAGATAGCTTTCTCTGCACGTATGAGTACTCTCCCTATCTGAAAGGTAATGGAAAAACCCATGTCCTCCATAACTGAGACTAAGAGAAAGTTATTCTTCAGTCCTAAGACATAAAGCACATCCTAGGTATCAAACAAACCTCCTGACTCAAGTTGGAACAAGATTGTTCCCTCTCCATTCATTGCATACTTGGCATCATCACCAAGCTCCACATGGATCCTTGAGTCCTTATATGTTAGACTGTTGAATAGCTCTTATGCTTCCATCATATGATGAGATTCACCACTGTTAAAGTACCACACACTCTTAGTAGTTGTGTTGATAGAAAGGCAAGAAACTAGTAAGAAATCCTTCTCAAACTTCGTTGCAAACTCATTTGGTCGCGTCTCTGTCGATGTCGTCGTATGTGTCTTTCCTCTTCCTCTTCCCTTATTCTCTAGACACCAAGATGCATAATGTCCATTCTTATGACATGATAAGCACTTAATTTTATTCAAGTCCTTCTTCTTCCTTAGTTGTGATGTTCCTCCATCATTGTTACCCTTCTTACTAGAACCCTTTCCTTTTCCCTTGTCTTACTGACAAGGTCCAAGTTCTCTTCACTACTTCCCTACTTGCTACCTTTAGAATCTTCATGAGTCTCTTTCTGGATGCAAGCATCCCAAAGCCTCTACAAATTTGGGAGTTTTTCCAGAGCACAAACTCCTTTGACAAATGGTTCCCAAGACTTGGGAAAACCAGTCAGTGCCACATTGCCATATCTAGACATCTGCAAAGATCTAAGTTTATTTCTTAAGACCATCTTCCTATTCATGTTATCGCTATGGATGCAGCTTAGTAGGGAATCAAACATCTCCTTGGCTATCTTCTTCTTGGACAAGTGAGGAATTAGATGATCCTTCACTAAATCCAAGATTACATGTTGGGATTTGATCTCCTTCTTTTGGTGAACAACCAAATCTTGCAGATATGTTAGTGGAACAACTACTTTTTCCACTATCTCCTAAAGTTCATATTCCTTCAAATCCAAAGTAACTCTTGCTTTCCAAGATAGGAAACTGAAGTAGAAGAGCCCGACTGGGCCGAGCAAAGAGTGATGGAAAATAAAGAAATAATAGAAGAATTGGCTTGCCAAGAGCCATTGGTCTTTGAGGAGGAATTCGTCACATTGCACCATGCAACCTTTAACAAAGAATCTAAAAAGTTGTGAATTGAAAAAATTAACTTGAAAAATAAAAAGGTTACTGAGAGGTGGAACTCTAAGATTGATTTACAAGGAGTGACACCCTCAAAATTTATGTAATTCCAGGAAGAAACTGGGGAAGCACTCAAGTCTTCAATTGATGAAATTGAACAAGAAAACCAGGTCCTGAAACAAAAAATAAAATAATTAGAAAATTCCTTATTGTCGAATCCTCTGTTCGTTGAGCCAATTGACACCATCCAACCTCTTAACACTTTAGAATATGTGTCAGAATCAAGTTCTAGAGTAAGGAGTGTCTCAAAATTATTGACAACCATTAGGAAGTATATTGGAGAGAACATTCAAAAAATGATTGCTCTAATCTTTGAGATATGGGAACTAGCTACTAGTTCCACTATACTTTCCTCAAGGATTATGAATTTTAAAGAATATCTCCAAAGGGACCTAGATAATGATGAAAAATTCTACAACGAAGCTATCAACACATTTTCTTCCAAAATATCCAATATGAATGATATTCAAAGGAGATAACATAATCTCCCATCTAAAACTCGATTAAGGAAAATTAATGCAGGATGGTTAAAATTAATTAAATGTTTAAAGGAAATACTAGAGGAATGTTATGTCATAAATACCAAGAGGGGTGACTTATTTTTAAAGCTTGTTGATTTAACGAAGGATCTAAGGGGCCTACATTTGATAATGGATTCAATCCTATTTTATAAAGACTAGTTACAAGGACACTTGGATGCCCTAAAGATTTTATGGGAAAATGAGTTCAATGAAATAAATGAATACTTAGAAGAGGATGTAGAAAGGTGGTTGATCCGCTATGTAAATAAGAATGAATATGTTAAAGATACATTGCACCAACGTAATTTTGATATTAAAGACATTAAAAAAAATTGTTTAATGAAAACATTAAGCATGAGACGATGGTTAATCCAATGTAGGAGTATATTTAATTATGGTTAAAGAATGCATTGATAAAGATAATTGAGCCAGATTAGCAAAAGGTAGTTACAACTACCATGCAACCTCCAACCGAACATTCTACAAGAATCACTCCAATAAGGAAATGAACGAGGGCACTTTCCATCATTGTAAGTCAAGTAGTCATATTATTCATTTTCCTTCTCAATTAGTAGTCATCTATCCTTTCTTGTTTTAGGATTTGTGAAAACCAAAGGCTGACCCCTATCTATGTCTCCTTTCTATCTTCGAGGTTATTCTTAAATTTCATGGTCCGTGAGAGCCCAATCCCATTCCTCTTTGAAGGACAAATGCCATTTACTTTTATGAACACTACAAACATTATTATTTTTAAGACATTTGTGTATTTTTTAGGATCCCCAGAGAACTATTCGAGGCACTACAATAGTGATTTCTCAGATTTTGAGTTTAAAGCATGGGATTTCAAATGTGTGTCTATCAAAATCTTTTTGAGTTTTAATGGAATAATCATGTCAAGTTCTCTACAAATGTGGGCCATATTTCTTATCTTTTTCAATGATGTGTCTTATCTTGATCATGCTATGATGGAAATGTCGTCTTTTAAAATTTCATACTCTTATGGTTTACAATCTTGTATCATGTTGTATACATCCATTTTCTAAACAAGTCTGGTCCTTTCTCAGGCGTTCTTTGTACGTGAATATTTATTTTCTAAAAGCTTAGTCTTTATATCCTTTTATGTAAATTGTAATATATTGAAAGAGGAGTACCATCTCTATAAAAATGCAGGAGGATTTATATTTGTGATGTTATCTTTAAGACTTTGACAATATTTTAGATTAATAGAGGTCAACCAAAGTGACACATGGAAGTCAATGAGTGTGCCATGTGGCACAATGATTGTCTTACTAGCTTGGTAGGTGACACATGGTAAAATGATGATGCAACTCTTAATCTGGTAATGTGATGTGGCATGGTACCATGTGGGAGGTGGTGACAAGATTGTATGGCATGGTGTCATAGATTATGTGGAAAAAAGTGCCATGTGGCTATCTTCAATTGATGTAGAGTGGAAAGTGTTGTTGTGGTGCCAACTCGTGATTGGTTGTATAATGAAACCCATTTATGGAGTGGTATCTAATATCATTTATTATGTTTATTTTATGTAACCACCATTTATCAAGCAATGCCTTTGTGGGCGTTGTCTCCAAAGAAACAATTACAAGACGAACAACTCAAAAAAATAATGCAATTCATAAGGAAGGAACCTGCATGAAAGTCATTGGAAAGGAACTAAAATGATACTTTGGTATGTTCGGGGTACAATTCAATTTGTGATACATTGAAACTTAGGGGGGACTCCTTTATTGGTTGGTTTCACAGATTCAGATTGGGTCGAAAGCCCCGATGATAGAAAGTCTACTGCATGTTATGTTTTCAGTCTTGGTTCAAGACCTGTCTCTTGGACTTGCCAGAAACAATAGGCTATTGCTCTTTCTGCAGCAGAAGCATAGTACCAAGTAACGATTAATGCAATTCAAAAAGCCTTGTGGATTTGATAGATCCTTTCAGAGTTTGGATTCCAACAACAACATCCAACCACCCTATGGTCTGACAATCAGAGTGCCATCAGGATCACCAAAGATCTAGTTAACATCAACACAACAAACACATCGAGCTTCGCATGCACTTCATTAGAAAACTCATGCATGATCGAGTTATTGAAGTGTTATTTTTCCCTATAGAAGATCAAGTTGCAGACATTTTTACAAAGTCTCTTACAAAAGTGAAGTTTCTTCGATCTATGTTAGGAGTTCAAGAAGTTGTCATTAAGGGGGTATAGGCTTGTAATACCCCAAGGCCGAGCCTCTGCTGAATTGTAATGATGTTTAATGAAGTTTATAGGCTGATGAGACATGCATTTATAAGCTGTGAGTCTTATATGTTTATTAGGCCGGAGAGCCTATATGCTAAGGCCAATGAGACTATTTTTGTATATGTAATTATGCAGATTATTAACAAAAATACATCGTTGCATGTAGACCAACCACGAAGAAAGAGTTATGGGGGACCAAGCTCCACTAGGAAGGGAAAGGGAAGGGGGCTGAGAGGGTAGGAAAAAGGGGCTAAGCTTGAGGGCTTAAACCAAGGGAATATTATAATATATTCCTAAAATCCTAAAGTTGGACATAACCTGTTATCCTAAGTTCTTTTGGGGAAGGAAGGAACTCCAATTGGAGAGGAACGAGCTCCTGGAGAGCCAAGTGTAATCGAGGATGCATGCAAATTTATGTGGGAAATTCCATTGTTGTGGGGGTTCGCTCTCACCATTCTGACCATTCTTGCCATCCTTTGTCCCAGTCACTCACGCACTGAGCAGGAACATAGTCAACCTTTTCCGCCATTGTTGAACCCTCTACCATTGTGAACCTCTATAATTTTCTGAACCGTCCCTTGCCTTACCCAATTTTGCTATTGTGGTTACCTGGTTGACTTAAGAGTTGGACATAAGAAGCAGGTTGTCAGGCTTATGGTTTGAATAGGCGGGTTGTCAGGCCTGTGGGTTGAAGAAGAAGGTTTTCAGGCTTGTGAGAAACTCTCTCCAGGTGAGAGAGGTTGTTCGGGAAGTGATTTCTCCTGGAGGGAGTCCAACAACAACTACAAATCTATGAGAATTCCTGATTTGACCTGTTGTTGAAGCCCTGGAAGGGAAGTGGAGTAGCCGATCGACTGTAGAACAATGAAGGTCCATATTCCCAGGTGGGACAAGCATGTGGGGAATGAGAGTCTGTGAGCAGTGGGTGTAAGTAGGATTCTTGGAGGGAATCCTTCCTGTTGCATTGTGAAACTTTCGGTAGTATCGACCTAGCCTAGGATTTCCTTTACCCTGGGTGGAGTTTAGTCCTAGCTCGAGGGTGACCCACTGCTGATAGCTTGGAGCAGTGTGGTATAGGCTGGGAGGTTCGTGTAAGGTTTGCACGCAGTTGGTGGTCTTCTCATAAAAATATAAGCACCAATTCTATGTTAATTGTATGTTGTGTATCTTGTACATGTGTTATAATGTTATCAGAATTGCCTGTATATGTTGCATGTATGTGTTTATTGTCACTTCCGCTTGAATCTGTGTATGAACATAATGTCCATCTTTATTTTAATGTCCATATTTGTTTATATATATATATATATATATATATATATATATATATAGATGAGCTCAAATAGAGTATGCATAGCCCAATGGCTTAAGACTGGGGTGTGTTACAATTTGGTTTCAAAGTAGTTTTGGTTTTGAAGTAGTGGCAAGTCCTTGGCTAGGGTGGCCAGGGGACATCACAATTTGGTATCAGAGCCCATGGTTTCCACACTGAATCTGGATGGGCCACGAATGTGGAATTTAGAATCAAAATTCCACAAGGAATTGATGTACAGAGTGCTAGGAGGGCGTTGAGGGAACACTTTGGCTGTGTTTAGAAGCTCAGGAAGTATAGAAAATTTATAAACCACGACAGACATGGTATTGGGACGTTGGATCTATTCAGAAGAAGGTAGATCCCCCAAAACTGTCAGATCTGGAGAAGGTGCACGAAGGTTAAGTACAGAAGTCCTTCGGACTTCACCCCTCCGACCATTTTAAATCTATAGCAGAGAAAACTACCGAAGTACGAAACTAATCCAAACCATCCATTTTCCAGGGACACATGTCCTCATATTAGACAATGATCGGAGTTCGATAGTCTAGGGGTTGTGGGGTGTTCAGCAACAAAATCACCGAAGTCCCGAATCTATGGGAAGCAACTGTTGACAGTCAACAGTTCGAGAGTTTTGTAAGTGAGCAGATGAGAAGAGATCTATCGAAGTCCCGAAGTCCCGAAGTCCTGAAGCGTTGGAGATGACGTTGACCTATTCGATAGTCGACAGTTTGGTAATTTTGAAAAAGTATCAATAAGAAGAATCGTTGAAGTCTCGGTTTGCCTAAGTGATTGACATGATGATGTCATCGGGGTGACGTGGACCTATCGGTAGTTCGACAATTCAACAATTTTGAGAAAGTGCCAAAGATAGGAAATCCCCGAAGTCCCAAAGCGTCGGATATGATGTGGCATGATGACATCACCTAGGGTGACTTGGACCTACCTAGGTATGCCACGTGTCACTCATTTTTGTACTTTTGAGAGGCCCTTAGTACCGATTGGGACTTGACATGTGTCACTTGATGGTGGGGCCATGTGTCACCACTTGATTGGTGACAATTGTACTACGTGGGCCCCGAGAGGTTAAGCAGTTCGGGAGTTCGACCTTCGGGGAAAAACTGTTGGAAGACCTTCTGGACCTTTGAATTCCCAAAGTTCCCTAGTGATATGGATTAATGACGCCACCTAGGGTGACATGGACACACAAGATGGGTGCCACGTGTTAGTGTGCTATGTTCTTTTGAAAGGGTGATTTTGCAGTTAGAACTTGACATGTGTCACCCCTTAGATTGGGCCACGTGTCCTCTTCTTGGAATCTTCCATGTAGCACCCGGGTGTGCAGTACTAAGTGGACCCTAGGGGTTTGCCACTTCGGCGCTTGGAAGGAATGAAGTGAGAGGAAAATGAAACCCTCGAAGCTCCGAAGAGCGGAGAAAATACTCACTATTCATCGGGAGGGGATAGGCGGCAGTAGATCCCGTGGTCCGAAGGATTCAAGGCATAAAAAAATGAGGTCGAGGACTTCCGGAGGCCTAAAGGCTGGAGTCCATCTCGACCGTTGATCACAAAGGACACGTGGCACCAAATCCTATAGTCTGGAGGAGTGGTACACCGAAGGATTTGAGTTGCAAAATTGCTATGAGTCGAGAACTCTCGGAGGGCCGAAGTTAATCTCGACCGTTGATCAAGATATGACACGTGGAGGCAAGAGAGGGGATCTCCAGTGGGTCAACACTTCGGGAGATTGGTAGTGAAGTGCTTTGGAAACTATTGAATCCCAGAGTCTTGAAGCTCCTATCCACCGTAGATCTGAATAGAGAATGTGGACCATAGATTCACCGTCCTTCGTGAGTTCACCAGTTTGACGATCCAGGATGTTTTTGATGTGCAGAAAGGGAAAACCTCCGAAGCTCCGGAGCCTCGAAGTTCCAAGGCTCTAGATAAGTGTCGAACTGTTAGCAATGGGTCACCGCCTTTAGTCACATGAATTAGGGGGCCAAAGAAAGGGGGCTAGTGCCTAGAATTTTGTTTTAAGAGCAGAAAAAGGATTATAGAAGGAGCCCGTGGAATTTTTAATTGTACAGACCTACACCTAAAGAAGTAAGGAAGGCCTGCAAACGTGAAGGAGGGATCCAACATGGATCCAAGAGCCAATTTTACTATGAGTTGGAAGAATCCATCTACATGATTGTATCACTGAAAAGACAATTGTTCAAGTATCCATAACTTCCTGCTCAAAACTCATAATTGAGCATGGAACCAACCATTGGAAAGGTATTGAACAATAGAAGATAATTGTTCACCTAGAAATTGAATTTGAAAAATCAATTTCTCACAAAATCAATAGAAAAGAAGTCTGATATATATTAATGCATCATAATGGTTCGTGTTTTCATGAAATTATTAAGAACAGTTAGTGTGACAAAGTTTTGTTCGTTGGACATTTTTGCAGAGTTAACAAATGTCATATCATAATCAACACAGATTTCAGAAGTGATGGATGATACTCAGGTAGTCTATAGTCAAGAGGATGGAATCAGAGGGTTGAATGTCCAGTTCGGTATGGAAGGAACTAACTCCAATGGACATGGAGGAGGAAAGGAGGAAGACATAAATCTGGCTGAGACCATCAAAAAATTGCAAACAGATGTCCAGAGCCATAAGGTTGATAATGAGAGGCTTATGAAGGCCAAGGAACAACATGAATAATTCAATATGAAGTTAATGAAAATCCTGGACAGAATTGAAAAGAAGTTGGATAAGGAGAGTGGCTCTAGCAAATTAGGAAGCCACAAGACCCTTGAGGAAAAAGGAAGATCAAGGAGTGGTAACAGACATCACCATCACTCTCAAAAGCATTCCCATAGAATATCACACAGTAGCTCAAGTCCATCCCCTGTCAGGAAGCATCATAGGAGTTATGGGGTGGATGAATTGAAAGGAGAAATGAATAAGATCAAACCTCCTACTTTTGATGGAGAGAACAAGAAGGATGAAAATGTTGAGACATGGCTATTAGGCATGAGAAAGTACTTCTAATTGCATAACTATTCTTCTCATGCATAAGGAATAATTGCTATCTATCAGCTGAAAGGAAAGGCATCCATGTGGTGGGATCAACTTGTGCAAGTGCAACACCTCAAAGAGAAAAATGTGACTTGGAAGGAATTCAAGAAGCATTTTGAGAAGAAATACTTGACCAAGAGGTATTATGACTAAAATATGAAAGAGTTATTTGAACTCAAACTGGGCAGCATGACTATTGATGAATATGAAAGGAGATTTTTAGACCTATTGAAGTATGTCTCCTTCATCAAGGATGAGACAATTAAGATTCAAAGGTTCCTGAGTGGGATGCCATCTTTCATCAGTGACAAGATCCAATATGATGATCCCAAAACTCTGGAACAAACCATAAGGAGAGAAAAGTGTTTATATGATCAACATAAAGGAAAACCTACTTTCCAGAAGGCTTGGGAGGACAAGAAGAAGTTTAAGAAGGAACAAAGGCAGAAGGGGAGCAAGCCTCCATTTTCCAGAAACAGTGCTCAAGGACAACCATCTTTTAGAGAGAAAAGAATGGATGAGGTAGGTGGAAAAAGGCCAAGGCAGACACCCATTCAATGTTGAGGTTGTAAAGGAGACCATAAGTATAAATATTGTTCTCACAAAAGTGACAGATTGAGAGTTGTCCACAATGTACAACAAGCAGAAACAATGGAGGACATGGGAATAAGTGTACCAAGGATCTATGTAGTCATGGACAACAAGCAAGCAGAGTTTCAATCACACATGATTGAAGTAGAAGGTATGATCAATAACCATGCCTTTACTATTTTGATAGATTAAGGAGCTAGTCATAGTTACATAGATCCTAAAGTTGTGGAAAGATTTCTTTTTCCAAGAAGCAAGCATGAGGAATCTTGGCTGGTATAGATGGCTATAGGAGCCAAGAGAAAAATTGTTGAGCTAGTTAAATCATGTCCAGTGGGCATGAATGGGCTAAGTACCAAGGAAAATTTGAACATCCTGCCATTGGGTTCATATGACTATCTAATTGGTATGGATTGGTTGGACCAACACATGTTATCTTAAACTGTCATAACAAGGAATTTACTTGCCTGGATGAGGAAGAGAACTCAAGAACAATCCAAGGAATTCCTAGGGAAGTTACTGTCTGAGAGATCTCAATAATGTAGTTGAAGAAGTCTTACAGGAAGGGCTGCCAAATATTTGTAGCTCATATGGAGGAAGCATCTAAGGATAAAATTTCAAATCTGGAGGATCATGCAGTCTTGAAAGATTTTGAGGATGTGTTTAAGGAGAAACCAGGACTACCCACAAAGAGAGATATTGATTTTTCTATAAATTTGATTCCTGGAGTAGCTCTAGTATCAAAGACTCCCTACAGAATGAGTACACCAGAGCTGAAGGAGTTACAAATGTAGCTTGCAGAGCTTTTGAAGAAGGGGTATATACCCCCAAGTGTGTCACCTTGGGTTCCCCCAATCTTGTTCGTGAAGAAGAAAGATGGGACATTGAGGTTGTGTATTGATTTCAGACAATTGAACAAAGTAACCATAAAGGACAAGTATCCTTTGCCAAGGTTCGATGATCTCTTTGATCAGTTAAATGATGCAAGGATATTCTCAAAGATTGATCTCAGGTCATGATATCATCAAGTGAGGATTAGAGATGAAGACATCAACAAGGCCACCTTTAGGACAAGGTATGGTCATTACAAATTCCTGGTGGTGCCATTTGGATTATCAAATGCACCAGTTGTTTTCATGTGTTTGATGAATGGTGTTTTCCGAAAATATTTAGACAAGTTTGTCATTGTCTTTTTAGATGACATCCTTGTATATTCCAAGTTAGAAGAATAACATGAGCATCATTTGAGGATGGTTTTACAAGTATTAAGAGAGCACCAACTGTATGCCAAATTGAGCAAGAGCTCATTTTATCAAAACAAAATTCACTATTTGGGGCATATCATAACTGAAGAAAGGATAGCAGTGAACCCTGAAAAGGTTGAGGCCATTAAAGGGTGGAAACCACCTAGGAATGTGATAGAAGTTGGATCCTTCATGGGTCTAGCTGGATACTACAAAATATTCATTGCAGGGTTTTCGAGAATTGCTCACCCAAATCACTTCCTTGCAAAGGAAGGGGGTGAAGTTTCAATGGACAACAGAATGTGAAAAGAGCTTCCAACAATTGAAGCAGTTGTTAACTAGTGCTCCAATTCTGAGGATTTTTTATCCAAATGAAGATTTCATGGTTTGCACAGATGCATGCAAAGAAGGACTTGGTGGAGTCCTCAGTCAAAATGGGTTTGTGATATGTTTTGAATCCAAAAAATTGAAAGAGCATGAAAGGCTCTATGCCACTCATGATCTGGAGTTGGAAACCATAGTACATGCCCTGAAGAAGTGGAGGAAATACCTCATGGGAAAGGGGTTTGAGATTAGGACATACCATAATGGTATGAAATATTTGTTTGACCAACCATTTTTGAATGCTAGGCAGAGCAGATGGTTGGAATTCCTCTGTGAGTATGACTTTGATATTAAGCACATCAAAGGAAAGGAGAACAAAGTGGTTGATGCACTTAGCAGGAGAGTGCATGAAATGCATGCTACAACCATTAGCATGTATCAAACTAATCTTAAAGATGAAATTTATGAGGCTA
This sequence comes from Picea engelmannii, assembly GCA_009831015.1. NCBI lineage: Eukaryota > Viridiplantae > Streptophyta > Pinopsida > Pinales > Pinaceae > Picea > Picea engelmannii. Next base: position 62,628 of record ML799394.1, read on the forward strand.
CAAAAGTTGATTTGCAGTACATGGAATTGGTAACAAAATTGCAACAAGGTAAAATGCAACATAAAGTTGAAGATTATGAATTGGGAAATGATGGAATTCTCTTGTACAGGAACATAATTTATGTACCCAATTCTCCTAAATTAAGGAGTACGATTTTAAAGGAGATGCATAATGTACCTTATGCTGGACACCTAGGATATCAAAAAACAATTTTAGCAGTCAAGAGCCAATATTATTGGCCATGCATGAAGAGGGAGATTGTTGAATACATTGCTAAATGCTTGGAGTGTCGAAGGTTCAAGGCTGAACATAGACACCCAACTAAGTTGTTGCAACCATTACCCATTCTTGAGTGGAAGTGGGAAGTGGTGACAATTGATTTCATCACCAAATTGCCCAAAACAAGCAAGCAACATGGTGGTCGTGGACATGCTTACTAAAGCTGCCCATTTCATTCCTATGAAGGTTACTCACAAGGCAACCAATGTTGTTGATATTTATATGAGGGAAGTAACACGCTTGCATGGCATACCCAAGACAGTTGTGTCTGACATAGACCCAAATTTTAACTCAAAGTTTTGGAAGGGGTTATTTAAAGGGTTCATAACAAATCTGAACTTTAGCACAACTTATCATCCTGAGTCGGATGGGAAAACATAAAGGGTGAACCAAGTGATAGAGGATATGCTAAGGATGTACGTGATGGACAAGCCATCTAAATGGGAATATTATATACACTTTGTGGAATTTGCCTACAACGATGGGTACCAAGCATCACTGAAGATGAGCCCATTTGAAACACTTTATGGCAGAAAATGCAACACACCAGTAAGCTGGGAAAACCCAGCCGACAGAGCAGTGATTGGGCCAGAGTTGCGTAGAGAAATGGAAGAGAAAATGTTGAAGATTAAACAAAATTTAAAGGCTTCCCAAGACAGGTTAAAAATCTATGCTGACAAGGGAAGAACTCACAGGGAATTTAAAGTGGGTGATCATGTTTTCTTGAAGGTGAAGGCCAACATAAGTTCCTTGAAGTTGGGAAACTGTTCCAACTTGGCAACCATATATTATGGTCCGTTTGAAATCCTAGAGAGGATTGGACCAGTAGCTTACATGCTTGCATTACGTGCATCTATGTCTATACATAATGTATTAAATGTATCATTGCTTAAGAAATATATACCTGATGCTAATCATGTTATTTATTGGAATGTGATTCGGGTGGAGCAAGAAAGCGCTTTTCAAGTGCATCCAATACACATTATGGACCGAAAAATCAAATAGCCCTAGAATCGAGCCATAGGGATTGTAAAGGTCCAATGGACCTGGTACAGTCCCGAGGATGCAACTTGGGAGCATGAAGATGCTATGCGGGAAAAATCCCACATCTTTTTGAAGATTTTGAAAATCTTGTTGATGTTATGTAAATGAGTTGCACCGAGGATAATGCAAAAATAAGGGGAGGGGATTGTAATACCCCAGGGCCAATCCCCTGCTGAATTATAATGATGTTTAATGAAGTTTATAGGATGGTGAGCCAAGTATTTATTAGTTGGGAGGCTTATATGTTTATTAGGCCAAAGAGCCTAGATGCTAAGGTGAGTGAGCCTATTTTTGTATATGTAATTATGAAGATTATTAATAAAAATACATCGTTGCGTGTAGACCAACCATGAAGAAAGAGTTATGGGGGACTAAGCTCCACTAGGAAGGGAAAGGGAAGGGGGATGAGAGGCTAGGAAAAAGGGGCTAAGCTTGAGGGCTTAACCCAAAGGAATATTATAATATATTCCTAAAAGAATAAGGTTGGACATAACTTGTTATCCTAAGTTCCTTTGGGGAAGGAACAAACTCCAAGTGGAGAGGAACGAGCTCCTAGAGAGCCAAGTGTCATCTAGGACGCATGAAAATTTATGTGGAAAATTCCATCGTTGTGGGGGTTCGCTCTCATCATTCTGACCACTATTTCCATCCCTTGTCCCAGTCACTCATGCACTGAGCAGGCATACAATCAACCTTTTTTTCCATTGTTGAACCCTCTACCATCGTGAACCTCTGTAATTTGCTAAGCCGTCACTTTCCTTACCCGATTTTTCTACTGTGGTTACCTGTTTGAATAAAGAGCTGGACAGAAGAAGCAGGTTGTTAGGCCTGTGGTTTGAAGAGGCAGATTATCAGGCCCATGGGTTGAAGAAGAAGGTTTTTAGGCATGTGAGCAACTCTCTCCAAGTGAGAGAGGTTGTTGGGGAAGTGATTTCTCCTGGAGGGAGTCCAACAACAACTACAAATCTCTGAGAATTCTTGATCCGACATGTTGTTGAAGCCCTGGAAGGGAAGTGGAGCAACCGATGGACTGTGGAACAATGAAGGTGTATATTCCTGGGGTGGGACATGCATGTGGGGAATGTGAGTCTGTGAGCAGTGGGTGTAACTAGGCTCCTTGGAGGGAATCCTTCCTCTTGCATTGTGCAACTTTCCGTAGTATCAACCTAGCCTAGGATTTCCTTTGCCCTATGTGGAGTTTAGTCCCAGCTCAGGGGTGATCCATTGCTGATAGCTTGGAGCAACGTGGTCTAAGGCTAGGAGGTTCATAGAAGGTCTGTACTCTGTTGGTGGTCTTCTCATAAAAAGATAAGTACCAATTCTATGTTAATTGTATGTTGTGTATCTTGTACATGTGTTATAATGTTATTAGAATTGCTATATGTTGCATGTATGTGTTTATTATCACTTTCGCTTGAATCTGTGTATGAACATAATGTCTATCTCTGTTTAAATTTGCATGATATATATATATATTCGTTTATGAGCTCAAAATGAGCATGCATAGCCCAATGGGTTAAGATTGGGGTGTGTTACAATCTGGTTTCAGAGCAGTTTTGGTTTTGAAATAGTGGCGTGTCCCCGACCAAGGTGGATGAGGGGCGTCACAAGGCTCTAATGCCTCCATCCTTCTCCTATTGTGTCACCTTTGTAAATCCTTCAATCCTATCCCAAGTTGTTCTTAAGGGGGGGTGTTAGGATATTTATATACTTAGGAGTTAGTTAAGATCAACTCGGTCTAATGTGTCGTTAAGTAAAAGTGTGTTTCTTTAGTATGCATTTGTAGTTAGTAATCTATCGGTCACGATATGTACCTGACATAGAGTGATTTGACATATCATATTCTCCTCGATCTTAACAACTACATTTATTTATGGATTAACACCTCATTGGTCCATGATATCTATTTAAATAGCATGGAGGGTCATTTGTCGATGATCGATTGTGAGAAACTCTCTTGTAAATTTCTCTGTAATATTTTTCTTTTGCATTAATAAATTACTCAAAGTGGCCACGTTGGCTGGGACCATGGATGTTTTCCCAGAAGGTTTTTACCACGTAAAAACATCGGTGTGTTGATATTTGATATGGTTGTGTGAGTGGTTACTGAAGCTGTTCATCTCATGTTGGAATACATGTGTTGTTGAGAAAGGTATTTTACCAATGGAAATCATTAATTACCCAATGATGTAACAATAAATGTTGTATATACTAGGACATGTGTCATCATATCTGAAATGATTTAACTAATGGTATATATCCCAACATATACAATTTTTTTGCACTATTGTGTGGTGCTTATTGATCACATTTATCAAATAAATAACGACTGTAAAAATGGATAGATGATCACATTTATCAAATAAACAATGACTGGAAAAATAGATAGAGCTAACTACATAAAATGAGGAGCCTAGGTATTAAGCAAGCTCAAAAAAATGAAGGTGGCTCAACCTTGGAAAAAGGATCCAAGAGATCACTTAGAATCCCATGTGAGAAACATGGTAGGCTAGAATGGAGGTCGACCCAAAAACCATAGAGGAGCTACCAAACTACACACAACACAGACACCACAAAACCAAAAAAATTGAAGGCCATGAAAACTAATAACTATGTTGGAATAACAAACTTGGTCTAAGACATTAATACTTGGTTAGCAAACAAAATGTGGCAGGATGAATTCTAAACAACTTGATATATTTCTAATTCTAATTTTTATCTAAGTACAAAGTGGGGAGCATACAAATGTCAATAGGAAAAAACCTCAAAACTTGCCTAAAAAACTAAATAAACTAAAATCAAAAGTGGGAAAATATTAAAACAAAAGCTTTATAAACAAAGTATTTTACCCCCTTTATCAAATCAATGGAAATAAATAACCATACCTTGGGAAACCAAAATATTTTTGGATGAAACAGAGACATCCCTATTTGGAACCAATGCTATGGTCTCAATAGATTGTTCACTCAACCTAGAAATACTCAAAAGTTGATAAAAATTAACTTCACTTTACAAGCAACATAACTACCAAGCATGACCATTCAATAAATGAAACCAGATTTCAATCCACACAATAGTCCATAGGAACTTGATGGGTGTTCTATATGCACTAAAAAGACACTTAAAAACCCTTAATTAAATTGTCAATCCGGGGTAAGTAAACTTAGAGTTGTAGAAAAATATATGCCAAAGGTAGAAGGCTGGTAGGAGTATAGTCTAACTAAGGAAGGCAAATATCTAAGGCTAATCTACTCAAGCAAAACTATCTAATGAGAAAACCCTACTAAGCAAAATGAAACTAGGTAACCTAAGTACTTTTGGGTCAAGGGTCGATGGATACTTCCTAAGAAAGCAAATGAAACTCTGTGTAAAGAAAACTAGTTTAACAATAAGCAAAAGAAAACTACTAAGCATAATAAGCGAATGAAAAAAGAAAACTTCTTTAACTTGCCAACCTACATTCAATGAGCAACTACCCTATGAACGCAAATAAATAAGCAAGTAAGCAAAAGCACCTATCTAACCTATTAAAGAAAATAGACAAGTAAGCAAAGACACCTAACTAACCTACTAAAGCAAAAGACAAGTAAGCAAAGGCAACTAACTACTGCAAGCAAAACTTCTCATTGAACAACTATCTAGCCTAAGAGGCAAGTGGACTAAATGCCTAATGCAAAACTATTTCTCTTGCATGAAAGGAAATTTAAATGCTCAATGCAATGCATGAAAGGAAATCTAGTCTATTGAGAGAAAGAAAGACTAACAACTAATTCTTGAGCAAACTGCTATCTAATCTATCAAAGCAAAGTCTATCTATCCTACAACAACAAATAAGACTATTTCCTAAGCTATGAAAGGAAGAAACTATATCTATGAAAGCAGGAAAACTATTCTTTTAACTTATGACAATTCAAATATAATGTTGGTGGTTGTGTGAATGCCTTCGGTGGCAATGGATGATATCTCGATGAAACTTGACAACAAAGGACAATTCCAATGGTATAAGCTCAACACTAATCTCGATGGAAAAATGAAAGGTGTGGAGTAAACAATCCAATGAAAACTTAGCCATGATAAAATTAATGTTAAATACCCTGCATATTCATGTATAAACCATCAACAACATAATGAGATCATCGTTATTTAACTATGAAATTTAATTGCATTTTAATCTATGAAAGGAAATTGCGTAAAAGAAAACTATTCTATGTCTACTCTAACCATTCAAACTGCAATAAAGAAATAATTAAAAACAGAAACTAAAAACTGATATTAAAAAGTAAATTAACAATCTATATTAACCAACAACTAATTAAATGAAATCTATATAAAACTGAAGTAAGCAAGTTGTAACTAAAAACTGGAATTAAATCTATCCATCCATCAATCCTTGTCAGAAGA
>ML799394.1:72946-91124 GCA_009831015.1 Picea engelmannii
AGGCTCAACTTACTTTCTTCCTTTGTAGTTATTGTGATGTTTCCATGACTAACCGCTAATTAGACCTCCTTGTTACTCTTTGATAAAGACACTTGACTCACTTACTCAGGTTTCTTGGAAAAATTGTACGAGAGACCTCTAGGCTTGATAGTTATGGTATCACTTTCTTATACAGTGGTGAATATTTTCAAGAGCAACTACTTTAGAATGCCTAAAAAAATGAGAATGTTTGCAAAAATATGGCTAACTTCAATAAGTCAATATTCATTTGATGCTTTAGCAACACAAAATTCAAGTATAACAAAGTTTTGAAGAAAGATCCTTGAAACTGTGTACTCCCGGTGAAATAATTACTTATAGAAATATCTAGAATTGCCTTATTAACAAAATGCAAAAACTATTTACATATATACAGTAGGAAACTCAGAAAATTTTTCAAGAACAAGGGGGGACTTCCCCATCTACTAAGGCCAATGCCTTGTCATCTTTCATGACCTGTATAAAATCTTCTTTGGAAATGGGCTTATGATAAAACTTAAGTCGATGTCCATTTACCACAAAGGAGACTTGTCCATCGTCAATTGTTTTAATTTTTACAACTTCGTTGTCATATACAGTGTCTACCTCGTAAGGGCCCAACCAATGGGTGGTAAGTTTGCCTTTGAATGTTTTGAATCGAGAATAAAACAACAGTGCCCAATCACCAGGTTGGAAGTGCTTCTTCTTAATAAACTTGTCATGCCACTTGCTCCTCTGGTTTTGGACTAATATCGTCCGTTGGATGGCATCTTGCCTGATTTCATCCAACTCATTTAGTTGTAGGGATCGTTGCTTTTGAGCCTCATCCAGGTTCAATCCTAACTCTGTGGCAATACGGAAGGTCCTTACTTGGAATTCTATAGGTAAAAGTACTTGTTTCCCGTACACTAGCCATTAAGGGGTATGCCCAGTGGTATTCCTCCAGGTAGTCTGGTATGCCCACAAAGCCTTTGGGAGCCTATCAGCCCAATCCCGGTGATGTAACTGAATGGTCTTGGTCAAGATGTCTTCCATAACTTTGTTTGTGGATTATACCTGACCATTGGCTTGCGGGTGGTATGGAGAAGGTTTACGATGTTTAATCCCATATTTCTCTATTAGCTCTTTCATCATCTTGGAAGTAAATTGAGTGCCTTGGTCGGTAACAATTTCACAAGGGACACCGAAGCGGGTAAAGATGTCTTCATAGATAAATTTGACAACAGACTTCTCTGTGGCCCTGAATAGGGATTTTGCCTCTACCCATTTGGTGACATAGTCTATACAAACCAAAATATAGTTCTTCCTAAGGGAAATGGGTGAAATTGGTCCTACAAAGTCGAGGGCCCATTTTTCAAAGGGTTCTATAATAACTTGGACCTGCAAAGGCATTTCGTCAGATGACGTAGGTATTCCTATCCTTTGGAAACTATCACAACTTCTCACATACTTGGCAGCATCTTTGAAAATGCTAGGCCAATAGTAACCTGAATGTAATACCTTATATGTTGTGCGTTTGTCAGAGAAATGGCCACCACATGGTCCATCATGACAACTTCGTAGTATATAAGGTACCTCGTCCTCTCGGACACATCTACGAATAATCAAATCAGGACCTGTGTGAAAAAGATCATGACCAACCCAAGAGTAATTAGCACTTTGTGTAATAATTTTCCGCTTTTCATGAGGTGACAAATGAGACAGTAACTTCCTAGTGGCCAGATAGTTTTCCATATCCGAAAACCATGGGGTATTGACAGAAAGGGAAAAGAGGTGCTCATCTGGGAAAATATCATCTATAGGGATATCATCATCCTCATTTTTTATTCGGGAAAGAAATTCATCTACTACATTATCCTTTCCAGGTCGGTCAAGCATAGTGATGTTAAATTCTTGCAATAACAAAAGCCACCTGGTCACTCGGCCATTAGTTATAGGTTTGTTCATGAGGAACCTAATGGCAGAATGATTGGTTTGTACAAATACTTCATAACCTGTAATGTAATGATGAAACTTGTTAATAGAATGAACAACTGCCAAGAACTCTTTCTTGGTGACTGTGTAGTTTAACTCGGCAGGGGACAAGTTCTTGCTTACAAAACAAATGACATAGGAATGTTGGTCCTCTTTCTGCCCTAATACCCCTCCTATTGTTGTGTCAGAGGCATTAGTGGATATATGAAATGGGAGAGTCCAATTGGGCCCTTTAAGAACTGGTGCCACGGACAGCTTAGCTTTCAGGGTTTTGAAGGCAGTTTGACACTGCTTAGACCAAACAAAATCAACATATTTTATCAATAATCCAAACATAGGTGCAACAATCTTTGTAAAATTTTCAATAAACCGCCGGTAATATCCGGCATGTCCAAGAAAGCTTCTTACCTCTTTCTGAGTCTTGGGGGGTGGAAGTCTAATAATTACCTCAATCTTTGCAGGATCAACTTTTATCCCTTCAGATGAAACATGATGTCCTAGAACCACTCCCCCAGTTAACAACATTTTGCATTTTTCATGGCTCAGAGATAGGTTCATTTCCTGACATCTGATGAGGACTTTTTCTAAGTTGTCTAAGGCTTCATGGTAAGTGTTTCCATAGACTGTGAAGTCATCCATGTAGACCTCCACACAATCATGAATAAGATCGGAAAATATCCCTAGTACTGCTCGTTGGAAAGTGGCAGGAGCGTTACACAATCCGAATGGTAAGACCCTATAGGCATAGATGCCCCATGAACAAGTAAAGGTAGTCTTGTCCTGGTCCTCGAGGTGCTATAAGAATCTGGTTGTACCCGCTGTACCCATCTAGAAAGGAGAAATACTTCTTTCTGGACAAGGTATCTGGAACTTGGTCAATGAAAGGAAGAGGAAAGTAGTATTTCAGAATGGCCTTGTTGAGTTCCCAGAAATCAACACAGATTCTCCATTTCCCGGTCACTTTCCTTGGAACCACTACAAGCGGGGATACCCACTTACTATTGGAGATGGGATAGACAAATCCAACATTTAGAAACTTTTGAATCTCCTCCTCGATTATGTCTTTGAGTGTTGGGTTCATCCTTCTCTGGGGTTTCCTAACAGGTGTCACTTCCCCCTGGGTATATATGTGATGGATGCATGTGTTAGGGTGTATACCCTTCATGTCAGTGTATTCCTAGGTAAATTCTCTTGTTTATTCTTTAAGGATATCTACTAATTGTTTCTGTTGGTCTATATCTAGCTCGGAGTTTATATGTAAAAATTTCCTTGGACTAATCTCGTAGGGCATAGTATAAGACATGGCAAACTCATCTATTTCGAAAATAAAAGATGTCGAAGACAAAATGGATGGGTCTAATTGTTCTTGAAATTCTTCCCCAAACATGTACTCAAATTGGGGAAAAGACTATGGAAAATCCACACATGTACTAGCAGAAATGAATTGGTTTAGCACATTTTCTGTTGTGTGCTCCTGAAGTGCCCATGCATGGTCACTTGGCAATACAGGTTCTTCCCAGTCTTCGTTCTCGTATGGACATTCAAGCCACCATAGATTCTTCATAATAGGTTGAGCTGGAGGGTAAATTGTGAGCTTTTGGATAGAGAGACCATTTGAGATGGTCATTTCTCCTTCTCTACAGCCAATAAATGCATTGGTTGTGGCTAGCCAAGGTCTTCCAAAAATAATGGGATGGCCTCTAGCAGGATCCTTTGAATGAATGACAAGAAAATATACAGGGTACTCCCATGAGGCTAAAGTAACCATGACATCATCTAAAATCCCTTCAGGTATAACCCTAGTTTTATCTACTAATTCCAAAATGGTTGGGGTAGGCCGAAGAAGATGTTGTAACTGTAATTGTTCCAAAGTAGTAGCGGTCATAACATTGATGGCTGCCCCTAGGTCTATGAGAGTGTTTCCAATGGAGACCTCATTAATGGTTATGGTCACTACGGGGTTTCCTGGATTCCCATATTTTTCTAGCTTTGGTTTCTCTGATATGTACTCATAGATTCCTCCTACCAAATGTACTATAGGGGGGTCCTTTTTCTTCCTACCTGGCTTCTTAATACACAATTCTTTGACTACCTTACTATAGATTGGAATGTCTTTAAGGCTTGAAGTAGGGGAATTTTGACACAAATATTTTTCAATTCATTCAAAATGTCAAATTCCGGTCGGGTGGTAGGTTTCTCGATTACCAATCGGTTTGGATAAGGAGGGACCTTCATAATTTGTGAAGGTTCATTTTGGGGAATCTTGGGTTCTTGATTCTTCGAGATAATAACATCTTCCCACCTAGTGTCATCCATGGGTTGTTTGGTGATTTCTTCTTCTTCTTCTTCGTGGATGACTACTGAAGGTCTCTGCCTATCTAGAACTTTTCCCGATCTTAATTGAATTTCTTGTAATGGAACATGACTAATAACATATGTCGGGAAGGCCTGCATCTCAACATTGTTAAGAGGTTGAGGGGGCTTATTATTAGGATTCGGAACTGGCTGTGCCGGTAATAGTGTCAGTTTCGGGGAGCTTGCATTTTGAAATTGTAGCGGTTGTTGTTGTGGGATAAGAGGTAAAGGTGGTGGAACAAAACCTGGCAAAAGTTGCGGAGTGTTCGATGAGAACTGAGGATAATGATGGTTGTACATAGGGATAGGTGGAGCTTGAGGGTTTCCTTGGTTGTGTCCTCCCCTCCATCCTTGAATCCAAGGATGTTGGTACTGAGTAGACCGGTTTTTCCAACCTGGTGAGTTCCACTGTTGTTGTTGATAATAAGGTGGAACTTGAGACTGTAGATCCGGGTATGTGGGTTGATTCCTAGGCTGCCATGGTCTCCTAGGTGCATAAGAAGACTCCCCAGGATCCCCACTCCTATAGATGGCTAATAAACCAAGCAATTATGGACATTTTTCAATCACATGGTCTTTTGTACAGAAGCCACAAACTGAAATGTTATCTAATGGGCACTCCCTTGAGGAATGCTTCCTCCTGCATCTTGGGCAATATATGCTCATTGTTGCATTTTCCTCCTCCTGTTTTTTTTTTTAGTTTAAGGGTATCCAAATGGGAACCCATTGTGCTTAATATGTCAGTCTTAAAGTTTTCTAAAGGGTTCCCTATCTCTGCTCTCGTGATACCACCTAAACTAACTAGTTTTAAGCTTCTATTGTAAGGGTCCCGAACATTCTTCCCTGTTTTGGCTCTACTCCTTGAGTAATTTTTACACATTTCACATATTTCAACAAATGGTTTATGAGAGATGTCACCTGATGCCATCAGGTTAAGCATCTCTAAATATTCTTCTAAGATTCCCGTAAGGAAAAGATCCCTAATGGCATCCTCTGGGAGGTCATGGTATTTTGAATTCTGGGAGATATAACCAAATCTTTCCATATAATCTTCGAGGGTCTCGTCCTCTAATTGTTGGATTTAAAAAATGTCATTACGAGACTCTTTGGTCTTGCAATAGTCTTGGTACTTCTTGAGAAATATGTCTTTCATGGCTTCCCAAGACCTAATACTGGATTCTCCCAACCCCATGAACCATCTTAGTGTAGAGTCTTTGAGTGTGGCAGGAAAGAGTTTTAACTTCTGGGCATCTTGTATGTAGTTGTAGCTCCTACAAAAGATGTCAAATTCAAATAGGAAGGTGTCTGGATCTTCACTGTTTTTACCATAAAAGGTAGGCAATGCTAAGAGAGGAATATTCTTCATGTTGACATTCAGAGTGGTGTCTAAAATTTTGATTTGGTAGTTTCGATTTCGATTTCATGATCAGGTAGTTTCGATTTGGTTTCCAGTTTATTCTTCCACTCCATGTCTTACATTGTTATGGTCCTCCTGATCATCCATATTGGCTTGGTTTCCGAAAAGAGAGTACCTAGGTGGTTTTATCTTTGAAGAAAACAAGGTTTCCCTTTGATGGAAAGGTCTTCCTACGGATTGGATGTCTGGGACTCTACTCGAGCCGGTTGAGACTATTGGTGCCAAAGTTTCTGTGTCAATTTGAGAGATGATTGCATTGGCTGAACTACCAAACAAAAGATTCACCTGTTCAAGGTCTATGATGTCCTTAAAATTAGGGTCCCCTGGTGGTGGTGTAAAAGAAAAGGTTGTATTGTTTGGTTCTGTGGAAGACTCAAGTGGTCTTGCCTCCTGTCCTAATATGATTGATGCTTCAGTTTCTTGTTCTATAGTGCTCCCTATGTTAGTCCCTTTAGAGACTATTTTAGCTCTTTGAGTCAAGCTAGCTTCTATTTTTCGGTATCGGTCTGCGGATTTTATAAGAGGAATGTTCCTTCCCCCAAAGAGATCGGAAGGAACCTTGGTTGAAAGGTCTGATTTTGATTTAATGTATCTACCTTGTGGGTCTCTAGGCCTATTCATGAAAGAAAGAAAAAACTACCATTTGATTCCTAGGTCTATTCATGAAAAATAAAAACAAAAAGAAAAACTACCATTGGGTTTGGGGGAACCTGCTATAGCATATGCGCAGGTTCTTACCTCTCGTCTTAAAGTTCCCCCGCCACCAAACTAATGATAAGGTCTAGAAATGGTCTAATTCCTAATTACTTCTTACCTTGAGACAACTCCCCGACAATGGCGCCAAAAATGATGGGTGTTCTATATGCACTAAAAAGACACTTAAAAACCCTTAATTAAATTGTCAACCCGGGTAAGTAAACTTAGAGTTGTAGAAAAATATATGCCAAAGGTAGAAGGTTGGTAGGAGTATAGTCTAACTAAGGAAGGAAACTATCTAAGGCTAATCTACTCAAGAAAAACTATCTAATGAGCAAACCCTACTAAGCAAAATGAAACTACGTAACCTAAGTACTTTTGGGTCAAGGGTCGATGGATAGCTCCTCAGAAAGCAAATGAAAACTCTATGTAAAGAAAACTAGTTTAACAATAAGCAAAAGCAAACTACTAAGCATAATAAGTAAATGACAAAAGCAATCTTCTTTAACTTGCCAATCTACATTCAATGAGCAACTACCCTATGAAAGCAAATAAATAAGCAAGTAAGAAAAACCACCTATCTAACCTATTAAAGCAAATAGAAAAGTAAGCAAAGACACCTAACTAACCTACTAAAACAAAAGACAAGTAAGCAAAGGCAACTAATTAACCTACGAAAGCAAAAGACAAGTAAGCAAAGGCAACTAACTACTGCAAGCAAAACTTCTCATTGAACAACTATCTAGCCTAAGAGGCAAGTGGACTAAATGCCTAATGCAAAACTATTTCTCTTGCATGAAAGGAAATTTAAATGCTCAATGCAATGCATGAAAGGAAATCTATTCTATTGAGAGCAAGAAAGGCTAACAACTAATTCTTGAGAAAACTGCTATCTAATCTATCAAAGCAAAGTCTATCTATCCTACAACAACAAATAAGACTATTTCCTAAGCTATGAAAGAAAGAAACTATATCTATGAAAGCAGGAAAACTATTCTTTTAACTTATGAAAATTCAAATATAATGTTGGTGGTTGTGTAAATGCTTTCGGTGGTGACGGATGATATCTCGATGACACTTGACAACAAAGGACAATTCCAATGGTATAAGCTCAACACTAATCTCAATGGGAAAATGAAAGGTGTGGAGTAAACAATCCAATGAAAACTTAGCCATGATAAAAGTAATGTTAAATACCCTGCATATTCATGTATAAACCATCAACAACATAACAAGATCATCATTATTTAACTAAGAAATTTAACTGCATTTTAATCTATGAAAGGAAATTGCGTAAAAGAAAACTATGCTATGTCTACTCTAACCATTCAAATTGCAATAAAGAAATAATTAAAAACAGAAATTAAAAATTGATATTAAAAAGTAAATTAACAATCTATATTAACCAACAACTAATTAAATGAAATCTATATAAAACTGAAGTAAGCAAGCTGTAACTAAAAATTGGAATTAAATCTATCCATCCATCAATCCTTGTCAGAAGAAAACCCAAATGAAAACTATGTTATGTTCTAATTAAAAATATGTTCTAAACTTGATTGTAAAATTATAAAAGAAAGCATCAATTAACATCTACTTTGCACACGGGGTTAGTATAAAGAGAGAGAGAGAGACTTTCTAATTGCACACAGGGTTAGTATAGAGACTTGCAAGCATGTTTCTAATATATAAAATCAACACATACTAACACATATCATCATCTAACCCGCAAAAAAGAAGTAAAACAGTAAGCTACAACAAACTAATTAATTAAATAAAAACATGCATATACAGGAAATAAGAAAGAGCAGTTTGAATTAAGAAATGCATAAATAACATAAGAACAATCACCAGGCTGCTGGTGGGCCCCCCATCAAGTCGTGGCTACCTCCTACAAGCACACCATGAACTTAACAAGGCGAATTCACCATGAAAGCTTGAAACACAGTTCTGGCACAATTCTGGCAATGTAAAATACCAAAACAGAGAAAAACGAATTTGTCTCTAATCTAATGGCTCTTCTACTTGGTTCAACAATCTTATGACTATCCTATCAGTATTTATAAGCTTACAACCCAAGTGGTCGACCATAGGAGGGTCGAACCACTTCTAATTTCAGCAAAATACAATAAATGATGCCCTAACTAACAAAATGGAGCAAGCCAATAATCGCCTTCTTTGGACAACTGAAACTGAGTTGTCTAGAGCTTAGTAGTTGGAGGGGGCGATCATGAAGAAAACCCATGTGCTTGATTTGTCCATCACTGGCCGCCAATGCCATAACCGCCAACTTGCCTTGCGTTTTTGTGCAATACTGAGTGTTGGAATGAGTGTCAGATCGGGTACCGGAACGAGTGTTGGAACGAGTGCCGGATCAAGTGTCGGAACTGGAAACATGGTGTGTTATGCCTTGTAATATCAGAAAAACGTGAATTAGCTCTTAGAAGTCATAAAACGTGATGAATTGTACTTGATTTAATCATTAAACATGAATTACACGTACCTTATGGCGATCATACCATTTTATCATGAAATTCTTCAAAAAGATCCTTCAAAAGATGAAAAACGCATATATACATATGGAAAAAGTGTATAATAACCGTCATGAAAATGATCATATCTCGGCCCAACATAACCAATGCTATGGTCTCAATAGATTGTTCACTCAACCTATAAATACTCAAAAGTTGATAAAAATTAACTTCACTTTACAAGCAAGATAACTACCAAGCATGACCATTCAATAAATGAAACCAGATTTCAATCCACACAATAATCCTTTCATAGTTGTTATGGTTTGACAAGATATCGATAAAAACATGAGCAAATCTTCATATGTTCTCTAATACCATATTCTAAAAACATGGCACATTCACAAAAGTCCAACACCTTAAGACCTTAAAACATTCATCTGCACACAGATCAAGATCAAGTCACCAATGTTTATGTGGTTGACCTTAAGACATTCACTCGCACACAGATCAAGATCAAGTCACCAATGTTTATGTGGTTAAATATCCCTGAGGAAGGAAAACAATGCACAACATTAAAGGCGATTTATTAATGTATAAAAATAGTTTACTTGACCATCTCTCACATTGATCATTAACATATGATACTCCGTGCTCTTTAATTGGAGATCATGGAGAAATCGAGTGTTATGCCATGGATCAAGTGTCATTAATATCAATATTTTGAATTTCCATATCACTCGTGTGTAAGACATGACTATGAAGATCAGATTAATAAAGTACAAAAGCACAGTTTAACCTAAAACAATATTAGGCCAAGTTGAACTTAAACTAGCTCCTAATGTCAAAATATCTTAATATTATTATGTGCACAAACATTCATGACTCTTGGAGGAGGAATAAGATCTATTTAATGATCGAAAAATCTACACATATCAATCTAATTCATGAATGAGCATAATAATGTTTATCCTCGGTAGAAATATTAAAATGGGATGGATTGGTGTTAAGTCCTCAAGTTTTTTCATCACTCCAAAATAAATATAGAAGATGATTCTAAATGCCCTATGACTCAACAACCTTAAAAAAATATACTGTTGTCAAACTACTCCATTAAATATTCCAACTACACTTAGATATCTAAAACATAACGTGAATTGCAACATTTTAATACTACACATTCTATTGGCATACATTTGCAGTACTAGGGGGGATTTCCAGTAACATATGAATTTCAACCATGTTGGATGTGGAATGTTGTATATATATAAATCCTTAAACATGTTGATTGTGTAGACTATTGTATACATGGGAGAGAGGATTAGAAAGTTTCTTGGCACTGACATTGTTTTTCTACTCTTCAAATCATTAAAATTCAGGTTCCTTCATTTCCCCTTGTATTGACACCAACATTGATTCTCTATTCTTCAAATCATTAGAAATTTGAGTTCTCCATTTTCCCATGTTTAGTCCATTCATATAGAAGGTCATAAACATTGGCGTGGATGCTTCAACAAAAAATGGAATTGATCTAGCTTGGGGTTCAAGGAAACCTAAAGGGTGTCATATTTTCATCTTCTAAATCATATGCATGTCCTCTTGTGATAGATGGTTCTTAATGATCAATAACCCTACTATGTTCACTGAGAAAAACAACCTAGTCTCACAACACTACATTTTACTTCATCTGATGATGGTCCAACATAGATCATCTAAACCCAAAGAGATTGGAATGGTTTTAGCACTTGAAGGAGTTGGGAAATTTCCATATTCTAAAGCATTTCAAACTACTTGATTTATGTTTTCAATAAACATTATTAACATTTAAATTTATTGCTTACAACCACATCCTTTATTGGCATGAGGCTCATTAATACACTACAAGTTTGGAGTAATAGTACATAAAGATGAGTAATTCTATTACATATTCTAGGGAATACATGTGGTGCATGAGAGAGTTATCTACATTAATGCAACTTTGCCTTCTTTAGCTATTATGTGGAACCACTCCCTCTTTGCAACAAATTAGAGTCAATAGAGGATGGAAATGGATGATCTATTCTACAACTAAGACAAGTCAAGTGTGGTTCATTGTAGGTGTTCATTTTTGTGTTGTTCAAACATCTTTCTAACACTGTCACTTATGCCATGATGAAATTTCATCCTCGAACTAATATTTTTATTTTCTCACTTCAGTCTTAAGCAAGTGTACAAAAGAACCATATTAATTAGCATTTATATGTTCCCTTACTTTGTAATGACATGGTGGCCAACAATGAGAGAATACAAGGACGTTCCCCTTTGAGACATTCGTGAGACAACCTTCATAGAAAAACATGACACCAACAAACAACATATGTGTCAAAGATAAATATCTCCCTATATGTATCCCTTTCAATAGTCATATTCTCTTCGCTTCAAGGATGGCCCTACTTAGTCCCTCTGTAATTAAGAGAAAAATTATTGGAGACAAAGGACATCCTTGTATTAGACCCCTGACAAATGTGAAAAAAATTGAGGCTAAACCATTCATTAGAACTACAAAGGATATTGAGCTCAAAAACACTATAATTCAATTGATATTTCCCTCTATTTATATTCATGCAATTGTTGATTCACCAAGAGGAATTCCTATTTCATACATATGGTGTGTAGGAAACCTTGTGTAATCTCCATCTTTGGAGAAATGGAACCAATACATTGATTTATTTCAATGGAGCAGTGGCAACCATCAAGATTTCATTCTCTCTCCATTGAACCTTGCACTTTTTCTTGGTAAATTTTGTTTCTATATATTGTTATTGGTGTTTTTATTTTTATATAAGGATTGTATTTAATATAGTTTTCCAATTCACCTTCTATGTAAGCAAGATGAATTTTGTCTATTTACCAAACAGATCACTAAGTAACTTTATGTTACAATCCATCTTATCATGTCTATGTATCAACAAAGTTACCAACTTGATGAGAACTATCTAGAGTTTTCATTTTTTAGAGGTCATATTTAGAAGTTGTTTTACGCCCATTTCAAAAAGTGGCACTACACGTAGCACCCTTTTTGGGGGGGCTAGTTAAAATTGTGACTTGATTGAAATCACGGCCTTAACAATCAATACCATTGTGGAAAATTGACACTCGAATAAAAAAGTGACGCTTCTAGTACTACCAATTTCATTTTTGGAGTCAAAATTACAACTTCATTGAAACTGTGGAATTGACAACTGGTACCATCCTAAATAAAAACGTTAAATTCAACTTCTAAATTGGAAACTTGAAAACATTTTTATTAATTTTGTTTTAATTTACATTAAAAAATGAAGAAAAAAACCTCCATAAACAAGTAAAAAAAAAAATAGATACAAAAAAGAACAAATACCGCCTTTTTTTTCATTTCACAATTTTTTAAAAAATAAATTAAAACAAAATATAAAAAACAATACAAGACTTTAAACAAATGTTTTTTTTAACCCTTAAAAACCTAATTAAAAAAACACCTAAAATCATTTTTTTTAAAACACTTAAAAACACAACAAAAAAATTAAATTAAATTAAATTAAAAAATCAAAATTAAAAACAAACAAACAAACAATACAAATTAAAAATAAAATTCAATATGTAAGAAATGCAAGCATAAAAATTCGGTCTGGTTCGCCGCTCTGAAACCCTAGATCGCACGGGCTTTGGTTCATGCGAATAGATCCTGACAATGGGAGGGGGTTGTCGCCCCCTCCAGGTGATGAAATACATGCCTTCCACATGATGGTAGTCGCGTATGTTAAAGCTTACAAACCCCAACCATCTTAGTTCATGAAGAAGTTAACATAGATCCCCTTGGTTGTCCTTTCGTTTTCCACCTCCAGGAGGAAGGCATTGGCCTTGGCGAATCATGGATTAATCAACCAATTCATTGGAATATGGCCTTCCCCGAAGACGGTGGCCTTGTGGCTTGAAACAACTAGAAGCCCTTGATTAAAGGCTCCCTTAGTCATTACTTCCGTGGCAGAGGATTTTTCACCATCCTCTTTGAGCTTAAGGAAGATCAAGATCTTATCTTCGGAAACAACCATATTTTTTGGGAGCTCGTGGAATGTACCTGAACAAATGGACCCCAGATATCAGTCTAGAGAATAATTCCCCCTCGGATGTTCCAGTATGGGTTTTCCTACCCCATCTTTCCCTTCATTGTTGGAGCGATGATTCCTTCAGATGCATTGGCAACTCAATAGGTTGATACATAGATCGCGTCGAACCAAAGGAAAATATCTTCTCATGCATAAGAATATTGTAGAGGTTGATCTCGAAAACATAATACCAGAAGTAGTGGCGATCTCTCTAGATAATTGGAAACACATCCAACAACTAGATTATGAGCAATTTCCTTTCAAATGCAAGATCTGCTATGAATATGAACACTTTGCAAGGAATTGTAAAAAAGTGGAGCCAATCCCATCCCGACAAGGAAAAGAAGACCAATGGCAGGCAATATCAAGGAAGTTTGGAAACAACAACAACATGGCTCAACCCTCTTCAGTAGGCCCGTCTAACGTAGGCAAAAAGTCTCCCACAAAAGCAACTAAAATCACCATGAAATCGGGTCCTTCTACCAATCTCAATAGCTTTGAATCTCTATCCCAACTAACGGACTTTGAAGTGGCAATTTTACCAACCCAATGCAGCATGGGGGTGAGCAGTAAGGATCTGACCTTTGGATAAGAAGGGACCCCATTGCAATCGATGATTGCAACAAACCAAGGGAAGAGAGAAGGCAAACGGGTCGCCGACAGAATAACGATCCTGGACGAAATAGTCTCACAAGACCCCGGAGCAGAGGAACCAAAAGCTTTCAAAGATGTCGAAGTTGCCTTTTCAGAGGGGCGATACAACTCCAAAACATAGATTCTTGGTGATGATGGATAGGAATATCGAGCATATGAAGAGATCCAACCTCGTAGTACCGACAGGAGAACATCTAGAGTTATTAGGGAAGATCAAGTCAACAAAGAAATAATGCTTGGATTACAACAAACCATCCCAAGTATGATCAGAGTAAGCTCTAAACAAACCAAAAAGCAAGGTGGAGACACATGAAAGAAAGGGGGTTCCCATGCTAATCCTTTCAAATAATGATCTTGGTCTCTTGGAATTGTAGGGGGCTAGGAAACAGATCCAGGGCTACAATTGTCAAACATCTAATTAAATGAGAGAAGCCTAGAATTCTCTTCATTCAAGAGACCAAGATGAGCTCTGAAGATGTGATAATCCTATGTAAAAAGATTTGGTGCACCTGTTACCTCACTGCAATGGATGCCAAAGGAGATTCCAAAGGTCTTTGTACAATATTGGATGACCAGAAGGTAAGTATGGAACAACAATGTAAAACCCAACATTGGATTTACACTAGATTTAAGCATAAGTGCAGTAATATATTCTATGCAATTTTCAACATATACATGCCAAATAACCCTGCAGAAAAAGTTGAGTGTTGGAACACTCTCCACAATCTGAGTAATTCAGTCTAATCCCAAAACAACATCGTTGGTGTTCTAAACATAATAAGGAACATCACATAGAAGAGAGGGGGAATCTATGGAATATACCCCTTTATAGACAACATGTAAGAACTAATATTGGAATGGGACTTATTAGATATTCCCCCGCAGCGTAGGAAGTTTACTTGGTCCAACATGCGAGCAGGACATGGGCATGTATTGACAAGACTAGACTGGTTTTTGGTTAATAGTATCTTTAAAAAAAAAAAAGCCTCCATCATATCCTACATTCTCCCTTCGTTGATCTGTGGCCATAAACCAATTTCTATTCACCTTCAAGCCTTCATGAACTATGGCCCTATTCCTTTCTGCTTCAACCCCTAATGGCTTCATCACCAATAATTTGTGGACCTGATCCATTCCACTTGGGTGACATGGATCCCTGGCACTCCAGTGTTCATATGGGATAAAAAAATCATTATGGTTAAGCAAGCTCTAAAGCATTGGGAAAAAACCTCTTTATCTTCCCATGATGAGGAGAAAAGGCTCATAAAAAGTAATTTGGACAATCTGCAAAAGAACTTTGAATTGGTTGAAATAACACATCAACTTCAAAAGGAAGAGTTGGATTTACAATTTCAATAGCAGAATGCTCTAAATAGGGAAGAAGAATATTGGCGTCTAAAATATTGAATCCTATGGCTTAAGGTAGGGGATAAAAACACCAGATTCTTTCACAATCAAGCCAAGATTCGCCAGTCCAAAAACAATGTAGGAAGATAATGCAAGAAGATGGATCTACTCTTTCAGACTTTGAGGACTTCAAATCGGCCACTCAAACCCATTTTGAATCTATCTATACTTAGGGTGAGGATGTAGACCATACAAATACCCAGTCAATGCTTGAACAAATTCCAAAGTTGGTGACTAGAGAAGAGAATCTCGCTCTCATGCAACCGCTCTTTGAAGCAGATATCATTTCAGCAATTTGGAGCCTTGAGCTCGACAAATCCCCTGGCCCAGATGTTTTCTCCATGTCTTTTTATCGCCACTTCTTTGGAACACCATCAAAACTTATCTCAAAATAATGCTTCATTTTGTCCATATCTCATCTAGATTAGGGATGTCGATTTTTCTCAGGTCCCCCTACTCTCAAGTTTAGCGACAATTCCTTAACAAAATCAACAAAAATCTCACCCATTGGGGCACACAATGGTCGAACCCAGCTGCCAGAGTTATCTTAATCAAACCTATCTGATCAACTTTTCCAATATGTCAATGTTCTACCCTTTTGGCACCAAAATGCATTTCCAACCAAGTGTCCAAAAGGATCATAACCTTTTCATGGTGAGGGAAAAAACTGCACAAGAAATTTCATTTGATCAATTGGAGTCAAGTTACAAATAATAAAACTCAGGGCAGATTGGGTCTTAGAGAATTATCCTTGATGAGAAAACCCATGGGCGCCAAATTTCTTTGGAGGTTGATAACCATAAATCTCGCCTGGTGGAAACATACAGTATGGAAAAAGTATTTTAGAGGGAGAAGACTAAAAAACACTGAACTTCTACCAAGAAGGGACACTGGCTCTCCTATATTTAAGCTTCTACTTGCTGTCAAAGACCTGATACAAAAAAACCTCAATTAGATACCGGGAAACGGTCGTAAAATCAACCCTTGGACAGATCAAATTTTGGACTTCGAGCAACGCACAACGTTGGATCCCCTCTTGCCTCTTTACCTCTAGATGGAAGATCAAGCCCTCCACTCCTTGAATGATCTTTCTATTTGGTCACAAGATGGTACATCGGAAAAATGGAAAAACTTATCCCCCTCGTCTCAACTCTCTACACATGTCTCCCCATTCTTATCTACTCTTCGAGGAAGCGCTCCAAAAGATCGGCTCTCTAGACACTCATGGGGATGGGCAAACTCCCTCTACACAATCAATAAAGAATACCAAGCCTTAGCGGAAGCAGAGCACCAACATTCTAGATCCATCCATTGGAAAATGATATAGAATTCATATGGATTACCCAAGGTTGATTTCTTTTGTTCGATCCTGGCACATAAAAATATTCTCACATCGAAAAATATGCAGAAAAGGGGAATCGATGGGCCCTCATGGTGCAGTTTTTGTCAAAAGGACGAAGAAAATATCAACCACATGTTACTATCATGTCAATACACAAAAGAGGTTTGGAGGCTAGCCATAAGAGATCTGTTTTCCAATTCCAATCTTTGATTTCTTCATCAGATGGGGGAATCATTACTCTGGTAATTTTACAAATAAATCCATATTTAAGAGGAAATGGATAACACTACCAAAATATATCTGCTGAAGCACTTGGATAGACATAAACAAAAAAAAATAGAGGTAAAACCACTAGTCCAAATTAGGCCTCGTTGCGCACCTGTGCTCTTCTCACTGATTACATAAAATATCGGATAAAAAATGGAAATGGAAAAATCTAGACCTACATGAAATTAATTGGATCTCCAACTTCCGGATAAAAACCAATCACTCCCAAGCAACAAACCTCCACTA
Source organism: Picea engelmannii (assembly GCA_009831015.1). Taxonomy (NCBI): domain Eukaryota; kingdom Viridiplantae; phylum Streptophyta; class Pinopsida; order Pinales; family Pinaceae; genus Picea; species Picea engelmannii. The sequence continues at coordinate 89,915 of ML799394.1, forward strand.
GAAGTATCCCAAAATGGGCCCTTCGTATGTCAAAGGAAGAATTTAAAGAATGGAAGACTCAACATGATGACTACATCCTTTTTTTTTACGGAGCTTCTTGAAGAAACCAAGGGGTAGCAGGAGCGGGGAGAAATATCATCAATCCCAGAGGTGACACAGTTATAATATATGCATGGGGTTTAGGAACTATGTCAAACAATGAATATGAAGTGTACGCCCTTCTCAAAGGTATCAATTTATCTCTTTCAATTGGCGTAAGGAGGATAGTCATTTGTGGGGATTCCATGCTAGTGATCTGAGCTTTGGTCACTTAAAATATTGTGGGAGGAAATGTCTTCATGGGTGTCTTATCAAGGATTAACTCCCTCCTCAAGAAATTCAAGGCTTACTCATGTTTTCATATAAAAAGGGAGCTCAACTCCGACGCTGACCGTGAGGCCAAAGAAGGAGTTCACCATAGAATTGGATTAATAAAGGTCAATGGGAGCACCTTGCTCCATCACATTCCTTGAACCTAGTGTATGTTCATTGTATTTTTTGCTTGGACAGTTCGTAAAAGTTTACATCTACAAAGTCACTAGTTTGTATAAGGAGTTCAATAGTTTTTCTGTAGAAAAATCAAGAACAGAGGACTCAATCAACTTTGAGCACGATTTTGTAATATTCAAATGTTATTTTTGCCTAAGAGCAGCACACCTTATATAATATATACTTTCAGTCTCTTTAAAAAATAAAATAATAAAATAAACGGAGGAGAGAAATTATGGGAATCGCCCTCCTCCCATTTCTTTTGTTTTAATTTTTAATTTTTTTAATTTTTTATTATTATTTTCTAAATTGTTTTTAAGTGTTTTTTCTTTTATATATATATATATATATATATATATCTCGTGTTGTGAATTTTTTTTTCTAACTTGTTTACATAGTTATTTTTTTTTTCTATTTTTTAATGTGAATTAAAAACAAAATCAATTAATTAATAAATAAGTTTTCAAGTTTCAAATTCGGGAGTTGATTTTAACGTTTTTATTTGTGATGCTTACTAGTTGTCAACACCATTGCTTCAATGAAGTCATAATTTTAACTCCAAAGATAAATTTGGTGTTACGGAAGCATCACTTTTCAATTTGAGGGTCAATTTTCCATAGTAGTATTGGTTGTCAAGGCCATGATTTCAATCAAGTCACAATTTTAACCCCCCCCCCCCCCC
>ML799394.1:92370-117268 GCA_009831015.1 Picea engelmannii
AAAAAAAAAAAAAAAAAAACATGATTTTTTTCTTAAATAAAAATTAAATAAAAAATAAACATTTTAAACTGGAAAAATAAATAAATAAACATAATTAAAGAAAAAATCGGGAAAAATTAAAAATAAATAAAACATTTACTAATTTTTTTAAATACATTAAAAAAATACAATATATACTTTTTTTAATTAAACATAAAAAATAAAAGAAAAAACAATTAAAAACATAATTAAAAAAATTGTTAATTTTTTTTCATAAAGATTGAAGGATTTGTATTCATAAAAGACCTAGACCACCAAGTACCAAAAAGGACATCCAAATACATACACAAAATTATGGCTTATCCATAACAACATTTATCCACTTGCTTATCCTATCACTATTGTTTCTCCAAAATCTAATACTACTGCAAGATTGAACAGAGTAAATCTGGTAATAAATATCGTTTATAAAAAAAACATTTTTTTAAAGAATAACAAAAACATATATAAAAATTCCTAAGTTTGTATGTTATTTTTTTAATATTTGTTTTTTTTTTCAATTGTTTATTTAAAAAATTCATATTTTTAATGTTTATTTTATATGTCTGGGGAAGGGGCACGTTAACGTCCACTGAGACCAAAATTGGTCTATCAGACCTTAAGAAAAGTAAGAGATTACTTGAATTTCTTTAAAATATTATTTCGATGCTTGAAAAGCATTAAGAGAAGCGTTCCAAGATCACTAAAGTTTTGATGACTAAGAAGGTCAGGAAAGTCGGTATTGTCACTGATATTTTGAAATTGGGATATAATTTGGGTATAGGCAGGGCATTCTAGGAGAAAGTTCTTTTCATATTCAACCCTCATGGGGTCACAAAGGTCACTGGTTCTTTCTTGCCATGGTGTTTTGGGGATTGCCCAACGCATAGTTTCACTATGCAGCTCATGAGAATTAGTTCTTATTTTAGCAATATTGATTCTCTTCTTTACTCTAGTCAAAATAGTGAGATACTTTTGATCTTCAAAGTTAGGGTTATATGTATAATTACTTTTAATTTTAATTTTAAAATGTTAAAAAAAGTGTTCATATTTACGAGTCCCTGTCGGAGGGACTATAGCGATGAGTTCATTGTTGACTTAGTATTAGTTTAATGTTGACTTTTTTACAATATGCAATGTTTAACTTTTATATATATATATATATATATATATATATATATATATATAATAAAAATTATTCTTCAAAATTTTATTAGCTAATACGTTTCAAGCGTTATTGTTGGCTTCGCTTCATCCAATGTTTATAATTAATGGTTATTTAAAATTTCCACATACAAACCCTTAATTCAGTCACTACGAATGACATATTACTGTGACACTAACATAGCATTATCATTGCGGATGATATATGACCACCATTCAACCATTTTTCATAGGCTAATTGGGATTTAATATGTATGATTTAATATTGTTGTACCACTAACTCCCACTATTTCTATAAGAACAATTGCTTTGTAATATTTGTTTTTAAAGTAACAAGACAACTTGAATTAAACTATGGAGTGGTCACTTCACTTAAAAAAAAATACGATTTCCAACTAAAACTTTAATATAGCAAAAACAACTTGCGTTAAAATTTTAATAATATAAGAAGACATATCGATATTTGAATTTATATTATTATTATTATTATACATGTTAAATATGACAAGCCCCGACTACGGGATGATGACATCACCCTCAAGTCTTTTGGTGCAAGCGTTAATGCGGATCTAATGCGTACATAATACAGTGATTGCACTCCAGTGTTCTTCATCCTTTAATTGTATCCATGAAGGCATCGAAATAAAGATTCAAAATTTGAGATTATAGATAATTTAGGAAGGAAAAAGAAAGATACAAATCCCCCAAAACGTTATTGCATATGAACTCTATAATAGTGGATGTACCTCTATGTATTCAAAGGTATCCATTATGCATTGGTTATTTTACCCACGATGATTTTGGTGCATTGATATTTATGCATAGTTCATAGTTCACAAAGTTGTGTACTTATAATTGAATCCATTTGCATACACCCAATTTGTCATTTCGGTCCTTCAATTAATAAAATTAATTATATTTTGATTGTTGCATGTAGATGTTGATAGCACTGAATCCATTTGTGTTCACATAGTTTGTTTTTTGGGTTTTTGAATTAGTAAAATTCATTATATTTTCATTGTTGATAGTAGATGTTGATAGCACCAAACCCATTTGAAGTCACCGAGTGTGTCTTTTGGGACCTTGAATTGGTAAAATTTAATATATTTTGATTGTTGTCTCTAGAAGTTGTTGGCATAAACTTACAATAGATTTACGATAACAAGATTTTGATATGGATTAGTTGAATCTTGTTACAGAAGATTTCATATTGTATATATGTGGAGAACATAGTGAGACAATTCATATAAACGGTTCTTCATGAAAATAGAGATGGTCATGCTGGAAGAAGTATACAACGATGGGGATGTACGGGGAGAGTTAATAGGCATTCTAGGATTAAGATTTTATCCCATAGAAGAATAGCTAGTGTGATTCTACTTGAGGAAGAGGTTCCAGAGCGGCCACCCTTCGATATAATTATACCAACCTTGGACTTGTATCGATATGATCCCTCAGAGTTACCAGGTACCTAACTCTTTGTTTCTTCCCTGGTTTGAATTTGAAAATGAATTTTCACACAACACTAATGAATGAATTCATATTGCAGGTTTTGCTCCTAATGCTACGGAGAGGCAATGGTTCTTCTTTGTTCCAAGAGATCATAAGAAGTCATGCCATCGGCCCAACAAATTGGCAATTTTGGGTTATTGGAAGGCCAAGGGTTCAAACAGAGCACTTCCCAACGAGCTTCTTTAGTGCATCGATATCAAAAAACTTCCGGTGTTTTATAAAGGAAAAGGCCCTTACAGGGAGAAGATTGACTGGATCATGAATGAGTACATGATTTCAGATTTCAGCTCGTCCGCACACAAGGTGATCGATTTTTCTTTTTTATTTCTTCCCATATGATCTTCGTTACTTTGTGTATAACGTTGAAAAACAACATTGTATATGGACTTTTTTAATCCTATGAATACTTAATAACACTAAGAGATCTACATTCATAGGTTTTTCATTCTTACTTTTGTTTAACATGCAACGAGCTCAGATGTTTTCGAGTCTTTTTATTCTCTGTTTTATTGTCAAAAACAATAGTTTCTGATGTTTACACTTATGTTTTAATCACTCTTTTACTCGTTTTGAATAGCCTTAAAGAGGTTTGCACTTCAATATTTTCATCCCTTGAATTTTTTAATCTCTCCTGAAACAATGTGCGCAGGATTTGCACTTGGTTTTCAATATTTTTATCCCTTGAATTTTTTTATCCCTCTTGGGACAATGTACGCATGTTTACACTTGGTTTTTTTAATCCATTTAGGTGGTTAACAACACCAGTGATTTTTAACAAAGTTAGATAGTTATGTGTTTTTATGGCTTTATAAAGCTAGGGTTAAAATGGATGTATAGTGGTATTGAAGGTGTTGTGATCCTTAAAATCTAGGGACTTATGAGTAAAATAAATTGGCTTGAGTAGATGAAGGATATCGTTTTATGTTGAATATATAGAAAGTCTACTTCTCAGAAGTCGATGGAAAAATGAGCAAAGCCTGATGCAAGTGAGAAAGAAGAACCAACTTTTTTGGATGATAAATATGATGAGAAGGCTCATTCAATCACCCTGAATCGACGTTCAATCCAAGTAAATCCAACTCAAAGACTCTCGAATTTTTTTCTATACAATATAGTTAGATTAACTAAGGAGTGTGCTATTCTCGAAGTAAAACGAAGGATGGGGCTAGTTGATTTGCGTGCCTAGATCTAATCACGTTTTCTAAGATCCCTACTGCCCAGAAGAGGAAACCACGATCAAAGAGTTCCTAACTTGTCCATGGACTTGCTTGTTTATCCAATAAAGAGCGACTTTTCTATCTACCCCATCTCCATTCTAGTTTCCCTTATTAGTCCCCGCCTTCAATAGGTACTCTAACATTCGATTTATAGTTGAATCACTATTAGTTAATGTAGTATACCTAGGGAGGTACCCAATGGGAATGTGATTATGTATTATTAGTGGAGTCCATTCAATGTAAGGTGGACTAGGTCCACCATATTATTAAATAAGCCCAACCATGGTAATTAGATATAATAAATATGATTTCTGGAAGATTCTTTCTCTAGAATGTTCCTAGAAGATAGAGAATGCTATATAAAGAAGTGAAAGCAATGTAATGGAGCATGGTGAAGAATATTGTTATTATACAAGCAAGGATTTCTTGAGGAGTTTTATCCTTCCCTAAGGATTAATATATGGTGTTACCCTACCTCAAGGGTTTCGTCTACTTTCTTGTGTTCAGTATTTGGTAAATGGTTTTGATTATTCTTGTTGAAATTCTTGGCTATTTCTTAAGTATATTTGCATATCTATTCAAGTACTTAACAATTGGTATCATAGCACTTTCCTTGGCCAAAGAAGGGAAGAATATTTTGTCTCTTTTTGCATATTTTTTCAAGGGAAAAAAAGGGTGGCACACTTCAGGTTCATATATGAAATTTTTTGAGTAGAATTTGGAAAAACAAAATTGGATATTTGAACTCCACTCGGAAAAATACCCAATTTCAAAAACAAATTCAATCGAAACAGAGTCATGGAAGTGAAGTTATCATCATTTTCAATTCGACATTTTTTTAGGATTTTTTCGGAAACAACCACGCGATTTTCACTGTAAGTTATATTTTTTTTAAACCCTAGTTTTCTTTTTGGGTTATGGACAACAAACTATTTTTTACTAGAAAAGATGATGGCCCTGGTATTGAAGAATTCCTAAAGGCCCATAAGTTATAATGGAAAGATATGTGGATAATTTATTTAGTCTTTTATCTTAGAGAAGATGCTCGCACATGGTAACAATCATTGGACCAAGTCAATATGAGGGGGATTTTCGATGAAGAATTTGAAAAAGTGTTTTTAGAAAAATGGTCTCATGCCAAGATTAAAGAAAGAATCAAGGGTTTATTTTCATGTGGCAATTCTATATTACAGGTTCATGGATGTATTCATAAAGAAAATATCATTGTTTCTAATAACCCTAGTTGTGTTGATTATTTGGGTTGGTTTTCATTTATGTCAATCCTTGAAGAAAGTCTGGTAGCGAATTTTGGTAGCACAAAGGTTTGGGTAATGGACCCAAGTTTGTTTGATGTATAATGGTATGAGTTTTAATATATTTGAAGGTAAGACTATTCTAGATGGATAGTACATGTCATGCCATTTCCGGTGGTATGTGGAATGTCACATAACTCCCCACGGTTAGAGAGTTATGGCCATGTGAAGTTGGAGAACCCTCATGAGCAATCTAGAAGCCCCAAAAGGTCAAAGTAGTCAAAGTGGTTGCAAAGAAGAAATTATTTAAATAATAAAGTGAAGTGATGAGTGTACTATAAGTCAAAGTGGATACAAAAGAAATTATTTAAATAATAAAGTTAATGGAGAAATTACTAAGTGGACAAGTGGTTAGAAGTGGGCTAGCTCCTAAAATCAGGAAAGTGGTTTAAAATATTTTAGAAGGTAAATAATAAAGTGAAGTGATGAGTGTACTATAAGTCAAAGTGGATACAAAAGAAATTATTTAAATAAGAAATTTAATGGAGAAATTATTAAGTGGACAAGTCGTTAGAAGTGGGTTAGCCCTAAAACAAGGAAAGTGGTTTAAGATGGTTAGAAGGTAACCCCTTGAGGAAGCTACATAAAACTATAAATAAGAGGCATGGGTCTCTCATTTTAATTACACTTGAGCATATTGAATATCTACAAGTGACTGAGGTAACCAAAGGATATCTAAGGCGAATTTCAGAGGGAAGGTGAAGTAAAGAAGGCCGAAATTCAAGGGAGGATAAATTCTTTTGATGATGCTCTCTAAGGTATGTTATTTACAGGTCATCTCACCATTTTCAAAATAACTTTTCTTCTAGAATGATTCAGACCGCGAAATATGGAGGTCGTTGAGAAAACATATCCAAGTAGTTGTGATACAAATTTAAGCTTTTGGGTCATTGTATTTTTGGAGTTACACTTTGTGGAAAATAGGGTTTGTGGCTAGTCCTGAAACTAGTCTAAAACAAGTGTTTCGGGTAAAAACACCATAACTTCTTCATAACATATCCAAATTCAGTAATACCAAATGTATTGGTTAGAGTGCAGTCTATAGTATTCTGTGTACCATTTTCAGATCCATACAACAAATATTCTGTGTGGGGCATGCTCTACAAGGTCACTCTCTAGAATAAGCCAGAATTCAACAAGGTATGTCATTTTTGCTATAACTCATTTTTTGAGAGGTTCCAAGTAGTGAAACCTAGAGGAATTGCATAAAAGACACTAAAAAACATTGCATACCATTTTCAGATCTTTATTCATTACAGGTACATAGTTATGATTATTGCAAGTCAGGGTTGTTGACTAATCCAAAATTAGTCATGTGAGACTAAAGTATTGTTTGATGAAAATGTCAGTCTCTTGTTGTTAAAGTTAAAGAAAGTTTGCAGGTATGTGATCATATACACCAAGTCTGTTACAGAGTTACAAATCAGATTTGGATGATGGAATTGATGAGGGATTTTGGTTGAGGTACATGTTGGGTACATGGTTGAGACAAGTAGTTTATGAGTTGACACATACATGAGGTGCATAATTGATGATGTTGGTACATCTTGATGAGTTATGGTTGATGAGTAGTTGATGCATGATTGGTACAAACTTGGTACATGGTCGGAGGCACTTGTTAGTAGTATTGTTGACACATGGTTTATGGATGATGTAGCATATTTGTCTTGGTATACTATTAGAAGAACATATTGATCTTGGTAATGATTATGAGTTGTTGTGTCATGCTTGGTTGATGCACATCTTGGTGATATTGTGCATATGGTTGAGAGTTGTCTTGGTGATTGATATTGGTGAGTAGATTTGATTTGGTTGATAATATTGATGAGACAGGTTGTTGTGATAGGTTGTTTGGAAAGGTTATTGTGATAGGTTATTTGTACAGGTTTGGTGCATGGTTGATGCACTTGTTTATCGTATAGGTTGAGGTACATGTTGACGTATGGTACATGCTGGCACATGTTTTGGTGCAGGTTGATTGGTACAATTTTACTACAATATATCTCACAGTGATAGAGTGTGACAGTGGGTCCATCATTCTACTTATATTTTAGGGTGGTTGGACGGGGCAAGGACAGGTGGTTGTAACCACCTTTCGGTTGTAGTCGGAAAACATAGGGGGTTGTAGCCTCCTTCTGGTTGTAGCCAGAGAATCAAGGAGTTGGAGCTTCCCTCAAGTTGTATCCTGAGAAACTAGGGGGTTGGAGCCTCCTTCAAGTTGCAGCTGGAAAACAAAGGAATTTAGTGCTTCCAGTGAATGTAATTCTTAAAGACATATAAGAAAAAGAATTATGTGGTTTTCTCCCGCTTTGGGTTTCCACGTAAAAACACTGGTGTACTGTGTATGTGTATGATTTCTCATTTTTTCATTGTTTATTGATATAACACTTGGATTTTATGGTTAAAAAGGATTATATTGCTCTATTACTGATTCACCCCCCTCTCAGTAATCCAACAATTGGTATCATAGTCGGTTCCTTCAGGAAACAGTTTAACCACTGGAACAAGATCATGGGTTATTCTGAGAATGGAGTACCATTGTTCATTGGTCATAATGGTTTAAAGTATGAGATGTGGAGTGGAAGGACGAAAGTATTTTTACAGGACATAGGTATTATATTTGGCTATTAGTCGTTACAGGATACGATAGTTCAAAAAGGGAAAAGACCGCAACCAAGAAGGAATTGAAGAAGAATAACAAAATAGCAATGGATTTATTTGGGAAGGATTACCTAATCCGGTAAGAGAAAAGGTTGGTAAATTTTCATCAGCCAAAGAAATTTGGGATGAGTTATATGACATATATTCTTCACCCATCGCAGATTCAGAAAATGCCAAAGAATATGCAGGTACAGATCAAGAAGAAATATGTTCACCATGTCAAACATATTCAGAAGATGAAGAGTACATAATCAACATAGGTATGTTGTTTTTCTTTAATTGTGAAAAATGCGGACATCTTGAAATAGAATGTCATGAAGGAAATGAGACAGAAAACTAATTGAAAAAGAAGAAAATTATGAAGCATAATTAATTAGTGCTTTAGATGAACTAAGAAAAGAAAGAGAAGAAAACAAGTCACTCAAGAAAGAATTGATGAAACAAAAGGAAAGTGTTCACATTTTTTAAGAAGCCCAACAGGTCATCGAGAACTTAAGAACTCAGCTAGAAGAAGCCAGAAAGATCGAAGAAAATATTGAATATCAAAAGCAGTATTTGGAAGTCAGCATAACAGCACAGAAGGAAAAAGCAGAAATGAGAGAGAAGATATTGACAGATCATCTTAAGGAAAGAATTAACGATCTAAACCAACTTGAGGCAGAGTTTGGTCAAGAAGAGAAAGGACTTGAAGAAGAAATAATCACATTAAAAAACCAGCTTGAAGAAGCGAAAAGAACAGAAGAAATCATGAAGTCTTAGATAATGAAGAAAGAAGAAGAGGTTGAAAAGCTTGAAGACGAAGTTGTCACACTGAGAAGTAAAATCGTCAAGATCAACAAGAACGTTGAAGAAACAGAAACATCCACATCAGTCATAGAGAATGAAGAGAAGCACTCTAGGTTGCTAGAAAAAAAAAATGAAGAAAATAAAAAGAGTTATGCAGAAGTACTCAAAGGAAGGAATCATGGTCAACCGGAAAACTATTGAAGATACATATTCAAGAAGACCATCCATTTTCAAGACACAAAGAATCTTCAATCATGATCATGATCGGTCAAGTTCGAAATTCAGAAGGACTACACCACAAAGAAAATCATTCACTCCCAGGTATGCAAATTTCTTTTATGGTCATTGTTTTTATAATACTAATTTTGGACATAAGGTTGCAGATTGTAGGGATTATAAAAGAAATGTTCAAGCAAGAAATGCCTATGTGGACCCACGTAACATTGAATGTTACAAATGTCATAACTATGGACACATAGATAGTGATTGTAGAAGCATGATCGATGCTTCCATGAAAGATAACACTGATATCAGATATAAGAAAGTATGGATAAGAAACCACGAAGAACATGTGAACAAAGAACATGTCCCAGAGATCGAAAGATTGGCAATACAACAAGATGAATAAAATTCTACAGAGAAAAAGAAAGATGTCAGATACATAAAGGTTTGGAAAATAACTGAAAGAAAATAAGGACATGTAAATAAGGAACAGGTTCAAGAGATTGTACTTTCATGCATTGTAGTGAAAGATGAATCCACGGATAGAAAGAAAGAAGTTCGAGCTCAGAGAGATTATGAATCTACCAATGAAGATGATGATGAATACACATGAGAGAAGGAATTGTTCTGAGCCATCCGGCTTAGAGACTCCCAGGTAACATGAATATTAGATAGGGGGAGTTTATGTGATAGTTGTGACAAACCAAAGAACCATCCTTCGAGCAGCTTGCAGAGTTTGAGTAGATAGATACATAGCAGTCAATTAGCAGTAGTACAATTTGATAGTTGCAGTAGTGAAGACTTCATGATAGTATAGTAATAAATGGGTCATCATTATGGAAAGTTGTGCATTAGAGTCTTGGACACTATGGACAGAGATGGATTTGTAAGAACACTTAACAACTTTGGACAGATATATGGTAGTGGATGAGAGCATGGATTCATAGATTGGTTTAGAGAGTGTTTTAGAGACAAATGAACATTATGGATGTTAATTACACAGGAAATGGCTCGAACAATGCTAATGGATTCCAAATTGACAGATATTTTTTGGACACATACAGTGCATACAACAGTTCACATTCAAAACAGAGTAATGCTCAGAAACAACAATGACAAAAATCCCTACGAGCTATGGAAAGGAAGACCAGCAAATGTGAAGCACTTCAGAATATTTGGAAGCAAATGCTACATCAAAAGAGAAGATGACATAATGGGAAAGTTTGACTCTCATGTGGACAAAGGAGTACTTGTTGGTTACTCAAGTACAAGGAAAGAATACAAGTGTTACAATATGAGATTGAACAAAGTTGTGGAAAGCATCAATGTAACAATTGATGAATCAAATGGATGTGAAATCAACTTTTATAAATGAGGAACTTGAAGAATAAATCTACATTGAACAACCGAAAGGATTTTGGTTGTTAGAGAACCCAGATTATGTGTGTAAATTGAAGAAGGCCTTGTATGGTCTAAAACAATCTCATAGAGCATGGTACTCTAGACTAGATATATATCTACATCAGGCAGGGTTCAAAAAAGGAAGTGCAGACAACAACCTCTACATCAAGGTAACTCAAGATGGTATTTTATTAATTGAAGTTTATGTTGATGATATTATTTTTGGAAGTATTGATGACAGGTTAAGCTAGAAATTTGCAAAGGATATGCAGATTGAATTTCAAATGTCATTACTCAGAGAACTATCCTTCTTTCTAGGTCTTCAGATACGTCAAAGCAACCAAGGAATTTTTATTTCTCAAACTAAGTATATCAGATAAATGCTAAAGAGGTTCGGAATGGAAGATTGCAAACCAGTTGCAAGTTGAGAAAAGATGATGATTCAAAGTCTACAGACCAGAGGAAATACAAGTCAATGATTGGTATCTTACTATATGTGACAACATCCAGACCAGATGTAATGCAGGCAGTTGGACACGTGGCATGATTTCAAGCAACACCAAAGGAATCACATGTATTAGTAGTAAAGAGGATTTTTAGATATCTCAAAGGAACATAAGAGTTTGGATTATGGTATCCAAAAGGAAATTATCTATCATGTATTGCCTACACAGATGCAGATTGGCCAGGTTGCATTGATGACCGACAAAGCACCAGTGGAGCAGCGTTCTACTTGGGTGAGTGCTTAGTATCTTGGCTAAGCAAGAAACAATTATCAATATCTTTATCTACAGTTGAAGTAGAGTTTATTGCAGAAACATGATGTTGTACTCAGGTTCTATGGATAAAACAAACTTTTACAGATATACAGGTTGAGTATGATGAGCCCATTCCAATCTATTGTGATAATACAAGCGCCATCATTATCTCAAAGAACCTGGTGATGCACTCCAAGACGAAGCACATTCCAATAAAGTATCACTTTCTACGGGAACAGGTTGCAGAGAATAACATCAGAGTTGAATATGTGGGCACAAAAGAACAAGTGGTAGACATATTTACAAAACCTCTTCCAAGGGAAGCCTTTAAGTATTTTTGCCAGAGGCTCAGAGTAATTTCTACTCCAAAATGAATGTTTKTGAATGCTTATCTTATATGTCTTAGATTTACATGAGGAAGCACCATAAAGAGGAYAGTTCAGGTTGGGGGATTAGTTTCAGGAAGAGTTCAGTCAGGGGCAGTATCCCCAAGAACAGTTCAGTTAGGGGGAGAAACCCCATATGGAAATATACCTTTTCCATTCATGACAAAGGGGGAGARATTTATCAAATGCAAAGGTAATTGCTTGGAGAAAGAGCACAAAGGCATGGTTCCAAGGGGAGCGATGGTCACAGGGGGAGCATGAGTGATATGACTTCAGTATTGCATCAAAGTGTTGCCATCAATGCCAAAGGGYGATATTGTTGATTATTTGGGTTGKTTTTCATTGATGTCAACCCTTGAAGAAAGTTCGATAGCGAATTTCGGTAGCACAAAGGTTTGGGTAATGGACCCAAATTTGTTTGATKTATAATKGTATAAGTTTTAGTATATTTGAGGGMAATACTATTCTAGATGGATAGTACATGTCATKCCATTTCCGATGGTATGTGGAACGTCGCATAACTCCTCACGGTTAGAGAGTTATGACCATGTGAAGTTGGAGAACCCTCATGAGTCATCTAAAAACACCAAAAGGTCAAAGTAGTCAAAGTGGTTGCAAAGAAGAAATTATTTAAATAATAAAGTGAAGTGATGAGTGTACTATAAGTCAAAGTGGATACAAAAGAAATTATTTAAATAATTTCTTTTGTATCCACTTTGACTTATAGTACACTCATCACTTCACTTTATTATTTAAATTACCTTCAAACCATCTTAACCCACTTTCCTTATTTTAGGGATAACCCACTTCTAACCACTTGAACAAAATTAATTGAGAAATTACTAAGTGGACAAGTGGTTAGAAGTAGGTTAGCCCTAAAATAAGGAAAGTGGTTTAAGATGGTTAGAAGGTAACCCCTTGAGGAAGCTACATAAAAGTATAAATAAGATGCAAGGGTCTCTCATTTTAATTAAACTTGATCATATTGAATATCTACAAGTGGTTGAGGTAACCAAAGGATATCTAAGGCGAATTTCAGAGGGAAGGTGAATTAAAGAAGGCCAAAATTAAAGGGAGGGTAAATTCTTTTGATGATGCTTTCTAAGGTATGTTATTTACAGGTCGTCTCACCATTTTCGCAATAACTTTTTTTCTAGAATGATTTAGACCAACACTACAAGAAGACGTCAGGCTAGAGAACCTCACCCATGGCAACACCGACAGGATGTAGATACAGATCAGGGTGGTAAGGATACAATTGGACATCATGTTTGTTTTCCATTAGGATGGATGGATGGTCGTACTTGGTACTATTTGGCTACATTGCTTAGACGATCTTATTGTATGGTTTATTCTCGTGTTTCGAGGACGAAACATGTGAAGGGGGATGGAATGTAGTATACCAAGGGATGTAATATGGGGTACCCAGGGAGGTACCCAATGAGAATATGGTTATGTATTATTAGTGGAGGCCATTCAATGTAAGGTAGACTAGGTCCACTATATTATTAAATAAACCCCAGTATGGTAGTTAGATATAATAAATAGACTTTCTAGAAGATTCCTTCTCTAGAATGTTCCTAGAAGATAGAGAATGCTATATAAATAAGTGAAAGCAATGTATTGGAGTGTGGTGAAGAATATTGCTATTGTACAAGCAAGGATTACTTGAGGAGTTTTATCCTTCCCTAAGGATTAATATATGGTGTTACCCTACCTCAAGGGTTTCGTCTACTTTCTTATGTTCAGTATTTGGTGAATGGTTTTGGTTATTCTTGTTGATATTCTTGGCTATTTCTTAAGTATATTTTCAAATATATTCAGGTACTTAACAATTGGTATCAGAGCACTTTCTTTGGCCAAAGAAGGGAAGAATATGTTTTACTCTTTTTGCACATTTTTTCTAGTGAAAAAAGAGGGCAGCGCACTTGAGGTTCAGATATGAAAATTTCTGAGTAGAATTTGGAAAAACAAATTGGATATTTGAATTACTCTCAGAAAAATACCCAATTTCAAAAAACAAATCAGGTGAAACGGAGTTCGGGAAGTGAATTTATCATCATTTTAAATTCAACAATTTTTCAAGGTTTTTTCGGAAACAACCACGCGATTTGCACTGTAAGTTGTTATTTTTTTTAAACCCTAATTTTTTGTTTGGTTTATGAAAAACAAACTTTTTTTTACTAGAAAAGGTGATGGCCTAGTATTTAAGAATTCCTAAAGGCCCACAGGTTAGAATGGAAAGAGATGCGGAGAATTTATTCAGTCTTTTATCTTAGAGAAGATGTTGGCACATGGTGGCAATCATTGGACCAGGTCAAGATGAGGGGGATTTCCGATGAAGAATTTGAAAAAGTGTTTTTAGAAAAATGGTCTCATGCCAAGAGTAAAAAAATAAGAAAGGGTTTATTTTCATGTGGAGATTCTATATTACAGGTTCATGGATGTATTCATAAAGAAAATATCATTGTTTATATTAACCCTAGTTTCCTGCATAATTTTATCAATGTTCAGTTGGTTAATAGATTGCAAGTTTCTGCAAAGAATGTTCAAAGCACACATGTTGAGGGTGAAAATGTTCAATTTTTTAAAGATTTGAAGATCACCATGGACAAATATGTGTTGCATTCAAAGTTTTAGGCTATGGATATGGATGAAGTGGATATTGTTTTAGGATATCCTTGGATAGAAGAATCAGTGGGTACCATTAATATTAATGTGCAAAGGATGTTTTTGAAGTTGTGGTACAAGATAAAGAAAATCACCTTGCAGGATGTGTCTCTTAGTAAGAAAGATGGGACCACGTAGTTGAAGTTGAATCAGAGGTAGAGCCTACAGAAGGAGATGAAGCAAAACCACATGAAGGTCACAATAAAGAAGCTAAGGAGGTCATTGAATCAAAGTCACAATGTGTTGCAAATTTAAAGAACAAAGAACAAATTCCTACAATTGTTGTATATCGTCATCCACATCATATCGAGAAATAACAATCATCAAGGCAAGGGTGTGAGCATCAACATACTTATGCACCAACAGGGAATCATAAAGGAAATCAATCCAAGGGTGCATGGAGGCCTACCGACACTACAGGAAGACATCGGGCTATGGGTTTCGTCTACTTTCTTGTGTTCATTATTTGGTGAATGGTTTTGATTATTCTTGTTGAGATTCTTGGCTATTTCTGAAGTATATGTGCAGATCTATTCAGGTACTTAACAATTAACCATTTGACGTTAAGCCTAATAGTTAATTATCAGGCTTGATAATTAAGGCTTTCTTCGTAGGGACGTCAAGCCTGATAATTTTCTTATGGGTCTTGGTAGAAGAGAAAACCGGGTTTATTTCTTAACCTTTAAAAAGTTTCCAAAGTTGTACTTTTGATCCTATTTTAGAATGTCAATATTTTAGTTTGCAAAGTTCTTAATGTTTCCATTAAAAGTTATTTTGTTTTACTTGTTGAAGGTCTATGTAATTGGTTTTTGGCTTGCTAAAAAGTATAGAGATCCTATCAGTCACCAACACATTCCCTATAGGTAAATGTCTTCATATATTTGGGTTTATATTTTGACTTGATCTTCCCTTTTAGTTTTGCAGACTATGTTTCCATGAAAATTACATAGATGTTGTGTGTACTATGTACTGATCAAACATTGATTTTAGACCTAACATTAAATACTGATAGTTACTTTACTATTCGAAATTATGATCCATTTTTAGTTAAATACTTATAATTACTTTACTATTCGACATTATGATCCATTCTTAGATTTAATAGTATTGCATGGAAGACTTTACAAAGTGGTTTCCTGCCATTTTCCTTTTAAGGAA
Organism: Picea engelmannii; assembly: GCA_009831015.1. Taxonomy (NCBI): domain Eukaryota; kingdom Viridiplantae; phylum Streptophyta; class Pinopsida; order Pinales; family Pinaceae; genus Picea; species Picea engelmannii. The sequence goes on from ML799394.1 coordinate 107,637, forward strand.
ATATTTAAATTTCTGAGTTTTTTGAGCCGAGATGTTTTTGAAATGTGTTATTTTGTTTTTCCATTTCCTTTTCAGGTAATCATCGCCATTGCTTTCAAAAATTTGGAATTGTAAGATGTGTTGTATCTATTTTGCACTTGAGAACAATGTCATTTTGCATAATTTGTGCAATTTTTCAAAGGACCATTGATGTGTGACTTGTGCAACATCCTTTTAAGAGGGATTGTACAGTCCCATAACATGTAACTAAAAAATCTTTTGCATAAACCATTTAGAATATTTCTCATTAAAATTTATGCCTATTTTTGCAAATAGAATTGTAAGATGTGTTACATTGAACATTGTCATTTTGCAAAAAAATGTGCAATCATCCTTTTAATATGGATTGAACAATGAATCCCCATAACATGTAACTGAAAAATCTTGCTCATGATTCACCTCAACCATATAAATTGAGATTTTTTTTTAAAAACAAATGTGATTTTTTAAACAAATTGATTTCTTATTTGAATATTAACTTGTGGAAAATGGAAAAATCAACTATACATCCACGAGTTTTGTGATAGAGGTAACTTCACAATATTAAGATAATCATATCCTCTACCATTTTGATATGGTCAACCATAATTTCCTCACCATTAAAGAAAACAATAATATAACAAAAACCAAGGAAACGTAAAATATCAAGCATTGTCTTTACAATGTTATAATGTTTACTACAAAATATATAATTTATTTCTTTGCAATGTTGCAGTGTTTACCACATAATATATTATTTATTCTCATTAGGATTTAAATCATCATTGTTTATTATTTCAAAACATGTTTTAGGATTTAAATCATCATTGTTTATTATTTCAAAACATGTTTGGCAAGGATTAAGGTGTCTTGCAACACTTGTTTATTTTATTTATTTATATATATATATATAATTATGTTTATTTATTTTTTTATTTAAAATGTTTGTTTTTCTATTTTTATTTCAGAAAATTACTTTTTTTTTCTGGTTTGAGGTTTATTTTTGGTTATCTTTTTTATGATTTTTTTTGCTACTATGTTAGGTTTTTGTGCAATGGTTTCTACAATGTTACAATTTTAAGCTTGAAAAAAAAGAGGATACTATTAATAACACATATTTTCTATTTGGGGGTTGGTCTTAAGATTTTGGTTCCAAGAGTACTGGTTGTCAAGGTCATTATTTCAAAAAAACTTGCAATTTTATCCATAAAAAAGTGAGAGTGCTATGGGGAGCACCACTTTTCGATTCGAGGTTTGATTTTAAAGCTCCAGTTGCAACAATATTAGTTGTCAAGTATGGAGGTTTTAAAAAAAATTGTAGTTTTAACCTCAAAAATAAGTGGTGCTGCTATTAACACCACTTTTATATTCGGGGGGTTGACTTTAAGGTTTTTGTCCACAACATTATGACATTGTTAAAGTCATGGTTGCAAAAGGTGGTAATTTTAACACCGATAAAAAAAGGTAGCACCACTTTTTGAAATGGGAATAAGATTAACAACTAATTATGACCTCTAAAAACTGAAAACTTTGAAGGATTCTCGTTAAGTTGGTAACTTTGTTTGAGGCTCTTACTTTGAAGGAGAACCCTCCCAATCAATGCTCACTTCCCTTCACAATTCATCTCAAATACATGTCCAAGCTAAAAGCAATCCTCCCATTCACGCTTTTAGAAAAAAATATATGAACCACATCTAATAATTTTGGTCAAATACTATTTTGAAAAAAAAAATCATAAAAACATTTATGAATGGGTATATGAAATTGAAATGTAAAGGCAATAGGAAAATGAGTTGAATCTTGAATTGTCACAACAAACTGTCTCTGTGATTTACCTGCCAATCTTCCCATGGGAGGAGAACCCTATTTAAGGCCACCATCATTATTGTATGTATTATTTAAAATATTTTCTTTGGATATGTTAAATTGTTTGAGTCCATCCTTATACTACATGGGGACGAGATTAATAACTTGCTTAGATGGTTTAAGGAATTTTTGCACTCTTATGTAGCTACGATAAATCCTAATACTTTTTAACGAATAGCTTAACACCTAATCCACATTCAACTCCATGTGTCAATCGATCATCCTTTGAAAACTTTAATAGATCTAATAAGAGATTCTCAACTTGAAGTTCAGTTAACTTTAATGACTAATTTTAATTCCCAAGATCAATCAAGATTATTATTTCATTGTCATATACATTATCCCTAATTATGACCTCAAGAATTGGCCCATGATAGGGTTGATACCAACATATAATACATACATATTATTATTGTTATAGACTTATTAGCATTGACTATGGCAACTTGTTGAATGTTGATATAAACTCTTTTAACTTGTAGTTGTTATATTTAATACATACATATCATTATTGTCATAGACTTCTTGATATTGACTACTATGGCAACTTGTTGAATGCTTATTGAATGTAGCATATTTCAATTTGCTAAATGTTTGCACCTATACAATTTTATGGTTCAGATTTATGCTTTAAAATTTATACCGATATTAATAATGTTTTTAGCACTATATTATATTATATATATATATATATATATATATATATATATATATATATATATATATATATATATATATATATATATATATATATATATATATATAATAATCTATTTTTAATTTATGGTTGAGATTTATGCTTAAAATTTATACAAATATTAATAATGTTTTTAGCAATATATTATATAATATATATTTTGTTTTAGCAATATAATAATAATAATAATTTATTTTTAAGGTCACTGTCAAGCTACATCAAATTGGTGTATGAGACTCCCTTGTTTGTGGGACAAGGGACCCCCTCTGTCGAGTAATTTGACTGGTAAAGTCTATGGAGGTATACATACCCTACCTCCTATGGATTTGAACTTGTGACCTCTTAAGAAGAAACACATATTCTTAAACATTAGGCCCACTCAGGATATTATATAATACATATTTTTTTATTTTTATAAAGAATAATAAATTTTAATATCAATACAAATTTATAAATTTATGAGATATTTAAAGTTTAAATATTGATAATATCTTTAACAATATATTATACAATAATTTAAAAAATAATATATATATATATATATATATATATTCAATTGTTATTTATTTATTTTTTTGTTTGCTAGTGTGTTTGTGACCTGTGAGACTAGCTTGTGGTTGAAAACCACGACTCAGGGGCATCTAAGTCGTCAAAGTCACTCAGAGATCGCACCCGGCTTGAGCCACATTAACCCTTATCATGACTAGATTTGTTGGTGTCTCCTCCCGATAACAATGGGTTTCGAACCCGGTTTGCCACACAAAACGAAACCCCTCAAAAGTGATCACTCTATAGAGATTTGACTCAATTATCGTTTATTTATTTTTCTAAATAATATTAAATTTACTAAACATGACACTTAAGACCTATCATATAATATGATATTATTTGTGTAATTATTATTTTTATTTTATTTTTAAAATTTTTTATTGTTAATAAAGTTGTGGTTTAACAGTGAAGTCAATTGCATGTCAAGACTCTGGCTCAAGACATTTAATAAGGATTAATTTCTCATAAATATAATGAAGCATGTGAGATTAAGTGTAAATCTTAAGTAAATTTAATAGAGTAATACTCCTATCACAATTTAGTTGAATGAAAGTGTTTGCCCCTTAGGGATCATTTCACCTAGACAAATAGGTTTAGGTTGATTGTAGTACTCGGCTAGTTCAAACTAATAGTGATACCTTCACATTCACTATAACACTTTTTTCTAGTTGAAAGAAAACACTTAAAAATATCTTATTGAATAAAATGATGAAAGGTTAAGAACATTTTAACTAAATGAAAATTTTATTTTTTTAAATAAATGGATTTTTTTATATATTTTTTATAGTCAATTGTTACAATATTGAATATGCTCAACCACTTCTCAAAGACAATAAGGAACCAATACACTCAATTGTATAGTCAATACAATAAGGAACCAATACACTCAATTGTATAATCAATCTTTTGATTTAATCTTCATAAATAAATGCATTGTTTTTTATATATTTTATAAGGAACCATTACACTCAATTGTATAGTCAATCTTTTGATTCAATAAAGAACCAATACACTCAATTGTATAATCAATCTTTTGATTTAATCTTCATAAATAAATACATTGTTTTTTATATATTTTATAAGGAACCATTACACTCAATTCTATAGTCAATCTTTTGATTTAATCTTCGTAAGTAAATGCATTGTTTTTTATATATATTATAATCAATTGTTGTACTAATTGTTGTATTATTGAATAGGCTCAACCACCTCTTAAACACAATAAGGAATCAATACACTCAAACTTAATTGTATAGTCAATCTTTTAATTTAATCTTGATAAATAATAAATGCATTGTTTTTTATATATTTTATAAGAAACCAATACACTCAATTGTATAATCAATCTTTTGATTTAATCTTCGTAAGTAAATACATTGTTTTTTTATATATTTTATAATCAATTGTTGTACTATTGAATAGGCTCAACCACCTCTTAAACACAATAAGGAATCAATACACTCAAACTCAATTGTATAGTCAATCTTTTGATTTAATCTTGATAAATAATAAATAAGATTTATAGTATATGATTCATTTATTGAATTACATCATATAAACATAGGAAAAATATTCATCAACACATGTAATTGTACATGTGGAATCATTACCAATCAAATTGCTCTACTTTAATACCACTTAGACAAGTAACCAACTCCCTCTTTTGACACATTGAGAAAATGAGACATTGTTATTCCTCAAATCTAATGCAAAATTGCACTAGCTTGATGTAGATATCAAACACTTACTTGCTTTAAATCTCCCTAGGTACAACGTCTATTATTCTACTCGATCTTTCAAAAGCTATATAACCACCTAGAGTTGTTCCCAACCTCCTTATAACATCGTGAGACACTCAAAATAACAAGTTTTTCCATTCAATCATACTCAATAAATAAGATACATGGTCACACAATTCAAATGCATCTATGTTCCCTTATGGAATCAATCATCAAATAAAAAAAACAACTTGGAAGTGTTTTAGTTAAGAATATAAACATAAAACTTTAAAATGCAGCATACAACACATTTACACAAAAACATGAACACATGGAATGGATACCAATGATTAATCTACCACTCAACCATATGTATCCATCATGAATGCTACTCCTAAGCCAAAGCCATAAAATGACAAGGACATGAAAAAATGATCACTCATAGGCAAATTCTTATAAGAGTTACAAAAAAGTCTTAAGATCTATGTATAAAACCCATTATTCTATGTGCTAGATATATGAGAGTGTAACTGTAAGCATCCACAAAAACAACACTACAATAATAAATTAGGTATCTCACTAGCTTACTTTCTAGAACAAACACTCGAAAAAAACTCCTAAGATCCATTTTTTCATAGTCACAATCCCATGAAATATGTAAGACAACTTCACGCTACCATGCGTGATGAATTAATCCACTTATCCATGGCCATGAACTCATATATTAGTGAAGAGTATTGATTTGGATAATTGAGTTTCATTTATTTGACAAGTCATAGATCTATGAAGAACGTCAAGTGGGAAGGGCGATTGAAGAGGATTGATTTGTATTTCATTGGGCTATATTTTTCTTCCAATAAAAAGTTTGTATCTTATTATATCACTTAAAAAAAGATACATTCAAATATTCACCCAAAATAGGGTTAGTGTGACCTATGGGTTAAAAAATATTGACAACTTCACTCATAAAATCTACTAAGACATGTCAAACTACAATATTTAGAATCAAAGCTACATTATCATTGTGACTATCTATTTGGAAGATCACAACTAGACACTAACATGTTTATGATAAGTATGCATCATTGAGGAGGGATATGAATAAAATTGTCTTTGTGGAAGAAGTTATTCTACCCCATTACAATTTGAAGGGATCTAGATTGCTTGTTGCAAGCTTTGCTTTGAAAAATGATCTACTTCTAAGTTATGTTCCCTATACTAAGAGAGAATTGAATTCATCTTTCCATCAATGTAAGAATCACTCCTTGAATGTTAAGATACAGGGATTGAATGAATCCATTCATCCAAGAAACAATTAATTTGGAGTCTTTGTAGATCTTCATATCATGTACCATGGATTATGTGAAGGTTATCTTGAAGAATTGCATTCTTGATAAGCCATATAACCCACAGTATGAAAATTGGCAAGGAATGTGTTTAATTTTATCATATGAGATAATATTGTATATTCTTTTATTATTATTTAATATGCAAAAGGATCACAACTGAAAGATAGATATCCACATAACAACAAGATATATCCTCAGGGAAACCCTCAAGGGGGAGAAAACCCTACAAACTTTCCTCGGTATAGATTCCTCCAACATGTACAATGTCATACAGTTCTCTTTCACGAAATCAAGACCAAAGAGACCCAGACACGAACCAAGAATAGCCTCCTAGATAAGTGTGTACTACTCTATTTTACTTATGTTCAATGAATGATCAAAATGACTCAATATAACCTCTATTTATACTCTAAAAGACCTACAAGACATGACTTATCAATAAACCCTTTAATAATTACACTTAGGAATAACTTGTGTAATTACATAAAATCTCAACACTCCCTCTTAATGAGGAAGGTATTCTATCTGGCACATAATCTGACATTGTCGCCATCCACAGGAGCTCATGACCATTGACTGTCTGACACACGAATCTATACATCACAGGAAATCCATAGGTTCTTCACAGCATGCATCTAGGGTCGGTGGGTAGCTCTCCAATAGCTACAACATGTCATCATGAAACTATCCAGTTTCCCGCAGAAAACTCGGATATCTTTATGCATGACATATAGTACCTTGCGATAACATATGTACCTCATCTCTTCAACATGCATCCAGGCCCGATGGGTAGCTCTCCAATAGCTACAACATGTCATCATGACATCCACTACCCTGCAATAACCTCTGAATCCATCATTCACTCTAAAGAGGGACTACGTCGAGCTTGTCCTTGAAGTAATCGAACTTCGTCCTTGAAAACGACTTTGTCAGCACATTCGCAACCTGCGCATCGATAGCCACATATTGGAGCCTCACTACTCCCTTCTGCACCATATCCCTGATATAGTGATAATTGATTTCGTTATGCTTCGGCCTATCATGAAACACTGGGTTCTCTGACAACTTTATACAACTTTGGTTGTTGTACAAGATACAGGTCGCCTCCATCGCAATATCGAATAATCCAGTCAGTAATTTCCAAAGCCATATTGCTTCGTGACTTGCTGCCACATACTCTTCCTCATCCATACCGAGTGCTACACATGAATGTTTCTTACTAATCCATGAAATCATATTGGAATCCAAAGTGAAGCAACATCCTAATGTACTTTTCCGGTTTGCAACACTATCGGCCCAATCTAAATCTGAATATCCAAGTAGAATGCTCTCACTTTCTGTAACATACTTGAGCCCATACTCCACTATATTTTTGAGGTACCTCATCACATGTTTTATTGCAATCAAGTGAACACGTTTGGGGTCAACCATGTACTAACTCAGGGTGTTCACAACAAAACATATATATGGTCGTGTATTCATCTAATACATCAATGGTCCAATCATTTGCCTGTATAATGTAGCATGCACAACCTCTGAAGTCCTATCATCCAACAACTTCATATTTGATGCCATTGGTGTAGCCATTTCCTTGCAATCTAATATCCTGAACCTCTTCAGGATTTCCACTGCATACTTCCCTTGACCTAGGAAGATTTAACTAAGCTTTTTCCATACCTCCAGTCCCAAGTAATAGTGCATTAGACCAAGATCCTTCATATTGAACTCAGAAGCCAACTCCCTCTGTCACTAAAAAACCCTGATTGTCTAGTCTGCCTCACTAGTTGCTCCCTCTGTGACTATGTGACAATATTTACATTTTCCAAAGCACACAACATGATGGTAACCACCACATCAACACATTGACACAAGCTTCATGTGATCTCAACTACAAAGGGTTTTTTCATTTCTTCTCATGTCCATCTTGATCACTCCACGCCAAATACTGGTGTTGATCTAGAACACCAACAACACCCATGCTATGGATTAACACTTACGCTTAAATTCAAATAGTTGTGTAGTATTTTACTTCATTGGTCTCCATATTGTAACCGTGAGCACCAACAAGTGATTAACTATTTCTACAATCAATGATCTTGTACAATTTGATCCTTTACACAACTATATGCAATGACCCTACATCATTGTCGAATCTGTAAATAGCACTAAAGGTGAGTCCATCCATCATGGATTACTATGACAATATGATTAGTGCCAAAACAAAATCACTAATTTTCCTTATCCTATTACTAATATCATCACCATTAAATGCCACTAGTTGGTGTACATAAATTCTCCTTCAATGTACATTATCAAATATTGTTGATTTTTTTTTCATATCTGAGATTATATGCATTTTTAGACAATATCATCCCCAAACTTCCCATTACAACACTTTGGTGAAGACTCTCTCCCTTTAGGAGATGTCTTCTCAATTTGGTTTGCAGGTCTTCCAGAACGCATTCGTCGAACTCCTTCCAGGAACACATATGAAGGAATTTGTTTTACATAAATATCCATTCCTGGTTTCCAGAACATATACATACCAACTGATTGCCTAAATGCATCCACGGAGCCACATATATCGAACTACTGACCACTCTAATGTTGATGTCGAAGAAAACAGTGTTTTTGTTTGCATATCGATCATGTTGATCAATCTCATCGAATCTCTAAGGGAATTGAACATAGCACAATTTCTTTCCAAGTTGTGGATCCATGAGAAAACACATTGCCTCCCACACTGCCTTACTGTTGTTGATTTAGTGATCACAATCCAGGTTCAAGATGAATGGGGCATTTTTTATAACTGCAGAGACTCTAACCAGGACGTTCATGGCACTTAATTTCTTGTGGTGTTGATATCTAGGTCTCTTCTCACAAGAAACATAATGGGCTCCATTGTTTCTGACAAGGAAAGGAATCTCGTTCCCCTCAATATAATGGGCTCCATTGTTTCTGTCATTGAATCAAATGTGAGCATCGATGCTCCGTTGTCTGATACATAGCTCGATACCCTGTCAATGGGGTAGATAGGTTCCATCTCCCCAAGCCTTTCCATGATCTCCTATGGAGATTAACCCAAGTCAAATGTTTGTTGTGGAGGATATTCCTAGAAAAATTCTTACCGTGCTAGGATCCCTCGATCTCAGTAAAAGTGTCATCTCAATTTTTCTTCCTCTAACTATGGAAAGTATACTTTTCCTTCAAAAAATGCCCATTCTCCTTCTAGTACCAACAATTTCTTATCTAATTTCCATCTAATGGCCCACACCCCTCCTTAGTTCTAGAGACTTCTATATCACAAATATTATAAAAATAAGCATTGGAAACTTATCATCTTAAGGCACGGGACATGGAAGGGGAAACTATAACGACACCCTCATCTCTGTCATTGGATATATACTATCTTCAATTGGATATACCTCCAAAAAG
>ML799394.1:133500-153694 GCA_009831015.1 Picea engelmannii
ATATATATATATATATATATAAAACACTTAAAAACAATTTAGAAAATAATAATTAAATTATTTTTTTAAATAATAATAATGAATTAAAAAAATAAATAAAAATTAAAACAAAAGAAATGGGAGGAGGGCGATTCCCATAATTTCTCTCCTCCGTTTATTTTATTATTTTATTTTTTAAAGAGACTGAAAGTATATATTATATAAGGTGTGTTGCTCTTAGGCGAAACAACATTTGAATATTACAAAATCGTGCTCAAAGTTGATTGAGTCCTTTGTTCTTGATTTTTCTACAAAAAAAACTATTGAACTCCTTATACAAACTAGTGACTTTGTAGATGTAAACTTTTACGAACTGTCCAAGCAAAAAAAATACAATGAACATACATTAGGTTCAAGGAATGTGATGGAGCAAGGTGCTCCCATTGACCTTTATTAATCCAATTCTAAGGTGAACTCCTTCTTTGGCCTCACGGTCAGCGTCGGAGTTGAGCTCCCTTTTTATATGAAAACAGGAGTAAGCCTTGAATTTATTGAGGATGGAGTTAATCCTTGATAAGACACCCATGAAGACATTTCCTCCCACAATATTTTAAGTGACCAAAGCTCGGATCACTAACACAAAATCCCCACAAATGACTATCCTCCTTATGCCAATTGAAAGAGATAAATTGATACCTTTGAGAAGAGCATACACTTCAACTTCATTGTTTGACATAGTTCCTAAACCCCATGCATATATTATAACCGTGTCACCTCTGGGATTGATGATATTTCTCCCCACTCCTGCTACCCCTTGGTTTCTTCAAGAAGCTCCGTAAAAAAAGAGGATGTAGTCATCATGTTGAATCTTCCATTCTTTAAATTCTTCCTTTGACATACGAAGGGCCCATTTTGGGATACTTCTAGTGGAGGTTTGTTGCTTGGGAGTGATTGGTTTTTATCTGGAAGTTGGAAATCCAATTAATTTCATGTAGGTCTAGATTTTTCCATTTCCATTTTTATCCGATATTTTATGTAATCAGTGAGAAGAGCACGGGTGCGCAATGAGGCATGATTTGGACTAGTGGTTTCACCTCTATTTTTTTTTGTTTTTGTCTATCCAAGTGCTCCAGCAGATATATTTTGGTAGTGTTATCCATTTCCTCTTAAATATGGATTTATTTGTAAAATTACCAGAGTAATGATTCCCCCATCTGAAGAAGAAATCAAAGATTGGAATTGGAAAACAGATCTCTTGTGGCTAGCCTCCAAACCTATTTTGTGTATTGACATTATAGTAACATGTGGTTGATATTTTCTTTGTCCTTCTGACAAAACCTGCACCATGAGGGCCCATCGATTCCCTTTTTCTGCATATTTTCCGATGTGAGAATATTTTTATGTGCCAGGATCGAACAAAAGAAATCAACCTTGGGTAATCCATCTAAATTCTATATCATTTTCCAATGGATGGATCTAGGATGTTGGTGCTCCGCTTCCGCTAAGGCTTGGTATTCTTTATTGATTGTGTAGAGGGAGTTCGCCCATCCCCGTGAGTGTCTAGAGAGCTGATATTTTGGAGCACATCCTCGAAGAGTAGATAAGAATGGGGAGACATGCACAGAGAGTTGAGACGAGGGGGATACGTTTTTCCATTTTTTCGATGTACCGTCTTGTGACCAAATATAAAGATCATTCAAGGAGTGGAGGGCTTGATCTTCCATCTAGAGGCAAAGAGGCAAGAGGGGATCCAACGTTGTGCATCGCTCAAAGTCCAAAATTTGATCGGTCCAAGGGTTGATTTTACGACCGTTTCCTAGTATCTAATTGAGGTTTTTCTGTATGAGATCTTTGACAGCAAGTAGAAGCTTAAATATAGGAGAGCCAATGTCCCTTCTTGGTAGCAGTTTAGTGTTTTTTAGTCTGCTCCCTCTAAAATACTTTTTCCATACTGTATGTTTCCACCAGGCGAGATTTCTAGTTATCAACCTCCAAAGCAATTTGGCGCCCATGGGTTTTCTCATCAAGGCTAATTCTCTAAGACCCAATCTGCCTTGAGTTTTATTATTTGTAACTTGACTCTAATTGATCAAATGAAATTTCTTGTGCATTGTTTTCCCTCACCATAAAAAGGTTCTGATCCTTTTGGACACTTGGTTGGAAATGCATTTTGGTGCCAAAAGGGTAGAACATTGACATATTGGAAAAGATGATAAGATAGGTTTGATTAAGATAACTCTGGCAGCTGGGTTCGGCCATTGTTTGCCCCAATGGGTGAGATTTTTGTTGATTTTGTTAAGGAATTGTCGCTAAACTTGAGAGTAGGGGGACATGAGAAAAATCGACATCCCTAAGTGCTTGAACGATGACCATTTTTCTACAAGAGGAAATTGGAAGACTTGTGCAATGGACCTCAATATCCTTGGTGATGCATTCCATCCATAAACTTGGCACTTTTTGTTGTTGACGTCTCCTCTTGAGGCATCTAAATATGAGTCGAGAATGGATTTGAATTGTGTAGCAATAAGGATGGAGGCGCCCCCGATGGCATAGTATCATCTGCAAACTGCAAATGATTCATGTTTTTGACAGGATGAACTATTTGAAGACCTGGGAAGTTTCCAGACACCCTTTCATGCTCTAACTTTTTGATTAGTGCATCTGCTACTATGATGAAGAGGAGGGGTGACATCGGGCACCCTTGATGAATACCTCAGCTTATTTGGAAAAAATATGTGGGCCTGTCATTGATAAGAGGAGCAATCTGGGGGCTTTTGATACATGATGAGATCCATATGATGAAGTTTTAACTGAATCCAAAGTGACCCATGACTTGAAAAAGAAAAGAATGTCTTACCCTGTCAAAAGCATTAGCCATATCAAGTTTGAATACCATACCTTTACCTTTGTCCTTGTAGCCTGTGTGGATTGCCTCTTGAAAAAGGATGATATTGTCTAGGATTTGTTGGTCTTGCAAGAAATTGCCTTGATTGGGGGAGATTAATTTGGGGAGGCTGCTTTTGAGGCAAGTGGCTATAATTTTAGCTAGAATTTTGTAATAGGCGTTGCAAAATGAGATAGGCCAAAAGCGAGAGAAAGAGGGGGGATTGGTTTCTTTAGGGATTAAGGCGATGAAGGACGAGTTTGTGTTCCCCCCTAATCTAGATGAGATATGGACAAAATGAAGCATTATTTTGAGATCAGTTTTGATGGCGTTCCAAAGAAGTGGCGGTAAAAAGACATGGAGAAAACATCTGGGCCAGGGGATTTGTCGGGCTCAAGGCTCCAAATTGCTGAAATAATATCTGCTTCAAAGAGCAGTTGCATGAGAGCGATATTCTCTTCTCTAGTCACCAACTTTGGAATTTGTTCAAGCATTGACTGGGTATGTGTATGGTCTACATCCTCACCCTAAGTATAGATGGATTCAAAATGGGTTCGAGTGGCCGATTTGAAGTCCTCAAAGTCTGAAAGAGTAGATCCATCTTCTCGCATTATCTTCCCACATTGTGTTTGATTTGGCGAATCTTGGCTTGATTGTGAAAGAATCTGGTGTTTTTATCCCCTACCTTAAGCCATAGGATTCAATATTTTAGACGCCAATATTATTCTTCCCTATTTAGAGCATTATGCTATTGACATTGTAAATCCAACTCTTCCTTTTGAAGTTGATGTGTTATTTCAACCAATTCAAAGTTCTTTTGCAGATTGTCCAGTTTACTTTTTATGAGCCTTTTCTCCTCATCAGGGGAAGATAAAGAGGTTTTTTCCCAATGCTTTAGAGCTTGCTTAACCATAATGATTTTTTGCTCCCATATGAACACTGGAGTGCCAGGGATCCATGTCGCCCAAGTGGAATGGATCAGGTCCGCAAATTATTGGTGATGAAGCCATTAGGGGTTGAAGGGGAAAGGAATAGGGCCATAGTTCAGGAAGGCTTGAAGGTGAATATAAATTGGTTTATGGCCACAGATCAACGAAGGGAGAATGTAGGATATGATGGAGGCTTAAAAAAAAAAAAAGATACTATTAACCAAAAACCAGTCTAGTCTTGTCGATACATGCCCATGTCTTGCTCGCATGTTGGACCAAGTAAACTTCCTGCGCTACAGGGGAATATCTAATAAGTCCCATTCCAATATTAGTTCTTACATGTTGTCTCTAAAGGGGTATATTCCATAGATTCCCCCTCTCTTCTATGTGATGTTCCTTATTATGTTTAGAACACCAACGATGTTGTTTTGGGATTAGACCGAATTACTCAGATTGTGGAGAATGTTCCAACACTCAACTTTTTATGTAGGGTTATTTGGAATGTTTATGTTGAAAATTGCATAGAATATATTATTGCACTTATGCTTAAATCTAGTGTAAATCCAATGTTAGGTTTTACATTGTTGTTCCATACTTACCTTCTGGTCATCCAATATTGTACAAAGACCTCTGGAATCTCCTTTGGCATCCACTGCAGTGAGGTAACAGGTGCACCAAAGATTTTTACATAGGATTGTCACATCTTCAGAGCTCATCTTGGTCTCTTAAATGAAGAGAATTCTAGGTTTCTCTCATTTAATTAGATGTTTGACAGTTGTAGCCCTGGAGTTGTTTCCCAGCTCCCTACAATTCCAAGAGACCAAGATCATTATTTGAAAGGATTAGCATGGGAACCCCCTTTCTTTCATGTGTATCCACCTTGCTTTTTGGTTTGTTTAGAGCTTACTCTGATCATACTTGGGATGGTTTGTTATAATCCAAGTATTATTTCTTTGTTGACTTGATCTTCCCTAACAGCTCTAGATGTTCTCCTGTCGGTACTACGAGGTTGGATCTCTTCATATGCTTGATATTCCTATCCATCATAACCAAGACTCTATGTTTTGGAGCTGTATTGCCCCTCTGAAAAGGCAACTTTGACATCTTTGAAAGCTTATGGTTCCTTTGCTCCAGGGTCTTGGGAGACTATTTCATCCGGGATCGTTATTCTGTCGGAGACCCGTTTGCCTTCTCTCTTCCCTTGGTTTGTTGCAATCATTGATTGCAATGGGGTCCCTTCTTATCCAAAGGTCGGATCCTTATTGCTCACCCCCATGCTGCATTGGGTTGGTATAATTGCCACTTCAAAGTCCACTAGTTGGGATAGAGATTCAAAGTTATTGAGATTGGTAGAAGGACCCGATTTCATGGTGATTTCAGTTGCTTTTGTGGGAGACTTTTTTCCTACGTTAGACGAGCCTACTGAAGAGGGTTGAGCCATGTTGTTGTTGTTTCCAAACTTCCTTGATATTGCCTGCCATTGGTCTTCTTTTCTTTGTCGGGATGGGATTGGCTCCACTTTTTTACAATTCCTCGCAAAGTGTCCATATTCATAGCAGATCTTGCATTTGAAAGGCAATTGCTCATAATCCAGTTGTTGGATGTGTTTCCAATTATCTAGAGAGATCACCACTACTTCTGGCATTATGTTTTCGAGATCAACCTCTACAATATTCTTATGCATGAGAAGATATTTTCCTTTGGTTCGACGTGATCTATGTATCGACCTATTGAGTTGCCAATGCATCTGAAGGAATCATCACTCCAACAATGAAAGGAAAGATGGGGCAGAAAAACCCATACTGGAACATCTGAGGGGGAATTATTCTCTGGACTGATATCTGGGGTCCATTTGTTCAGGTACATTCCGCGAGCTCCCAAAAAATATGGTCGTTTCCGAAGATAAGATCTTGATCTTCCTTAAGCTCAAAGAGGAAGGTGAAAAATCCTCTGCCACGGAAGTAATGACTAAGAGAGCCTTTAATTAGGGACTTCTGGTTGTTTTCAAGCCACAAGGCCACCGTCTTCGGGGAAGGCCATATTCCAATGAATTGGCTGATTAATCCATGATCCGCCAAGGCTAGTGCCTTCCTCTTGGAGGTGGAAAACGAAAGGATAACCAAGGGGATCTATGTTAACTTCTTCATGAACTGAGATGGTTGGGGTTTGTAAGCTTTAACAGACGCGACTACCATCATGTGGAAGGCATGTATTTCATCATTTGGAGGGGGCGACGACCCCCTCCCATTGTCGGGATCCATTCGCATGAACCAGAGCCCATGCGATCTAGGGTTTCAGAGCGACGAACCAGACCGAATTTTTATGCTTGCATTTCTTACATATTGAATTTTATTTTTAATTTGTATTGTTTGTTTGTTTGTTTTTAATTTTGTTTTTTTTAATTTAATTTAATTTTTTTGTTGTGTTTTCAAGTGTTTTAAAAAAAAAAATTTTAGGTGTTTTTTTAATTAGGTTTTTAAGGGTTAAAAAAAACAATTGTTTAAAGTCTTGTATTGTTTTTTATATTTTGTTTTAATTTCTTTTAAAAAAAATTGTGAAATTTAAAAAAAGGCGGTATTTGTTCTTTTTTGTATCTATTTTTTTTTTTGACTTGTTTATGGAGGTTTTTTTCTTCATTATTTAATGTAAATTAAAACAAAATTAATAAAAAAGTTTTCAAGTTTCCAATTTAGAAGTTGAATTTAACGTTTTTATTTAGGATGGTACCAGTTGTCAATGCCACAGTTTCAATGAAGTTGTAATTTTGACTCCAAAAATAAAATCGGTAGTACTAGAAGCGTCACTTTTTTATTCGAGTGTCAATTTTCCATAGTGGTATTGATTGTTAAGGCCGTGATTTCAATCAAGTCACAATTTTAACTAGCCCCCCAAAAAAGGGTGCTACGTGTAGTGCCACTTTTTGAAATGGGCGTAAAACAACTTCTAAATATGACCTCTAAAAATGAAAACTCTAGATAGTTCTCATCAAGTTGGTAACTTTGTTGATACATAGACATGATAAGATGGATTGTAACATAAAGTTACTTAGTGATCTGTTTGGTAAATAGCCAAAATTCATCCTGCTTACATAGAAGGTGATTTGGAAAACTATATTAAATACAATCTTTACATCAAAATAAAAATACCAATAACAGTATATAGAAACAAAATTTACCAAGAAAAAGTGCAAGGTTCAATGGAGAGAGAATGAAATCTTGATGGTTGCCACTGCTCCTTTGAAATAAATCAATGTATTGGTTCCATTTCTCCAAAGATGGAGATTACACAAGGTTTCCTACACACCATATGTATGAAATAGGAATTCCTCTTGGTGAATCAACAATTGCATGAATATAAATAGAGGGAAATATCAATTGAATTATAGTGTTTTTGAGCTCAATATCCTTTGTAGTTCTAATGAATGGTTTAGCCTCAATTTTTTTCACATTTGTCAGGGGTCTAATACAAGGATGTCCTTTGTCTCCAATAATTTTTCTCTTAATTACAGAGGGACTAAGTAGGGCCATCCTTGAAGCGAAGAGAATATGACTATTGAAAGGGATACATATAGGGAGATCTTTATCTTTGACACATATGTTGTTTGTTGGTGTCATGTTTTTCTATGAAGGTTGTCTCACGGATGTCTCAAAGCTCAAAGAGATATTAAAAACATATAACATTGCAACGGGGATGGAAATAAGCATGATGAAATCATCAATGTATCTTTATGGTATAGAAGAAGAGGAAGAAAGATAGTTATAGGAACTCCTTCCTTTCACAAATATTGAATTTTAGGATGGGGTAAAACACTTGGGATTCCTTATAAAACCAAATGAGTATGGGAAGAAGGATTGGAAAGTTTTTCTCATAAACAATATTAATAAGATAAT
The DNA here is from genome assembly GCA_009831015.1 of Picea engelmannii. Taxonomy (NCBI): domain Eukaryota; kingdom Viridiplantae; phylum Streptophyta; class Pinopsida; order Pinales; family Pinaceae; genus Picea; species Picea engelmannii. The sequence goes on from ML799394.1 coordinate 141,183, forward strand.
CAATTTGTGGTATAACATATGGTTATCTCTTGGAGGCAAAATGACTCAAGTAAAATCTGGTTTAGAAGAAATACCAGTCTATTAGTATTATTTGGCCTTCATCCCTAAAGGAGGTGTTAGGTAAAATCAGAAGAAAATGCTTAAATTCATATGGTCGAGGAACAAGGAAAATGATGATCTATCATGGGTAAAGTGGAAATACATTACAAAACCCAAAGAGGAAGGGGGTTTGGTTCTAAAGAACATCCACCACTTTGGTAAAGAACATCCACCACTTTGGTAAAGTATTTGCTAAAAAAAATTGTGGAGATCTCTCACACAAAAAGTATGTGAAGAAGTGTGATGGTACAAAGTGCATAGAGACCTTATCTTTGATTTAATGGATAAGGTGATTAAATACAAAATTTCACAATGGATCAATAATATGGAAAGCTATAGTATTGGCATTTTCTTTAGTTGGTAATTTCTTTGTGTGGAAGATAGGAAATGGTGAAAATATCAGTTTGGGTGTTGATCCTTGGGTAAGTAGTGGAAATTGTTTTAGATTCTTTAAAGATTTAATTGCCCATATTAATTGAATGAAGGGTTTATATAAGATTATTAAAAGAAAAAATCAACTTCCATTTATGAACAAGTAAAAAGGATTGCAGAAGTTTTAACCTCAACCACATATATGCATGTGTGCTGGAAACTAAACACAATTGTTGATTTACTCTACAAAGAAGGTTTGCAAGTGGCATAAGGTACATGGATAAAGATAGAGCAAACATTCCAGATGTCTCATAATGAATTTTTGAAGCATGAATAAATTTTTATGTTATTTAAAAGAAACATGTTTATGATGTTATTTTTAGTGAGACACGAGAACAAAATGATGATGGAGAGATGCAATGTTTTATATAAATTTATAGTTGAATATTAGGTCACATATGTGACGATCTATTATTAATAGTAAATGGTGGCCTTATTATGTAAAAGGTAGTTTTTCATCTTTTGAAAATGTTCACGGATTTTTCTGAATTCGTATGAATGCTTAAGCATTTGCAAGATGTAATTTTCAATCTCTATATGAATAGAAATTACAAACTTTTTCCAAGGAAAAAAAACAAAGGGGAATGTCCGTGTATTCTCTCATTGGTGGCCACCGTGTCATTACAAAGTAAGGGAGCATATAAATGCTAATGAATATGGTTCTTCTGTACACTTGCTTAAGACTGAAGTGAGAAAATAAAAATATTAGTTCGAGCATGAAATTTCATCATGGCATAAGTGACAGTGTTAGAAAGAGGTTTGAACAACAACAAAAAAATGAACACCTACAATGAACCACACTTAACTTGTCTTAGTTGTAGATTATATCATCCATTTCCATCCTCTATTGACTTTAATTTGTTGCAAAGAGGGAGTGGTTCCACATAATAGCTAAAGAAAGCAAAGTTGCATTAATGTAGATAACTATCTCATGCACCACATGTATTCCCTAGAATATGTAATAGAATTACTCATCTTTATGTCATATTACTCCAAACTTGTAGTGTATTAATGAGCCTCATGCCAATAAAGGATGTGGTTGTAAGCAATAAATTTAAATGTTAGTAATGTTTATTGAAAACATAAATCAAGTAGTTTGAAATGCCTTAGAATATGGAAATTTCCCAACTCCTTCAAGTGTTAAAACCATTTCAATCTCTTTGGGTTTAGATGATCTATGTTGGACCATCATCACATGAAGTAAAATGTAGTGTTGTGAGACTAGGTTGTTTTTCTTAGTGAACATAGTAGGGCTATTGATCATTAAGAACCATCTATCACAAGAGGACATGCATATGATTTAGGAGATGAAAATATGACACCCTTTAGGTTTCCTTGAACCCCAAGCTAGATCAATTCCATTTTTTGTTGAAGCATCCATGCCAATGTTTATGACCTTCTATATGAATGGACTAAACATGGGAAAACGGAGAACTCAAATTTCTAATGATTTGAAGAGTAGAGAATCAATGTTGGTGTCAATACAAGGGGAAATGAAGGAACCTGGATTTTAATGATTTGAAGAGTAGAAAATCAATGTCAGTGCCAAGAAACTTTCTAATCCCCTCTCCCGTGTATACAATAGTCTACACAATCAACATGTTTAAGGATTTTGATATATACAACATTCCACATCCAACATGGTTGAAATTCATATGTTATTGGAAATCCCCCCTAGTACTGCAAATGTATGCCAATACAATGTGTAGTATTAAAATGTTGCAATGCACGTTATGTTTTAGATATCTAAGTGTAGTTGGAATATTTAATGGAGTAGTTTGACAACAATATATTTTTTTAAGGTTGTTGAGTCATAGGGCATTTAGAATCATCTTCTATATTTATTGATGAAAAAACTTGAGGACTTAATAACAATCCATCCCATTTTAATATTTCTACCGAGGATAAACATTATTATGCTCATTCATGAATTAGATTGATATGTGTAGATTTTTCAATCATTAAATAGATCTTATTCCTCCTCCAAGAGTCATGAATATATATGTCCATGCTCTTATGTCTTAGTAAACATAAACCACAATCATGGACTTCAAAATTATGTTTGTGCACGTAATATTATTAAGATATTTTGACATTAAGAGCCAGTTTAAGTTCAACTTGGCCTAATATTGTTTTAGGTTAAACTGTGCTTTTGTACTTTATTAATCTGATGTTCATAGTCATGTCTTACACACGAGTGATATGGAAATTCAAAATATTGATATTAATGACACTTGATCCATGGCATAACACTCAATTTCTCCATGATCTCCAATTAAAGAGCATGGAGTATCATATGTTATTGATCAATGTGAGAGATGGTCAAGTAAACTATTTTTATACATTAATAAATCGCCTTTAATGTTGTGCATTGTTTTCCCTCCTCGGGGATATTTAACCACATAAACATTGGTGACTTGATCTTGATCTGTGTGCAAGTGAATGTCTTAAGGTCAACCACGTAAACATTGGTGACTTGATCTTGATCTGTGTGCAGATGAATGTTTTAAGGTCTTAAGGTGTTGGACTTTTGTGAATGTGCCATGTTTTTAGAATATGGTATTAGAGAACATATGAAGATTTGCGCATGTTTTTATCGATATTTTATCAAACCATAACAACTATGAAAGGACTATTGTGTGGATTGAAATCTGGTTTCATTTATTGAATGGTCATGCTTGGTAGTTATCTTGCTTGTAAAGTGAAGTTAAGTTTTATCAACTTTTGAGTATTTCTAGGTTGAGTGAACAATCTATTGAGACCATAGCATTGGTTCTATTGGGCCCGAGATATGATCATTTTCATGACGGTTATTATACACTTTTGCCATATGTATATATGTGTTTTTCATCTTTTGAAGGATCGTTTTGAAGAATTTCATGCTAAAATGGTATGATCACCATAAAGTACGTGTAATTCATGTTTAATGATTAAATCAAGTATAATTCATCATGTTTAATGACTTCTAAGAGCTAATTCACGTTTTTCTGATATTACAGGGCAAAACGCACCATGTTTCCAGTTCTGGCACTTGATCCGACACTCGTTCTGATACTCGTTCCAACACTCAGTATTGCACAAAAATGCAAGGCAAGTTAGCGGTTATGGCATTGGCGGCCAGTGATGGACAAATCGGGCACATGGGTTTTCTTCATGATTGCCCCCTCCAGCTACTAAGCTCTAGACAACTCAATTTCAGTTTTCCAAAGAAGGTGATTATTGGCTTGCTCCGTTTTGTCAGTTAGGGCATCATTTATTGTATTTTGCCGAAATTAGAAGTGGTTCGTCCCTCCTGTGGTCGACCACTTGGGTTGTAAGCTTATAAACACTGATAGGATAGTCATAAGATTGTTGAACCAAGTAGAAGAGCCATTAGATTAGAGACAAATTCGTTTTTCTTTGTTTTGGTATTTTACATTGCCAGAATTGTGCCAGAACTGCGTTTTCAAGCTTTCATGGTGAATTCGCCTTGTTAAGTTCATGGTGTGCTTGTAGGAGGTAGCCACGACTAGCTGGGGGGCCCACTAGCAGTCTAGTGATTATTCTTATGTTATTTATGCATTTCTTAATTCAAATTGCTCCTTCTTATTTCTTGTATATGCATGTTTTTATTTAATTAATTAGTTTGTTGTAGCTTACCGTTTTACTTCTTTTTTGCAGGTTAGATGATGATATGTGTTAGTATGTGTTGATTATATATATTAATAATAGGCTTGCAAGTCTCTATACTAACATTGTGTGCAATTAGAAAGTCTCTCTCTCTCTCTCTCTCTCTCTCTCTCTCTCTCTCTCTTTATACTAACCCCGTGTGCAAAGTAGATGTTAAATGATGCTTTCTTTTATAATTTTACAGTCAAGTTTAGAACATATTTTTAATTAGAACAGAACATAGTTTTCATTTGGGTTTTCTTCTGACAAGGATTGATGGATGGATAGATTTAATTTTAGTTTTTAGTTACAACTTGCTTACTTCAGTTTTATATAGATTTCATTTAATTAGTTGTTGGTTAATATAGATTGTTAATTTACTTTTTAATATCAATTTTTAATTATTTCTTTATTGTAGTTTGAATGGTTAGAGTAGACATAGCATAGTTTTCTTTTACGCAATTTCCTTTCATAGATTAAAATGCAATTAAATTTCTTAGTTAAATAATGATGATCTCGTTATGTTGTTGATGGTTTATATATGAATATTTAACATTACTTTTATCATGGCTAAGTTTTCCTTGGATTGTTTACTCCACACCTTTCATTTTGCCATCGAGATTAGTGTTGAGCTTATACCATTGGAATTGTCCTTTGTTGTCAAGTGTCATTGAGATATCATCCATCACCACCGAAGGCATTCACACAACCACCAACATTATATTTGAATTGTCATAAGTTAAAAGAATAGTTTTCCTGCTTTCATAGATATAGTTTCTTGCTTTCATAGCTTAGGAAATAGTCTTATTTGTTGTTGTCGAATAGATAGACTTTGCTTTGATAGATTAGATAGCAGTTTGCTCAAGAATTAGTTGTTAGTTTTTATTGCTCTCAATAGACTAGATTTCCTTTCATGCATTGCATTGAGCATTTAAATTTCCTTTCATGCATTGCATTGAGCATTTAAATTTCCTTTCATGCAAGAGAAATAGTTTTGCATTAGGCATTTAGTCCACTTGCCTCTTAGGCTAGATAGTTGTTCAATGAGAAGTTTTGCTTGCAGTAGTTAGTTGCCTTTGCTTACTTGTCTTTTGCTTTCGTAGGTTAATTAGTTGCCTTTGCTTACTTGTCTTTTGCTTTAGTAGGTTAGTTAGGTGTCTTTTATTACTTGTCTATTTGCTTTAATAGGTTAGATAGGTGTTTTTTCTTACTTGCTTATTTATTTGCTTTCATAGAGTAGTTGCTCATTGAATGTAGGTTGGCAAGTTAAAGAAGATTGCTTTTGTCATTTGTTTATTATGCTTAGTAGTTTTCTTTTGCTTATTGTTAAAATAGTTTACTTTACATAGAGTTTTCATCTGCTTTCTTAGGAACTATCCATCAACCCTTGACCCAAAAGTACTTAGGTTACCTAGTTTCATTTTGCTTAGTAGGGTTTGCTCATTAGATAGTTTTGCTTGAGTAGATTAGCCTTAGATAGTTGTCTTCCTTAGTTAGACTATACTCCTACCAGCCTTCTACCTTTGGCATATATTTTTCTGCAACTCTAAGTTTACTTACCTGGGTTGACAATTTAATTAAGGGTTTTTAAGTGTCTTTTTAGTGCATATAGAACACCCATCATTTTTGGCGTTGTTGTCGGGGAGTTGTCTCAAGGTAAGAAGTAATTAGGAATTAGACCATTTCTAGACCTTAGCATTAGTTTGGTGGTGGGGGAACTTTAAGATGAAAGGTAAGAACCTGCGCATCTGCTATAGCAGGTTCCCCTAAACCCAATGGTAGTTTTTCTTTTTGTTTTTATTTTTCATGAATAGACCTAGGAATCAAATGGTAGCTTTTTGTTTTTGTTTTTGATTTCTTTCATGAATAGGCCTAGAGACCCACAAGGTAGATACATTAAATCAAAATCAGACCTTTCAACCAAGGTTCCTTCCGATCTCTTTGCGGGAAGGAATGTTCCGCTTATAAAATCCACAGACCGATACCGAAAAACAGAAGCTAGCTCGACTCAAAGAGCTAAAATAGTCTTTGAAGGGACTAACATAGGGAGCACTATAGAACAAGAAACCAAAGCATCAATCATATTAGGACAGGAGGCAAGACCACTCGAGTCTTCCACAGAACCAAACAATACAACCTTTGCTTTTACACCACCACCAAGGGACCCTAATTTTAAGGACATCATAGACCCTGAATAGGTGAATCTTTTGTTTGGTAGTTCAGCTAATGCAATCATCTCTCAAATTGACACAGAAACTTTGGCACCAATAGTCTCAACCGGCTCGAGTAGAGTCCCAGACATCCAATCCGTAGGAAGACCTTTCCATCAAAGGGAAACCTTGTTTTCTTCAAAGATAAAACCACCTAGGTACTCTCTTTTCGGAAACCAAGCTAATATGGATGATCAGGAGGACCATAACAATGTAAGACATGGAGAGGAAGAAGAAATTGGAAACCAAACTGAAACTACCTTCGGGTTTCCGATTTTAGACACCACTCTGAATGTCAACATGAAGAATATTCCTCTCTCAGCATTGCCTACCTTTTATGGTAAAAATAGTGAAGATCCAGACACCTTCCTATTTGAATTTGACATCTTGTGTAGGAGCTACAACTACGTACAAGATGCCCAGAAGTTAAAACTCTTTCCTGCCACCCTCAAAGAATCTGCACTAAGATGGTTCATGGGGTTGGGAGAATCCAGTATTAGGTCTTGGGAAGCCATGAAAGACATATTTCTCAAGAAGTACCAAGACTACTGCAAGACCAAAGAGTCTCGTAATGACATTTTTAAAATCCAACAATTAGAAGACGAGACCCTCGAAGATTATATGGAAAGATTTGGTTATATCTCCCAGAAGTCAAAATACCATGACCTCCCAGAGGATGCAATTAGGGCTCTTTTCCTTAAGGGAATTTCAGAAGAATATTTAGATATGCTTAACCTGGTGGCATCAGGTGACATCTCTCATAAACCATTTGCTGAAATATGTGAAATGTGTAAAAATTACTCAAGGAGTAGAGCCAAAACAGGGAAGAATGTTCGGGACCCTTACAATAGAAGCTTTAAACCAGTTAGTTTAGGTGGTATCACGAGAGCAGAGATAGGGAACCTTTTAGAAAACTTTAAGACTAACATCTTAAGCACAATAGGTTCCCATTTGGATACCCTTAAACTCAAAAAGAAACAGGAGGAGGAAAATGCAACAATGAGCATATATTGCCCAAGATGCAGGAGGAAGCATTCCTCAAGGGAGTGCCCATTAGATAACATTTCAGTTTGTGGCTTCTGTACAAAATACCATGTGACTGAAAAATGTCCATCATTTCCCGGTTTATTAGCCATATATATGAGTGGGGATCCTGGGGAGTCTTCTTATGCACCTAGGAGGCCATGGTCTCAAGTTTCACCCTATTATCAACAACAACAGTGGAACTCACCAGGTTGGAAAAACTGGTCTACTCAGTACCAACATCCTTGGATTCAAGGATGGAGGGGAGGACACAACCAAGGAAACCCTCAAGATCCACCTATCCCAATGTACAACCATCATTATCCTCAGTTCTCATCGAACACTCTGCAACTTTTGCCAGGTTTTGTTCCACCACCTTTACCTCCTATCCCACAACAACAACCGTTACAATTTAAAAATGCAAGCTCCCTGAAACTGACACTATTACCGGCACAGCCAGTGTTGAATCCTAATAATAAGCCCCCTCAACCTCTTGACAATGTTGAGATGCAGGCTTTCCCGACATATGTTATTACTCCTGTTCCATTACAGGAAATTCAATTAAGATCAGGAAAACTTCTAGATAGGCAGAGACCTTCAATAGCCATCCACGAAGAAGAAGAAGAAATTACCAAACAACCCATGGTTGACACTAGGTGGGAAGATGTTATTATCTCGAAGAATCAAGAACCCAAGATTCCCCAAAATGAACCTTCACAAATTATGAAGGTCCCTCCTTATTCAGACCGATTGGTAATCGACAAACCTACCACCCGACCGGAATTTGACATTTTGAATGAATTGAAAAATATTTGTGTCAAAATTCCCCTACTTCAAGCCATTAAAGACATTCCAATCTATAGTAAGGTAGTCAAAGAATTGTGTATTAAGAAGCGAGGTAGGAAGCAAAAGGACCCCCCTATAGTACATTTGGTAGGAGGAATCTCTAAGTACATATCAGAGCAACCAAAGCTAGCAAAATATGGGAATCCAAGAAACCTCGTAGTGACCATAACCATTAATGAGGTCTCCATTGGAAACACTCTCATAGACCTAGGGGCAGCCATCAATGTTATGACCGCTACTACCTTGGAACAATTACAGTTACAACCTCTTCTTCGGCCTACCCCGACCATTTTGGAATTAGCAGATAAAACTAGGGTTATACCTGAAGGGATTTTAGATGATGTCATGGTTACTTTAGCCTCATGGGAGTACCCTGTATATTTTCTTGTCATTCATTCAAAGGATCTTGCGAGAGGCCATCTCGTTATTTTGGGAAGACCTTGGCTAGCCACAACCAATGCATTTATTGGTTGTAGAGAAGGAGAAATGACCATCTCAAATGGTCTCTCTATCCAAAAGCTCACCATTTACCCTCCAACTCAACCTATTATGGAGAATATATGGTGGCTTGAATGTCCATACGAGAACGAAGACTGGGAAGAACCTATATTGCCAAGTGACCATGCATGGGCACTTTAGGAGCACACGACAGAAAATGTGCTAAACCAATTCATTTCTACTATTACATGTGTGGATTTTTCACAATCTTTTCCCCAATTTGAGTACATGTTTGAGGAAGAATTTCAAGAACAATTAGACCCATCCATTTTGTCTTCGAAATCTTTTATTTTCGAAATAGATGAGTCTGCCATGTCTTCTACTATGCCCTATGAGATTAGTCTAGGGAATTTTTTACATATAAACTCCGGGCTAGATACAGACCAACAGAAACAATTAGTAGATATCCTTAAAGAACAAACAAGAGCATTTACCTTGGAATACACTAACATGAAGGGTATACACCTTGACACGTGCATCCATCACATATATACCCAGGGGGAAGTGACACCTGTTAGGCAACCCCGGAGAAGGATGAACCCAACACTCAAAGATATAGTCAAGGAGGAGATTCAAAAGTTGCTAAATGTCATATTTATCTATCCCATATCCGATAGTAAGTGGGTATCCCCACTTGTAGTGGTTCCAAAGAAAGTGACCAGGAAATGGAGAATCCGTGTTGATTTCCGAGAACTCAACAAGGCCACTCTGAAAGACTATTTTCCTCTTCCTTTCATTGACCAAGTTCTAGATACCTTGTCCAAAAAGAAGTATTTCTCCTTTCTAGATGGGTACAGTGGGTACAACCAGATTCTTATAGCATCTGAGGACCAGGACAAGACTACCTTTACTTGTCTGTGGGACACCTATGCTTATAGGGTCTTACCATTCGGATTGTGTAACGCTCCTACCACTTTCCAACGAGCAGTACTAGGGATATTTTCCGATCTTATTCATGATTGTGTGGAGCTCTACATGGATGACTTCACAGTCTATGGAAACACTTACCAGGAAGCCTTAGACAACTTAGAAAAACTCCTCATCGTATGTAAGGAAATGAACTTATCTCTGAGCCATGAAAAATGCAAAATGTTGTTAACTAAAGGAGTGGTTCTAGGACATCTTGTTTCATCTGAAGGGATAAAAGTCGATCCTGCAAAGATTGAGGTAATTATTAGACTTCAACCCCCCAAGACTCAGAAAGAGGTAAGAAGCTTTCTTGGACATGCCGGATATTACCGACGGTTTATTGAAAATTTTACAAAGATTGTTGCACCTATGTTTGGATTATTGATAAAAGATGTTGATTTTGTTTGGACTGAGCAATGTCAAACTGCCTTTGAAACCCTGAGAGCTAAGTTGTCTGTGGCACCAGTTCTTAGAGGGCCCAATTGGACTCTCCCATTTCATATATCCATTGATGCCTCCGACACATCAATAGGAGGGGTATTAGGACAGAAAGAGAACCAACAATCCTATGCCATTTATTTTGTAAGCAAGAACTTGTCCCCTGCCAAGTTAAACTACACAGTCACCGAGAAAGAGTTCTTGGCAGTTGTTCATTCTATTAACAAGTTTCGTCATTACATTACAAGTTATGAAGTATTTGTACAGACCGATCATTCTGCCATTAGGTTCCTCATGAAAAAACCTATAACTAATGGCCGAGTGACCAGTTGGATTTTGTTATTGCAAGAATTTAACATCACTGTGATTGACCGACCTGGAAAGGATAATGTAGTAGCTGACTTTCTTTCCTGAATAAAAAATGAGGATGATGATATCCCTATAGATGATAGTTTCCCAGATGAGCACCTCGTTGCCCTTTCTGTCAATACCCCATGGTTTGCGAATATGGCAAACTATCTGGCCACTAGGAAGTTGTTGTCTCATTTGTCACCTCATGAAAAGAGGAAAATTATTACACAGAGTGCTAATTACTATTGGGTTGGTCATGATCTTTTTCGCACAGGTCCTGATTTGATTATTTGTAGATGTGTTCAAGAGGATGAGGTACCTAATATACTACAAAGTTGTCATGATGGACCATGTCGTGGCCATTTCTCTGACAAACGCACAACATATAAGGTATTACATTCAGGTTACTGTTGACCTAGCATTTTCAAAGATGTTGCCAAGTATGTGAGAAGTTGTGATAGTTGCCAAAGGATAGGAAGACCTACGTCATCTGACAAAATGCCTTTGTAGGCCCAAGTTATGATAGAACCCTTTGAAAAATGGGCCCTCAACTTTGTAGGACCAATTTCACCCATGTCCCGTAGGAAGAACTATATTTTGGTTCGTACAGACTATGTCACCAAATGGGTAGAGGCAAAATCCCTATTCAGGGCCACAGAGAATTCTGTTGTCGAATTTATCTATGAATACATCTTTACCCGCTTCAGTGTCCCTCGTGAAATTGTTACCAACCAAGGCACTCAATTTACTTCCAAGATGATGAAAGAGCTAATAGAGAAATATGAGATTAAACATCGTAAATCTTCTCCATACCACCCGCAAGCCAATGGTCAAGTAGAATCCAAAAATAAAGTTATGGAATCCATCTTAACCAAGACCATTCAATTACATCATCGGGATTGGTTTGATAGGCTCCCAGAGGCTTTGTGGGCATACCGGACTACCTGGAGGAATACCACTGGGCATACCCCTTATGAGCTAGTGTACGAGAAACAAGTACTTTTACCTATAGAATTCCAAGTAAGGACCTTTTGTATTGTCGTAGGGTTAGGATTGAACCTGGATGAGGCTCAAAAGCAACAATCCCTACAACTAAATGAGTTGGATGAAATCAGGAAAGATGCCATCCAACGGACGATATTAGTCCAAAACTAGAGGAGCAAGTGGCATGACAAGTTTATTAAGAAGAAGCACTTCCAGCCTGGTGATTGGGTCTTGTTGTTTGATTCCCGATTCAAAACATTCAAAGGAAAACTTACCACCCGTTGGTTGGGCCCTTACGAGGTAGACACTGTATATGACAACGAAGCTATAAAAATTAAAACAATTGACGATGGACAAGTCTCCTTTGTGGTAAATGGACATCGACTTAAGTTTTATCATAAGCCCATTTCCAGAGAAGATTTTATACAGGTCATGACAGCTGACAAGGCATTGGCCTTAGTAGATGGGGAAGTCCCCCCTTGTTCTTGAAAAAAATTTTGAGTTTCCTACTGTATATATGTAAATAGTTTTTGCATTTTGTTAATAAGGCAATTCTAGATATTTCTGTAAGTAATTATTTCACCAGGAGTACACAGTTTCAAGGATATTTCTTCAAAACTTTGTTATACTTGAATTTTGTGTTGCTAAAGCATCAAATGAATATTGACTTACTGAAGTTAGGCATATTTTTGCAAACATTCTCATTTTTTTAGGCATTCTAAAGTAGTTTCTCTTGAAACTCTTCACCACTGTATAAGAAAGTGATACCATAACTATCAAGCCTAGAGGTCTCTCGTACAGTTTTTCCAAGAAACCTGAGTAAGTGAGTCAAGTGTCTTTATCAAAGAGTAACAAGGAGGTCTAATTAGCGGTTAGTCATTGAAACATTGCAATAACTACAAAGGAAGAAAGTAAGTTGAGCCTAGAGATACCTTTATGTTCTTTATCAATGGTACCATCCACTACACACTAAATAGCTTGATTATATCATATCTTTAGATAGGCCACGTCCGCTTAAGTACCCCCTACATTGGGACAATCACTAAGAAATATAACGGAAAGTCATCCTCTAAC
>ML799394.1:169541-196311 GCA_009831015.1 Picea engelmannii
TCTTCCATCTGCATCTTCCATAACTGGTAGTTTTGGCTGTTAAATTTCTCGACCCTAAACTTTCCATCTTCCGACATTGCTCCCACTCGAACCAGGAACCCTCTTTTCCTGCGAGTTACCTTACGCTCTGATACCATTTGTTAAAAAAACAGGACCGTGGAGCAATAAAATAAAACAAATGCGGAAACAAAACACAGAAGATACACAATACAAGAGAGACACAGATTTACGTGGTTCATCCAGTGTGGGCTACGTCCACCAGAGAAATTGCCAGGTCCTTTATTTATCATTATCCAGCAAAATGAAGGGATACAACCTACAGCAAAACCCGTTGTAACTTCCTCTTCTTTCTCTCACAGTCTCCTCTCTCAGAATACAATACTCGCCAACATACATAGCCGCAATACATTTCCCTCATAAAAGAGGGTTGCCTTCTAGGGAAAAAAACCCTAACATAATCTCTATCGTTAGACCTGCGACCTTATAATGAACGGTCCAGATTTACAATGAAATTACAATACACTTTTACAAGGCAAATTTTTCTTTGGGGGCTTTTCCCCCGAACCCCCACTAGGGGCCCTCTTGCCCCCATATCCCCCAGCCGGGGGGATAGCCCCCCTGGACCCCGCAAAGGGGGTACCCCCCCTTTGCACTCCCTAGCGTGGAAGAGTGTACATACTTCTGTGGTGTAAATACTTCATGGGGTATAAACATGGCTGAAAGTAAAAGACCTCTAAATCAGGAAGATAATTAGGCTCCACAACCAACAAAAACATATCACAAACCCATTTTGACTGAGGACTCCACCAAGTCCTTATTTGCATGCATCTGTGCAAACCATGAAATCGTCATTTGGATAAAAAATCCTCAGAATTGGAGCACTGGTTAACAACTGCTTCAATTGTTGGAAGCTCTTTTCACATTATGTTTTCCATTGAAACTTCACCCCCTTCCTTTGCAAGGAAGTGATTGGGTGAGCAATTCTCGAAAACCCTGCAATGAATATTTTGTAGTATCCAGCTAGACCCATGAAGGGTCCAACTTCTGTCACATTCCTAGGTGTTTTCCACCCTTTAATGGCCTCAATCTTTTCAGGGTTCATTGCTATCCCTTCTTCGGTTATGATATGCCCCAAATAGTGAATTTTGTTTTGATAAAATGAGCACTTACTCAATTTGGCATACAGTTGGTGCTCTCTTAATACTTGTAACACCATCCTCAAATGATGCTCATGTTCTTCTTCTGACTTGGAATATACAAGGATGTCATCTAAAAAGATAATGACAAACTTGTCTAAATATTTTCGGAAAACACCATTCATCAAACACATGAAAACAACTGGTGCATTTGATAATCCAAATGGCACCATCAGGAATTCGTAATGACCATACCTTGTCCTGAAGGTGGCCTTGTTGATGTCTTCATCTGTAATCCTCACTTGATGATATCATGACCTAAGATCAATATTTGAGAATATCCTTGCATCATTTAATTGATCAAAGAGATCATCGAACCTTGGCAAAGGATACTTGTTCTTTATGGTTACTTTGTTCAATTGTCTAAAATCAATACACAACCTCAATGTCCCATCTTTCTTCTTCACGAACAAGATTGGGGGAACCCAAGGTGACACACTTGGGAGTATACACCCCTTCTTCAGAAGCTCTTCAAGCTGCATTTGTAACTCCTTCAGCTCTGGTGTACTCATTCTGTAGGGAGTCTTTGATACTGGAGCTACTCCAGGAATCAAATTTATAGAAAAATCAATATCTCTCTTTGTGGGTAGTCCTGGTTTCTCCTTAAAGACATCCTCAAAATCTTTCAAGACTGCATGATCCTCCAGATTTTGAATTTTATCCTTAGATGCTTCCTCCATATGAGTTGCAAATATTTAGCAGCCCTTCCTGTAAGACTTCTTCAGCTACATTGTTAAGATCTCTCAGACAGTAACTTCCATAGGAATTCCTTGGATTGTTCTTGAGTTCCCTTCCTCGTCCAGGCAAGTAAATTCCTTGTTATGGCAGTTTAAGATATCATGTGTTGGTCCAACCAATCCATACCAATTAGATATTCATATGAACCCAATGGCAGGATGTTCAAAATTTCCTTGGTACTTAGCCCATTCATGTCCACTGGACAAGATTTAACCAGCTCAACAAATTTTCTCTTGGCTCCTGTAGCCAGCTATACCAGCCAAGATTTCTCATGCTTGCTTCTTGGAAAAAGAAATCTTTCCACAACTTTAGGATCTATGTAACTATGACTAGCTCCTGAATCTATCAAAATAGTAAAGGCATGGTTATTGATCATACCTTCTACTTCAATCATGTGTGATTGAAACTCTGCTTGCTTGTTGTCCATGGCTAAATAGATCCTTGGTACACTTATTCCCATATCCTCCATTGTTTCTGCTTGTTGTACATTGTGGACAACTCTCAATTTGTCACTTTTGTGAGGACAATATTTATACTTATGGTCTCCTTTACGACCTCAACATTGAATGGGTGTCTTCCTTGGCCTTTTCCCACCTACCTCGTCCATTCTTTTCTCTCTAAAATATGGTTGTCCTTGAGGACTGTTTCTGGAAAATGGAGGCTTGTTCCCCTTCTGCCTTTGTTCCTTCTTAAACTTCTTCTTGTCCTCCCAAGCCTTCTAGAAAGTAGGTTTTCCTTTATGTTGATCATATAAACACTTTTCTCTCCTTATGGTTTCTTCCAGAGTCTTGGGATCATCATATTGGATCTTGTCACTGATGAAATATGGCAGCCCACTCAGGTACCTTTGAATCTTAATTGTCTCATCCTTGATGAAGGAGACATACTTCAATAGCTCTAAAAATCTCCTTTCATATTCATCAATAGTCATGCTGCCCAATTTGAATTCAAATAAATCTTTCATATTTTTGTCATAATACCTCTTGGTCAGGTATTTCTTCTCAAAATGTCTCTTGAATTCCTTCCAAGTCGCATTTTTTTCTTTGAGGTGTTGCACTTGCACAAGTTGATCCCACCACATGGATGCCTTTCCTTTCAGCTGATAGATAGCAATTATTCCTTATGCATGAGAATAATAGTTATGCAATTAGAAGTACTTTCTTGTGCCTAATAGCCATGTCTCAACATCTTCATCCTTCTTGTTCTCTCCATCAAAAGTAGGAGGTTTGATCTTATTCATTTCTCCTTTCAATTCATCCACCCCATAACTCCTATGATGCTTCCTGACAGGGGATGGACTTGAGCTACTGTGTGATATTCTATGGGAATTCTTTTGAGAGTGATGGTGATGTTTGTTACCACTCCTTGATCTTCCTTTTTCCTCAAGGGTCTTGTGGCTTCCTGATTTGCTAGAGCCACTCTCCTTATCCAAATTCTTTTCAATTCTATCCAGGATTTTCATTAACTTCATATTGAATTCTTCATGTTGTTCCTTGGCCTTCATAAGCCTCTCATTATCATCCTTGTGGCTCTGGACATCTATTTGCAATTTTTTGATGGTCTCAGCCAGATTTATGTCTTCCTCCTTTCCTCCTCCATGTCCATTGGAGTTAGTTCCTTCCATACTGAACTGGACATTCAACCCTCTGATTTCATCCTCTTGATTGTAGACTACCTGAGTATCATCCATCACTTCTGAAATATGTGTTGATTCTGATATGATATTTGTTAACTCTGCAAAAATGTCCAACCAACAAAACTTTGTCACGCTAACTGTTCTTAATAATTTCATGAAAACACGAACCATTATGATGCATTAATATATATCAGACTTATTTTCTTTTGATTTCGTGAGAAATTGATTGTTCAGATCCAATTTCTCGGTGAACAATTATCTTCTATTGTTCAAGACCTTTCCAATGGTTGTTTCCATGCTCAATTCTGAGTTTTGAGCAGGAAGTTATGGATACTTGAACAATTGTCTTTTCAGTGATAAAATCATGTAGATGGATTCTTCCAACTCATAGTAAAATTGGCTCTTGGATCTGTGTTGGATCCCTCCTTCACATTTACAGGCCTTCCTTACTTCTTTAGGTGTAGGTCTGTACAATTAAAAATTCCACGAGCTCCTTATATAATCCTTTTTTTGCTCTTAAAACAAAATTCTAGGCGCTAACCCCCTTTCTTCAGCCCCCTAATTCATGTGACCAAGGGTGGTGACCCAATGCTAACAGTTTGGCGCTTATCTGAAGCCTTGGAACTTCGGGGCTCCGGAGCTTTGGAGTTTTTCCCTTTCTGCACATCAAAAACATCCCGTACCACCGAACTGGTGAACTCACGAAGGACGGTGAATCTACGGTCCACATTCTTTGTTCAGATCTACGGTGGATAGGAGCTTCAAGACTCCGGGATTTAGTATTTTCCAAAGAACTTCACTACCAATATCCCGAAGTGTCAACCCACTAGAGATCCCCTCTCTTGCCTCCACGTGTCATATCTCGATCAACAATCGAGATTAACTTCGGCCCTTTGGGAGTTCTCGACTCATAGCAATTATGCAACTCAAATCCTTGGGTGTACAACTCCTCTGGACTACGGGATTTGGCACCACGTGTCCTTTGTGATCAACGGTCGAGATGGAATCCAACCTTCGAGACTCCAAAAGTCCTCGACCTCATTTTTTTATGCCTTGAATCCTTTGGACCACAGGATCTACTGCCGCATATCCCCTCTCGATGAACAGTGAGGATTTTCTCTACTCTTTAGAGCTTCGAGGGTTTCATTTTCCTCTCACTTCATTCCTTCCAAATGCCGAAGTGGCGAACCCCTAGGGTCCACTTAGTACTGCACACCCGGGTGCTACATGGAAGATTCCAAGAAGAGAACATGTGGCCCAATCGAAGGGGTGACACATGTCAAGTTCTAACTGCAAAATCACCCTTTCAAAAGCACATAGCACACTGACACGTGGCACCCATCTTGTGTGTCCATGTCACCCTAGGTGACATCATTAATCCATATCACTAGGGAACTTTGGGACTTCAGAGGTCCGGAAGGTCTTCCAAAAGTTTTTCCCCGAAGGTCGAACTCTCGAACTGCTTAACCTCTTGGGGCCCATGTAGTACAATTGTCACCAATCAAGTGGTGACACGTGGCCCCACCATCGAGTGACACATGTCAGGTCCCAATCTATACTAAGGGCCTGTCAAAAGTACAAAAATGAGTGACATGTGGCATACCTAGGTAGGTCCAAGTCACCCTAGGTGATGTCATCATGCCACATCATATCCGACGCTTCGAGACTTCGAGGATTTCCTATCTTTGGCACTTTCTCAAAATTTTCGAATTGTCGAACTACCGATAGGTCCACATCACCCCGATGACATCATCATGTCAATCACTTCAAAAAACTGGGACTTCGACGATTCTTCTTATTGGTACTTTTTCAAAATTACCAAACTGTCGACTATCGAACAGGTCAACATCATTTCCAATGCTTTAGGACTTTGGGGCTTTGGGACTTCAAGACTTCGATAGATCTCTTCTCATCTGCTCACTTACAAAACTCCCGATCTGTCGACTGTCGACAGTTGCTTCCTGTAGATTCGGGACTTCGGCGATTTTGCTGTTGAACACCCCACAACCCCTAGACTATTGAACTCCGATCATTGTCTAATATGAGGACATATGTCCCTGGAAAATGGATGGTTCGAATTAGTTCCGTACTTCGGTAGTTTTCTCTACTATAGATTTAAAACGGTCGTAGGGGTGAAGTTCGAAGGACTTCTGTACTTAACCTTCGTGCACCTTCTCCAGATCTGACAGTTCTGGGGGATCTACCTTCTTCCGAATAGATCCAATGTCCCAATACCACGTCTGTTGTGGTTTATAAATTTTATATACCTTCTTAGCTTCTAAACACGGCCAAGGTGTTCCCTCAGCGCCCTCCTGGCACTCTGTACATCAATTCCTTGTGGAATTTTGACTCCAAATTCCACATTCGTGGCCCATCTAGATTCAGTGTGGAAACCATGGGCTCTGATACCAAATTGTGATGTCCCCCGACCACCCTAGTCAGGGACTCGCCACTACTTCAAAACCAAAACTGCTCTGAAATCAGATTGTAACACGCCCCAGTCTTAAGCCATTGGGCTATGCATGCTCTATTTGAGCTCATAGATATATATATATATATATATATATATATATATATATATATATATATATATATATATATAATGAAAATTTAAACAAAGATGGACATTATGTCCGTACACAGATTCAAGTGGAAGTGACAATAAACACATACATGCAACATATACAGGCAATTTCGATAACATTATAACACATGTACAAGATACACAACATACAATTAACATAGAATTGGTACTTATATTTTTATGAGAAGACCACCAACTGCGTGCAAACCTTACACGAACCTCCCAACCTATACCACACTGCTCCAAGCTATTAGCAATGGGTCACTCCCGAGCTAGGACTAAACTCTACCCAAGGCAAAGGAAATCCTAGGCTAGGTCGATACTACTGAAAGTTGCACAATGCAACAGGAAGGATTCCCTCCAAGGATCCTACTTACGCCCACTTCTCATAGACTCTCGTTCCCCACATGCTTGTCCCACCCTGAGAATATTCACCTTCATTGTTCCACAGTCGATCGGCTGCTCCACTTCCCTTCTAGGGCTTCAACAACAGGTCGGATCAGGAATTCTCAGAGATTTGTAGCTGCTGCTGGACTCCCTCCAAGAGAAATCACTTCCCCAACAACCTCTCTCACCTGGAGAGAGTTTCTCACAAGCCTGAAAACCTGCTTCTTCAACCCATGGGCCTGACAACCCACCTATTTAAACCACGGGCCTGACAACCTGCTTCTTATGTCCAACTCTTAAGTCAACCAGGTAACCACAATAGCAAAATTGGGTAAGGCAAGGGACGGTTCATAAAATTATAGAGGTTCACAATGGTAGAGGGTTCAACAATGGCGGAAAAGGTTTACTACGTGCCTGCTCAGTGCGTGAGTGACGGGGACAAAGGATGGAAAGAATGGTCAGAATGGTGAGAGCGAACCCCCACAACAATGGAATTTCCCACATAAATTTGCATGCATCCTCGATTACACTTGGCTCTCCAGGAGCTCATTCCTCTCCAATTGGAGTTCCTTCCTTCCTTCCCCAAAAGAACTTAGGATAACAGGTTATGTCCAACCTTAGGATTTTATGAATATATTATAATATTCCCTTGGTTTAAGCCCTCAAGCTTAGCCCCTTTTTCCTATCCTCTCAGCCCCCTTCCCTTTCCCTTCCTAGTGGAGCTTAGTCCCCCATAACTCTTTCTTCGTGGTTGGTCTACATGCAATGATGTATTTTTATTAATAATCCACATAATTACATATACTAAAATAGGCTCACTGGCCTTAACATCTAGGCTCTCCGGCCTAATAAACATATAAGACTCACAGCTTATAAATGCATGGCTCACCAGCCTATAAACTTCATTAAACATCATTACAATTCAGCAGGGGCTCGTCCTTGGGGTATTACAAGCCTATACCCCCTTAATGAAAACTTCTTGAACTCCTAACATAGATCGAAGAAACTTCACTTTTGTAAGAGACTTTGTAAAAATGTCTGCAACTTGATCTTTTATAGGGAAAAATAACACTTCAATAACTTGATCATGCATGAGTTTTCTAATGAAGTGCATGTGAAGCTCGATGTGTTTGTTGTGTTGATGTTAACTAGATCTTTGGTGATCCTGATGGCACTCTGATTGTCGAACCATAGGGTGGTTGGATGTTGTTGTTGGAATCCAAACTCTGAAAGGATCTATCGAATCCACAAGGCTTTTTGAATTGCATTAATCATTGCTTGGTACTATGCTTCTGCTAAAGAAAGAGCAATAGCCTATTGTTTCTGGCAAGTCCAAGAAACAGGTCTTGAACTAAGACTGAAAACATAACCTACAGTAGACTTTCTATCATTGGGGCTTTCGACCCAATCTGAATCTGTGAAACCAAACAATAAAGGAGTCCCCCCTAAGTTTCAATGTATCATGAATTGAATTGTACCCTGAACATACCAAAGTATCATTTTAGTTCCTTTCCAACGACTTTCATGCAGGTTCCTTCCTTACGAATTGCATTATTTTTTTGAGTTGTTTGTCTTGTAATTGTTTCTTTGGATACAATGCCCACAAAGGCATTGCTTGATAAATGGTGGTTACACAAAATAAACATAATAAATGATATTAGATACCACTCCATAAATGGGTTTCATTATACAACCAATCATGAGGTGGCACCACAACAACACTTTCCACTCTACATCAATTGAAGATAGCCACATGGCACTTTTTTCAACATAATCTATGACACCATGCCATGCAAGCTTGTCACCACCTCCCACATGGTACCATGCCACATCACATTACCACATTAAGAGTTGCATCATCATTTTACCATGTGTCACCTACCAAGCTAGTAAAACAATCATTGTGCCACATGGCACACTCATTGATTTCCATGTGTCACTTTGGTTGACCTCTATTAATCTAAAATATTGTCAAAGTCTTAAAGATAACATCACAAAGATAAATCCTCCTACATTTTTATAGAGATGGTACTCCTCTTTCAATATATTACAATTTACATAAAAGGATATAAAGACTAAGCTTTTAGAAAATAAATATTCACGTACAAAGAACGCCTGAGAAAGGACCAAGCTTGTTTAGAAAATGGATGTTTACAACATGATACAAGATTGTAAACCATAAGAGTAAGAAATTTTAAAATACGACATTTCCATCATAGCATGATCAAGATAAGACGCATCATTGAAAAAGATAAGAAATATGGCCCACATTTGCAGAGAACTTGACATGATTATTCCATTAAAACTCAAAAAGATTTTGATAGACACACATTTGAAATCCCATGCTTTAAACTCAAAATCCGAGAAAGCACTATTGTAGTGCCTCGAATAGTTCTCTGGGGATCCTAAAAAATACACAAATGTCTTAAAAAGAATAATGTTTGTAGTGTTTATAAAAGTAAATGGCATTTGTCCTTCAAAGAGGAATGGGATTGGGCTCTCTCGGACCATGAAATTTAAGAATAACCTCGAAGATAGAAAGGAGACATAGATAGGGTTCAGCCTTTGGTTTTCACAAATCCTGAAACAAGAAACAATAGATGACTACTAATTGAGAAGGAAAATGAATAATATGACTACTTGACTTACAATGATGGAAAGTGCCCTCGTTCATTTCCTTATTGAAGTGATTCTTGTAGAATGTTCGGTTGGAGGTTGCATGGTAGTTGTAACTACCTTTTGCTAATCTGGCTCAGTTATCTTTATCAATGCATTCTTTAACCATAATTAAATATACTCCTACATTGGATTAACCATCGTCTCATGCTTAATTTTTGCATTAAACAATTTTTTTTAATGTCTTTAATATCAAAATTACGTTGGTGCAATGTATCTTTAACATATTCATTCTTATTTACATAGCGGATCAACCACCTTTCTACATTCTCTTCTAAGTATTCAATTATTTCATTGAACTCATTTTCCCACAAAATCTTTAGGGCATCCAAGTGTCCTTGTAACTAGTCTTTATAAAATAGGATTGAATCCATTATCAAATGTGGGCCCCTTAGATCCTTCGTTAAATCAACAAGCTTTAAAAATAAGTCACCCCTCTTGGTATTTATGACATAACATTCCTCTAGTATTTCCTTTAAACATTTAATTAATTTTAACCATCCTGCATTAATTTTCCTTAATCGAGTTTTAGATGGGAGATTATGTTATCTCCTTTGAATATCATTCATATTGGATATTTTGGAAGAAAATGTGTTGATAGCTTCATTGTAGAATTTTTCATCATTATCTGGGTCCCTTTGGAGATATTCTTTAAAATTCATAATCCTTGAGGAAAGTATAGTGGAACTAGTAGCTAGTTCCCATTTCTCAAAGATTAGAGCAATTATTTTTTGAATGTTCTCTCCAATATACTTCCTAATGGTTGTCAATAATTTTGAGACACTCCTTACTCTAGAACTTGATTCTGACACATCTTCTAAAGTGTTAAGAGGTTGGATGGTGTCAATTGGCTCAGTGAACAGAGGCTTTGACAATAAGGAATTTTCTAATTCTTTTATTTTTTGTTTCAGGACCTAGTTTTCTTGTTCAATTTCATCAATTGAAGACTTGAGTGCTTCCCCAGTTTCTTCCTAGAATTACATAAATTTTGAGGGTGTCTCTCCTTGTAAATCAATCTTAGAGTTCCACCTCTCAGTAACCTTTTTATTTTTCAAGTTAATTGTTTCAATTCACAACTTTTTAGATTCTTTGTTAAAGGTCGCATGGTGCAATGTGACGAATTCCTCCTCAAAGACCAATGGCTCTTGGCAAGCCAATTCTTCTATTATTTATTTATTTTCCATCACTCTTTTCTCGGCCCAGTCGGGCTCTTCTACTTCAGCATCCTATCTTGGAAAGCAAGAGTTACTTTGGATTTGAAGGAATATGAACTTTAGGAGATAGCAGAAAAAGTAGTTGTTCCACTAACATATCTGCAAGATTTGGTTGTTCACCAAAAGAAGGAGATCAAATCCCAACATGTAATCTTGGATTTAGTGAAGGATCATCTAATTCCTCACTTGTCCAAGAAGAAGACAACCAAGGAGATGTTTGATTCTTTGCTAAGCTTCATCCATAGCGATAACATGAATAGGAAGATGGTCTTAAGAAATAAACTTAGATCTTTGCAGATGTCTAGATATGACAATGTTACCAACTACTTCATGAGCATCACTCAGGTACATGATCAACTTCCAGACATAGGGGAGAAATTGGATGATGTAGATATTGTTAATGTGGCACTGACTGGTTTTCCCAAGTCTTGGGAACCATTTGTCAAAGGAGTTTGTGCTCTGGAAAAACTCCCAAATTTGTAGAGGCTTTGGGATGCTTGCATCCAGGAAGAGACTCATGAAGATTCTAAAGGTAGCAAGTAGGGAAGCAGTGAAGAGAACTTGGACCTTGTCAATAAGACAAGGAAGGGAAAAGGAAAGGGTTCTAGTCAGAAGGGTAACAATGATGGAGGAACATCACAACTAAGGAAGAAGAAGGACTTGAGTAAAATTAAGTGTTTCTCATGTCATAATAATGGGCATTATGCATCTTGGTGTCTAGAGAAGAAGGGAAGAGGAAGAGGAAAGACACATACGACGACATCGACAGAGACACGACCAAATGAGTTTGCAACGAAGTTTGAGAAGGATTTATTACTATTTTATTGCCTTTCTATCAGCACAACTACTAAGAGTGTGTGGTACTTTAACAGTGGTGCATCTCGTCATATGATGGAAGCACAAGAGCTATTCAACAGTCTAACATATAAGGACTCAAGGATCCATGTGGAGCTTGGTGATGATGCCAAGTATGCAATGAATGGAGAGGGAACAATATTGTTCCAACTTGAGTCAGGAGGTTTGTTTGATACTCAAGATGTGCTTTATGTCCTAGGACTGAAGAATAACTTACTCTCAGTCTCAGTTATAGAGGACATGAGTTTTTCCATTACTTTTCAGATAGGGAGAGTACTCATACGTGCAGAGAAAGATATCTTGAACACAACAATGGTAATTGGGTTTAGAGAGGGCACTTTACACAGGTTGCAAGGCAAGCCTGTTAAGGATTTGGTACATGGTAGTCACAACATGTGTGAGCTATGGCACAGGAGGTTGGGACACCTTCACTATAGAGCATTTTCTATTATGAGGGAGATTGTTACATGTCTCCTAGAGTTCAGTGTTGAGCAACAGGGAGTGTGCATAGGGTGTTCACTTCAAAAGAATTCCAAGTTTGCTTTTCCAAGCAGTGAGAGTAAGTCCAAGGGGATCTTGGATCTTATACATTCATATTTGAGTGGGACGATGTCAATAGAATCAGTTCAGGAAGTGTCATATTATGTGATGTTCATTTATGACTTTTCCAGGAAAACCTGTATCTTCTTTATGAAGACCAAGGATGAGGTCTTCAGTCGGTTTCAGGAGTTCAGAGCTAGGGTGGCGAACCAAACAGGAAATAAGATCAAGGTATTGAGGTCAGATAATGGTGGAGAGTACACCTCCAATGACTTCAAGTATTCCTACAAGGAGGCAAACATCAAGAGAGAGTTGACAATCTCATACAATCCTCAGTAGAATGGGGTTGCATAGAGAAAGAATCGGTCCATCATCGGTTCTGCCAGGGCTCTGATACATGACCAAGAGTTGTCTATGTTTGTTTGGGTAGAGGCATGTAACATAAAAATATATGTGCAGAATAAGAGTCCTCCCAGGATATTGGGGGACAAGAGGAGTCACTCTAAGGGATGAAGCCAAAGATAGGGCATTTTATGATCTTTGGTTTTTCAGTCTACATCCATGTTCCTATAGAGAAGAGGACGAAGTTGGAGCCTTCAATATAGAAGGGTATATTTGTGGGGTATAGTGAGACCTCAAAGGCTTACAAGATATTCATACCATCACAACAAAACATAGTTGTGATCA
Source organism: Picea engelmannii (assembly GCA_009831015.1). Lineage (NCBI taxonomy): Eukaryota > Viridiplantae > Streptophyta > Pinopsida > Pinales > Pinaceae > Picea > Picea engelmannii. The sequence continues at coordinate 182,055 of ML799394.1, forward strand.
GAGATGTTAAGTTCAAGGAGAACTTGGAATCTAGTAAATCTCAGGAGTCATCAGCAGTGATAGAGGATGAGGAGCAGCAGGTTTTGAAGGATGAGCAATAGTCAGTAGCTTCTAGTTTAATGAGTCATAATTTGGGTGGGGAGGAGGAGGTAACCCCTTTCATTTTTTTTAGGAGACCCGGGTAGTTATTGCAAACATTGAGGGATGCAAGTGAGGCTCCTAGTAGTGCAATCAAAGAGAGCAAGCCTCCAATGAATTTTTCAAACTATATGGAACTTATAAGTAACATCATTGATGCTAAGCCTTCCAGTTTTGAAAATTTAATAGATGAACAAGTTTGGAAGGATGCCATGGTGGAGGAGTACACCTCTATCATGAGGAATGATTTGTGGGACATAGTGAGAGACTAGAGAGGAATTCAGTGATGAATTCCAGGTGGCTCTACAAGATCAAGCATGTTGCAGATGGAAGCATCAAGAAATTCAAGGCGATGTTCGTGGCAATGATATTCTCCTAGAGAGAGGGAGTGGACTACGAGGAGACATTTTCTCTTGTTGCCAGGTATGCTTCTATTCAAGTTGTTATTTCTATTGCTTTAATTATGAGGTGGAGGATTCACCAAATGGATGTGGAGAAAAATTTCCTCAATGAGAACATTAAGGAAGAAGTATATATAGGGAAACCTTAGGGCTTTGAGGTACATGGGAGGGAGTCTCACATGTGTAGGCTTAAGAAATATTTGTACGGACTCAAACAGGCACCCAGGGCATGGTATTCCAAGATTGACGGATACTTGCAAAGTATGGTCTTTACCAAGAGTGAGGTTGATCCTAACTTGTACTTCATACTTGTTGGGTTTGATCCACTCATATTGGCCTTGTACATGGATGATTTGTTTCTCACAGGTGCAGAGGAGATTATTGTAGGGTGCAAAGAATATTTGGATACAGAGTTCAAGATGAAGGATATTGAATTGATGTATTATTTCTTGAGGTTATAAGTATGACGGATATCGGGACAGATCTTCCTTGGTCAAGGGAAGTACATAGTACATATCTTGAGGAGATTCGGGATGGAGGACTATAAACCGATGACTACACCTATGGTTACCAATCTAAACAAGGTTATCACTTCATATTCAGAGTTGGTGGAGCCCGGGATATACAAGCAGCTAATAGGGTCCTTGATGTATTTGGTCAACACCAAGCCATATACATGTTTTTTTGTGAACACCTTGAGTCAATTCATGGTAGAGCCAAGGCAAGTGCATTGGATAGCAGTGAAGCATGTGTTCAAGTACTTGAGAGGTACAATGGAGTATGGGTTGAGGTATCTTAGAGGTGATGGAGTGAGGTTGTAGGGATATTCAAATTTGGATTGGGAAGGGAGTGCAATAGACAGGAAGAGCACCTCGAGGTGTTGCTTCAGCTTAGGATCAACAGTGATTACATGGTTCAGTAGGAATCATGATTCCATAGCACTCAGTTCGATAGAGGTAGAGTATATGGTAGCGAGTATAGATAATTGTGAAGCCATTTGGCTTCAAAAATTGCTTGCACGTTGATTTGATCAGGATATGGAGCCCATGGTGATATTGCGATAATAAAAATTGTATCAAACTCTCTTATAATCCAATATTCCATGATAGGTCCAAGCATATTGAGATCGGGTATCATTTCATTCAAGACAGGAACCAGAAGGGAGCAGTCAAGCTTCAATATGTTTCCATATATGAGCAGGTTGCAGATATTCTGACCAAACCTTTGGTTAAAGGGAAGTTTGTGTTCTTTAGGAACAAACTTGGACGGGTGCATAATACCTTCCTTTATAAGAGGGAGTGTTGATCTTTGTAGCATCGAACAGGTACTTATGCACAAGTATAAGTGTCTAGATGTGTGGAAGTCATCCAAAGCCTTCTACCTTGATACTTTACTTTAATTAAAGGAATTATTAAAGTAAAGTTATTTTATTAATTGGTTGAGTTTATTTAATGAAATATAAATTTATTAGCATTAGTGAATTAAATCTTACCCATTGATCTCAAGTGAGGTGACATGTAATCTCAGTCGTCAATCACTTTGAAGATTAGGGTTAGGTTGTAACTCAAGATTATAAGAGCAAGGCTAGGGTTAAAAAGGAAGGTCAGTTGTTTTGACACGGAGAGTAGAGAAGGACTTTTGCTCAAGGAGATCTTGGATATGTGGAGAATCACTTCCATCTAGAGATTAGTACAGGTTAGGGAGAAGAGAGAACAAAGGTAGTCGCAAGTGGGTTTCAGCAGATTGGAGCATAGCAGCAAGGTCGCATCATATAGATTTTTCTGTAGCATTTATGTGCATGTATGTCGGTTTCAACGGAGATAAGAACATATACATGGGTTTGATTAAGGAAAGGTGCATAAATCTCAGAAAACATGAAATTTCGGGGTCATACAACAGACCAGGATTTGTTAGGGTTTATAGGTGCTATCTATAGTTTTTTGTATTTATCTATGGGTCATTTTCCTAGTAAGGGAGCCCTTGTAAGCTTTGAATTTATTTGAATGATAAGCTTAGTTGATGGGTAGAATATCTTTTTGTATTGTGTATGATATTTTGGTTTCCAGTGTTGCTTCAACTATTTATTTGAGTTGATTATTCTAGCAAGTGTATTATGTTTTGTGAGATGCTAATTTGGTTGAAAACAAGGAAATCACTATATAACAAGATAACTAGGTTCCAGGATTAGGAAAATCAGTAGTGTTAGTCAATGTGGCGGTAGGATCATAAATGTTCTCGGGGAATGTGTCTATGTACCGGGATTGTAAATTCTAACCTTGTACAATGTCTACTATAAACAGATATTCAGAAAAGATACAATGGCAAATGCAAACATTACACAGAGATTTTTCCCCTGGAAACCCAAACCGGGAAAACCAACATATATTATATTCATACATTGTGTTACATTGTTTACAATACAATATACATATAGGAGCCAGTGGCATCCAAAACCCTAACCCAATGACCTAGATTAGTCCAAAACCCTAATTCCTTAACCAGAAATAGAAAACCATCGGCAAAAAACCATGTGCCGAAAACCCACCTAAATATCATGTGGTCCCGGAAATATGTGGTCCCAGCAATATGTCATCCCGGTGCAAAAAAAAAAATTCGGGGCCGTTGCCCCCGAACCCCCACGCGGGGGGCTCTGCCCCCCTCTAATCCCCCTGCACGCCCGACGCAGACGCTCAAACACTACTACTCGTGCAAAGAATATAACACATACCCAACAGGGATGAATAGAAAATGTTTAAGTATGAAGATGTAAAATGAGTGACGAAGAGTGAAAAATGATGATTGAGGGATTGCAATTTTGTGGGGTGGGGGATATGAAGGGGAGATGTAGGGATACTTTCGCATCTGCAATCAGAAAATATACTATGTACAAGAGTGGCCCATTTTGTATGTTGCAGAAGAATGTGGGTCATTTTGGAGTGAGTGGAAATGTGAGATGTCGCTTTGCCAATTTGCAAGGTTCAGGTCTTTTGAAACATCGTTTACCCCCCCCACGATGGCACTCCCACAAATGGAAAAATGGCTAAGTATGAAGAAATAAAATTTATCATATGACTAAGTGTTAATGTTAGAGACTTGTGAGTTGTGGAACAATGGACTTATGGTGATTATGGGTGGAGTTCCTACAACCTGAAAAAGTGAAAAATGGATAAGTATGGGATATACAAGAAAAAAAAGTATGAACAAAAGACCTGACCTTTGATCAATGAAAAATTGATATATAACCTCCCATAATTGTCATTTTGTTTTTTCACAGTGATTTTCAAACATCGAGCATAACTAGTCATTTTGAGTCTACTCAAAGTGCAATTTTTTTGTTCTTATTTATTTTTTCATGCTCTATGCATTGGGGTGGTTAGTTTCTACAAATTTTGTTGTTTTCAACTTTCCATTTCATAACTTTCATAAAAACCACCTCTAACTCCCATTTTTTTAACTTTTAGGAGGCATATATATTGCATCTAGACACCCTTTTAGTGTCATTTTTTCAAAAGTGCATAATTTTGTATGCATTTTTATATGAGCTCTCAATTTCTATTTTTAGTTTCATTTTATTTCTATATTGTAATATAGCCAATCCAAGTGACATCCTACTTACAAGTATTATTTATTTCTCTTGAAAATATCATATGGGATTTTAATAAGAAGTAAAGGTATATAATTGAGAACTAAAGTTGACCCCTTGGATGCATTATAGAGAGACAACTACGACAATGGAAATTATGAATCTCTTATATCCATAGGGACATTGATCTCCTTATTCTTGAAGTTTATTCTTCGAGGTATTGACACTCCAAATGAAGCTTAGAAAAAGTTGCAGGAACAAGCGTTTGGTAAACACAACCAGATTTGATCCCACCTCCTTGAAATGTAGCTCATTGCTTTTGATACTAATGATTTACTTTCATTGAAGACTTTTTCTCTAAGTTTAATACCCATTAACTCTTACTTCTAGATTCTATCATTAAGAAAGATGATGATCATATGTTTTTTGCTATCCTTTCTAAACTTGGAAATGCCTATTATATTTTTGTATCCACTTTTCATTCTACTAGAGAGGATTTTCTTAGTTAAGGTGTTGCTTATGGAAAACCCTATTTTTAAAATAATATGTAATTCTCTAACTTGAAAGCAAGATAGACTCTTCCATATTAGAGTTATCAATTATACAAGTACCTCTAATAAGGACTTAGTGGCATAATAGAAGAAAGACCCCAAGCGTTCCAAGAAGAAACATCCTTGTAACCACAAATTGAACAATTATTCCAAACATTATTGCCCTTCTCTTTTTCCCAGTGTTGATAAAGAAGCTAAGTCAAAATGATCCAGGTGGATATTGGTGGCCACCCACCTTTTCCAACTGGCTCAAAACCGTTTTCTGGCAATTTTGGTAATTTATTATTTTTAGCAGTTTTTCACTTTCGAAGCCGTTTTGAGGCCCTAAACGATGTCTTTTGGGAAAACGGGGAGAAATATTTAAATTAATTCGATATTTCCCACAAAATGAATCTCCTCGACAATACCTTTCCAATGGGATATCATACGCCTAAAACGGATATCATATGCAAAAGTTACGATACGGGAAGCTGATGTACTAACTTACCCAAACGGGGCCCACATGACTTTTGGCACTTCATCCCCTAGGGTTAGGTTTTTGGATGTCTAGGGTTTTTGGAATTCCTGTTTATTGTAAAAAGGCCTTTAGAGCCTCATTGTAAACATATTATTGCGAATGAGCCCAACTGTCACATCCCTTCTCAGAGATAGGCCACCACCATTCCAGCAAGCTTGTTTCCGCTGCATTTTACAGTTTCAGCTTATTTCCTTATTGAATAGAAAACCAATTTTAATATATCTCTGTTATCTTGTGTTAAGAACCTGTTAATAATCTGTATTGATTTCGTTCTGCTCATAAAATTAGGATTAGTGGTATCAGAGCGGTCTTCTCCTTGTCGTCTTAATGCGTGTCCCCAACGAGGTCGGAGTACAAAGAGTTGGGTCTCGAACTTGTTTCTCTTGAGGACAAAATCTCTTGCACACCCAAGCGATCTCTCATGGAAGGAGAAAAGAAAGATGACAGGACATGAGATCCTTTCAAACTATTGATTGAGGAAGCCCTCACGCAACAAAGGAACGAGATGATGGATAGTTTCATGCAAATCCTTCGGCGGCTACCAATAGGCGACGCATCTTCTTTGAGCAGAGGCACTGCCCCCTTCAAGGTACAAATAAACTTTGATATTCCTATATTTGAAGGTCAGATAGACACAAATGTTGTAGACAAGTGGTTGAATCTACTAGAAGGGTATTTTTCTGTCCATAACTTTTTGAATAGAGAAAATATTACTTTTGCGCTCCTCAAAGCCACTTCCCATGTCAAAGATTGGTGGGAAACTTTCTGTGAGCAAAAGAAAATAGAGGAACCCTCATTATTTATAGTCACGACCACCTGGGAATCCTTCAGGGATGCTATCAAGGAACAATACTACCCTATCGAAAGTTATGACGACTTGTATACCAAATGGACCACACTGCGGCAAGAAAGAGACCAAGCAGTGCCAGATTTCACAAATATCTTCCATACCTTGCACTCCAAGCTGGGTATCAAATATTCAAAGTGACATATGGTGCTCAAGTATCACGGTGCTCTGCATATATACATCCATACCGAAATTGAATTTCTAAACGTCTCATCCTAGGGCGCATCCTACCGATATGTCATCAAAATCGAGCAGAAGCTCAAACAAAAGACGCAGCAATTTGGGCCTGGGAACCCTACGCAACAAAAGCCAGGAAAGGGTGGCCCCAACCCACATAAAAAAGGACAGAGCAAATATGGACATATCAGGAGAACCAGTCCAAGCCGCAAGCAAAGAAGGACACCGGAAAGACAAAGAAAGATATCGGGAAGTGGTATGACTTCCATAAGATCCCTTGGCATAACATTGTTGATTGTCGCTCAAAGAAATCACTGGTGGCCAAAGTGAAAGCCTCTGAATCAGATGTGGGTTCTGACTCTTATCCAGAACCAGAAAGGGGAAGACGGATCATTGACGTGGAACCCAGTGCCACCGTTGCTACCACCAAGCTCCAGCCTGGTGAACCAGACGAGCCATAAGAAGGAGAGTGCCTCTTCCATTCACAGATGTGGGTTAAAGACACCCCGTTGCACTTCATCGTTGACAGCGGTAGCCAGAAGAACCTCATCTCATCAGAGATCATCAAGCGGATGGCCCTGCCGACAATGCCGCACCCACAACCCTACACCATTGGATGGCTCTGCCAAGGAAGCGATCTCTGCTTTATCCAACAGTGCTGAATTTTGTATGGAATCAAGCCCTTCAAAGACAAGGTATTGTATGATGTTTCTCCTCACGAAGTTTTTGGTTTTCTTTTGGGCCAAACTTATTTATGGAAATTTCATGTTGTATACGAGTCTAGGCCTCGTAGTGTTATTATTACTTTGAACAGGAAATTGTACAGGATACTCGAGGCAGTCTCGCCTAGTAATATTTCCTTAATCTCTACTAAGAAATGCAGGAAGGTCATCTCTCATACGGGGAAGTTTGTATTCTTCATGATTCGCTCTTAGAATAAGTGAAATATCACAGCCACATCCATTGTCTCTGCGGTCGACCTCTCCACACAGCAGAAGCACGTAGATAAGGTCGTGGAAGAATACTCAGATATCTTCTCCTCACCTATCGAGGTACCTCTGTACTGCCAAGTCAAGCACCCCATCGATTTGACCCCCAGCGCATTGTTGCCCAATGGGTCAGTCTATCACTACTCTCTGTTAGAGAATGAGGAGATCAAGTGACAGATCTAAGAACTACTCCAAGAGGGGCACATCACCTTGCAGGAGCCCAATCGTGTTGGTACAGAAGAAAGATGGAAACTGACAACTTTTCATTGATTACTGGGCTCTGAATAAAATCACAGTTAGAAACTGGTACTTGATTCCCTGAATCGACGACCTCCTTGATCAACTCATGGGGGACAAATACTTCAGTAAGATTGATCTAAATTCTGGCTACCACCAAGTCCCTATAGAACAGACATATGTATGGAAGACCGCCTTCAAGTCAAAGGAAGGCTTTTTTGAATGGTTGGTCATGCCCTTTGGTTTGACAAATGCTCCAGCCACTTTCATGAGGATGATGGACGATATCTTGCGACCATTCACCAATACTTTTGTAGTGGTGTATCTGGATGACATTCTCATTTACAACAAGACTTAGGCCGAACACTTGCAGCAGGTTCTGCACACCCTGCGGCAGCACAAGCCATACGCCAACTTGGAAAAATGCTCCTTTGACATGTATAAGGTCCATTACCTGGGCTACATTGTTGATAAGCATGGTGTAAATGTGGATCCAGCAAAGATCCAAGTCATCCGTGACTGGCCAACCCCAACCACACTCACTGAGCTTCGGAGCTTCTTGGCCTTGCCAATTTCTACCGCAGGTTCATGTTGGGATTCTCCCATATTGCATGGGCCCTCAGAAAAATAACCAGGGGTGCTGGTAAGGTGAAATTTGTGTGGGCTTGGTCCCAACAACAAGCGTTCGATGATTTGAAGAAATGCTTGTGCTCAGCCCTAGTACTTTCACTACCATACCTGCAATATCCCTTTGAGATCGAGACAGATGCTTCAGACTATGTTGTGGGCGTAGTTCTCACTCAGCACGGCCACCCCGTGGCCTATCATAGTGAGACACTATCAGATGTTGTCTGTAAGTACCCTACTTATGAAAAAAAAATGTACTCCATTGTGCAAGCCTGTCGCCAATGGAGACATTACATTCTTGGGAAGGAGACAGTCATCAACACTGATCATAATCCACTGCAGTTCATGCACACACAAGGAAAATTGCAGAATGACCACCATCAAAAGTGGTCCACATACTTGCAAAAATTCCACCTCAACATCAAGTATAAAACAGGAAGCACCAATCGCGTCGTTGATTGCCTCAGCAGACCGCCAATCACGAAACTCACCACAGTGCTAGACTCTTGTGGCCATGAGACCTCTAGATGGCCCCAACTCTATGATGCAGACCGAGACTTCGCCACCACCTACCAAATTTTGGGTGCAAACACAGTTGTCAATAATTTCCATCTTCAGGATGGGTTGTTGTGTCGTCTGGGCCATATCTGTGTTCCATCAAGCGAGCGAGCAAATTTGATCTGGGAAGTCACTATAGTCGGGTGGCAGGGCACTTCAGCATCGAAAAGACTGTGGTGATGCTACAGAAACATTTCTACTGGTCGAAACTTCGAAATGAGTTCAGCAAGTATATCAGGTCATGCATTGCCTGCGCTATTGCCAAACCGACCACCAATAAACAAGGCATGTACACCCCTCTTCATACTCTTGACAGGCCATGGGAATCCATCTCAATGGACTACATGTTGGGCCTCCCATCCACCAAGCGGGGAAATGACTGTGTTTTTGTGGTTGTTGATCACTTTTCTAAGATGGCGATTCTGGTTCCCTGCAAGAACAACATCACAACAGAGGCCACTACCAAGCTCTTCTTTGAACAAGTCTGGGTACATTTTGGAATCCCACAAACCATTGTCTTAGATCGGGATAGTCAATTTCTCATCACATTCTGGTCGAGCCTCTAGTCATTACTGGACACCAAGCTCACCAAATCCACGACCTTCCACCCCCAGACAGATGGCCAAACCAAGGTCGTAAATCAAATGATTGTGCATATCCTTCGCATGTATAATTAAAATCACCCTCGCACATGGGATGAGAGCCTTCCCTATGTCCAACATATCTACAACTGAGCCTTGCATAACTCAACTAGCCACAACCCCTTTCGGGTGGGGTTGGGATTCCAACCATTGGGTCCCATAGATGTTGCACTTCCCCTTGTGGTCACCTCGATCGACTCATCTCCTGCTCCAACTGAAGCTGAAAAAGCCACCCGATTCATTGAGCAGATCAAGCACATATTCCAACAGGTTCAAGATATACTATAGAAGTCCAATGACAAGTACAAGCAGTGCCATGATCAACATCGGGTGCCACATAAGTTTCAGGTGGGTGACAAAGTTTGGTTGCACTTGTAGAAAGAACGCCTTACGGGACCCCATCGGAAGCTTCACCCACTCTATTATGAGTCATACACGATCACCAAGGCCATGGGGGATAATTCTTTTGAGCTCAACATTCCTCCTTTCCTTGGCCTGCACCCAGTGTTCAACGTGGATCTCCTTCGCCCTTATTTCCCACCATTATTGGACACCTCAGAAGTAGTAGAATAGCTGACACCAACAGAGATCAACCCAGACTGCATACAACATGCATCCAGTGATCATATTGTGGACACACATATCAAGGGCACTCGACAGCAAAGGATCCAGCTGTATCGAGTCGTCAAAGCAGGGCAACTCCTGCACCAAGGCAAGTGGCTCACCCGGGGCCAAATTCAACAGAAATTTCCTCATCTGATGGGGAATTCAACGTAATGGAGACCATTGATTCCTAATGAGGGAGGATTGATCTAGGTGGATATCGGTGGCCACCCACCTTTTCCAACTGGCTCAAAATAGTTTTCTGGCAATTTTAGTAATTTACTATTTTTAGCAGTTTTTCACTTCCGGAATCGTTTTGAGGCCCTAAATGATGTTTTTTGGGAAAATAGGGAGAAATATTAAATTTCATTTGTTATTTTTCCGAAATGAATCTCCTCGACGATACCTTTCCAATGGGCTAACATACGCCTAAAACGAAGATCATATGCAAAAGTTACGACCCCAAGAAGTTGATGTACTAACTTACCCAAACGGGGCCAACATGACTTTTGGCGCTTCATCTCCTAGGGTTAGGTTTTTGGATGTCTAGTGTTTTTGGCATTCTTGTTTATTGTAAAAATGCCTTCAGAGCCTCATTGTAATCATCTTCTTGCGAATGAGCGCATTCGTCACATCTCTTCTCAGAGATAAGTCGTCATCATTCTAGCAAGCTTGTTTCCGCTGCATTTTATAGTTTCAGCTTATTTCCTTATTGAATAGAAAACCAGTTTTACTGTATCTCTGTTATTTTATGTTAAGCACATGTTAATAATCTGTAGTCATTTCGTTTTGCTCATAAAATATGGATCACAAAAGGAAAGAAGATGGAGGCATTCAAATAAACTATGAAGAAAAACAACATCTAGATGGATCTTTCTCATTATGCTTGTTGTAAAGGGCATTTTTTTTTTCTCTTCTTCCTCTTTCAATGCATTAGCTTCTATTTCTTCGAATGAGTGGACTCTTGATTTTAGAGTATCTTATCATGTTGCTAAATATAAAGCCATATTTTCTTATCTTAATCAATGTGACATCAAACTAATATTTGTCCATGATGATGGGTCTCTAGGTGTTGTAGCTTTAAGAACAATTAAACTAGATGAAGTTCACTTTAATGATGTACTATGTATTCCAAATATCTTGTGTAAACTTCTATTTGTCTATCAAATCACTCATTTGGTGAAGGAAAGACTGTGGAGTTTTCACCTCACTAAGTTGTAATTAAGAAACTAATGTATCCTAAACCTGTTGTTGAAATAAGAGCTATTGATGATATAACCAATTTGTACAAATTGACAACTTTGGGTCATCATATTTTCCTTAAGTTTTTATTGCTCATAATGATGATATGGATGGAATTTGGCATGAGTGGCTTGGACATCTAAAATAGTGCTCATTGCACAAACTATGTAAGCACAATGTGATCACTGATCTTCCTCTCATTTCATGTAGAGAGGTTGTTTGTTCCATGTTACCGAGAAATTTCTCCTATGGCTATGGGTTAAAACCACAACAAAGTGATGACCTCTAAAGAGTGAAATAAATCCCAGAATTGCAACCAAGAAATATTATAACTACCTAACTAACTAATAGTTGGAAAGAGAGAAGCATACTAAGTTCCCAATGTTCGATGACGATCCCATGGTTGAAACATTTTACTTTAGTGTTCCTTTCCAACAATCCCTTTGATCACCTGCAAACAATCAGTTTGAAAACCACAAAGGGTGTTATGGCATCAATTGCCACCACATATGCATTGATGACATGTTGGCCCTTCCCTTTCCTACTTACATACCTTAATCCCCTTTTTCCTCCTTTGAATTCATCAAAAACCACAATGTTTTTACATATACACGCCCTATTATTTATGTAGAGCACATAGATACTCATGTTGCTCTATTGCAAGGTGCATAAACCTTAATTTTGCTCAAAAAAATAATAATTTGTGTATTTTTGGGAGGGGTTCATGGGTTCCCCCGATTCTTGACCCCCTATTTCCCATTTACGATTGTTTGTAACCATTCCAACCACTTGGAGAGGTTATAAAATGAGCCTAAGGATTGAGAAGAGTAGAATCATACTTGAAGCATCATAATGATGAAATTATATTGGCCCGTCTACAAGCCCCTTTTTCCCTTGTTGTTGATTTATTCCTTCAAACCTGGAAACCCAAGTCTTCATCCTTCCTTGCTCCTCATATGTTGTCAAGAAGAATCCATTCATCTCTTTGGACTTTTCACAAGCATTGGAGTTGAAGGTACATTTGATTGTCAATGGCCTGGGTGGAGGGACCTAAAGTTTAGTTGTGCAGCAATGCCATAGTAGATATAGGTGGTAACTACCTTTTTATTGTTGTTTATTAACAAAGAGACATATTTCCCATCAATTATTTGTGTTTTAATGTGTGATGTTTATGTTTAAACATTCAAATTCTTAGAACACTAATTGTTTTACTTTCAATCATTTTTTACAAGAGTTAGTTATCTTGTAATTACCTCTTTGTAGTTGTCAATCGATTGTTTGTAGGTGATCAAAGGGACTATTGGGAAGGAACGTTGAAGTGAAAGGTTTCAACCATGGGATCGTCATCGAACGTTGGGAACCCGGTATGCCTCTCTATTTCCAACTATTAGTTAGCTATAAGATTTATTGGTTGCAATTATGGGATCAAGTCCACTCTTTAAACGTCATCACTTTGTTGTGCATTTAACCCATAGCCATAGGAAAAAAAAAATTGTAACAAAATTGGCAACCATACTAGGGATTGGTTCATTTTTTGGGTTAGTTATAGGTGTTTGTGTTTGCTTTTCTATTTGTTTGGATTTTTAATGTATTTACTACCTTATTTAGTGCCTCGAAGTGTTGTATGTAGCTTTGCAAGCCATTTGTCCCTCTCTTTCCATCCTTTTTTGAATATTTTGGATTGCATACACTGCCTCTTGTGTACAAAAGTGTGTACATACACACCCCACCCTTGAGACATGCACATACATATGCATCATGTTGTGTGCACATTCGCGTATACAGCATGAGAGAGAGTTTTTCAACTTTCCTTATCCTTTTTGGAAGTTGTGTTTGGTTTTATGGGATCTCTTCAAGTCTTATGAGTCTTTGTAGCCTACTTTCAGTCTCAAAAATCAGTTAAATTAGTTAATCTTATAAGAAAAACAAAAAAATTATTTAGTTTTCATTACTAATTGCTTCAATCCTAGTTTGGTAGTTTGAAAGTTCTTGTTTCAAGTATTTTATTTCTTAGGTTTCTCTAGTAGCCCTCCTTATAGTCTGAAAGATTCTGATCTAGTCCTTTCTATCTCTCTACCTTGCTTTTACTTGTTTAACAAAGAAAAGAAAAAGTTTAGTAGTTTTTCATTTTCATTTTGCTTCAATAACAAGAAAATACAAAAGAAGTTTGATTTGTTCTTTTTCTTTCAATCTTTACCCTTTGTTATCACTGAAAAGAAAATTTATTTCCTAGCATTCTCTTTTTCTCCTTTATGCATTGACTTCAAAAGCATATTTGCATTCTTGAAAGATTTTGAGTTTTCATTGGGATTGGTCATAGTTTCATTTTGGAAAAGAAAAGTTGGGGTTTTTCTTATATTGAAAAGTTGTCTTGCATTCAAAGTGGAAGTTGCATCACATTTTGCATTGCATTTAAAGTAAATACTTGCATTGCACATTTGAATTGAAAATAAAATTGCATTGTGTTCGAATGATAAGAGCTTGCATCTAGAAGTGTTCCTCTAGCACACTTTTTCCATTGAAGAATCAGTTTTGCTCATCGATAAACAGTAGTGTTCTTAAGTGTTTTAATTTCTGCAAGGTCTCAAACACGTCACCAGTTTCATGTCCATTACCCCTTAAGTAACAATATCTATTAAAACTAACATGTAATCTAAAATTGATCAGAATTTTGTTTGTAGGGTTCACAAATTAGTCCAGGCTAGGACCTTGGATTAGGATTGGAGAGATAACTCTCCAAGGCCATTGAACGAAACATAGGAGTCTGATTTAGGGAGAGTCAAAAATCCAATTTTTTTATAGGTATACTCTAGAGCCTCCTCTGACATAAGAGTTAAACATGAGATCATGTGAGGAAGAGTTGAGGAGATTACCCCTCTAAGACTTGACCAAGCACATCAGGATGATCCTATACATGGGTTTTGTTAGTGCCTACGTCTATGTTCGACAACACAGGTATTCCAACAGAGGACGAACACCTTCAGTAACCACTCACATAACCACATCAAAGATCAACACACCGATGTTTTCACGTGGTAAAACCCCTATGGGGAAACATCCACGGCCCCAGCCAACGCGGCCACTTGGAGCAGTTTATTAATGCAAAGAAAAAGATTACAGAGAGATTTTACAAGAGAGTTTCTCAC
>ML799394.1:209442-259561 GCA_009831015.1 Picea engelmannii
TGAATTATAATACACTCATCACTTCACTTTATTATTTACCTTTTAAAATCTCTTAAACCACTTTGATTACTTTGACCTTTTGGGGCTTCTAGATGACATATGAGGGTCCTCCAACTTCGTAAGGCCATAAATCTCAAACCGTACTATCCATATAGAAATGGCATGACATGTACTATCCATATAGAATAGTATTATCTGAAAATATAGCATAACTCATACCATTACCCATCAAACAAACTTGGGTCCATTAACCAAACCTGGGGTCTCCAACTTCTCATGGCCATAACTCTCTAACCATGAGGAATTATGTGACGTTCCACATACCACCGGAAATGACATGACAAGCACTATCCATCTAGGATATTTTTCCTGACAAATTCACTTTCCTTCATCTCATTATTCCACAATTAAGCATGGGTTCTCTTACTCCACAAAGCGTCTTCCCGTGAGGGATTTCACCATAAGGGGACCACTTTGGAGTTCATCCATATTTACTTCTTATCAACAATGAAAAAACAATAATGAGTCATATTTACATCAAACAATATTGGGTCCATTACCCAAACCTTTGTTCTACGGGTCTTTCTTCAAGGGTTGACATCAATGACAACCAACCTTAATCAACATATCTACCAAGTCCAAAAAGTCATTAGTCTTTTCCGAACTTATGTCAGAGTTTCCGAGAGCGGATGAAGAAACCGTTATCATGAACTTGTTTCCCGATGAGAATATATTCCTCATCTCTTCTAGTGACCCTTGGTACGAGGATGTCCTCATATATCTCCAAAATTTGAAGTTCTCTTCATATTATTCATGAGATGGACGATGACATATTCGCCTTCAGGCGAAGAATTATCTCATCGTCAGTGACACTCTATAACGTTAGAGAATTGATTTGATCCTTAATCATTATTTAAGTCATGAAGAAGTGGAAAGTGTTCTTAGCAATTTCCACAGTGGAACATGTGGTGATAATCTTTCTCGGTTGGCAATAGCCCAAAAAATTATGTGCGTCAGATACTTTTGGTTGAGAATATTCAAGTATTGCATTGAGGCGGTCAAAAAGTGTCACCCATGTCAAAAAATGGAGGTGCATCCTACTCCTTTATTTTCAATCGTCGCCATCGACCTCTTCACTTAGTGGGAGATATATTTCACAACATGCCACCCACCTTTGGCTAGGGTGCATTGTTATATCATAATGGTTGTCGACTACTTTACGAAGTGGGTGGAGGCCATGCCTACATTTGCAAATGATGGTGAGACTGCAACACTTTTCATCTTCAATTAGATCATTACCAGGTTCAGAGTTCTGAAAGATACTTTCATTGATCATGGCAATCACTTCTAGAACTAAATGATGTCAAAATTAGCATCGAAGTTAGGTTTCAAGAAGGAGATTTATTTTTCTTATTACGCTTAGGTGAATGGTCAAGTAGAGGCTATCAACAAGTCTCTCAGGACCATCCTTCAACCAAATATCAATGTGAGAAAATCAAATTGGCATTTGATGCTTTACCCAACATTATGGGCATACCAAACTTTGTTCAAGACTAATATGGGCTTCTTTCCTTTCAAACTCGTTCACGAGGTGGAGGCAGTTATGTTGATTGAATGTGAAATACCTTCACTGAATATTTCTATTGAGCTTCTTCCTGACACATCATAATTATAGACTTGCCTTGTTCACTTGGAACATCTTGATGAGTAATGTCGTGATGCTACCACAACAAACGAGGAACATAAGAAACATTTCAAGAGTCAATATGATAAGGTTGTCTTCCCAAGGATATTTTTCAACTGGGATCTTGTCTTGGTCTACAATCAGAACAGAGACTCTCTAGGGGAAGGGAAATTTAATTCGATGTGGCACGACCCTTACATTGTGAGGCATTCCCTACGAAAAGAAGCTTACGAGTTAGTGGATTATGAGGGTAATGTGATGCTAGAGCCCAAAAATGGGCTTTATCTCAAGAGGTACTACACTTGAGAATTGATGCTCGGGCGTCTACCCCTTTGTAATTATCGTATATTGGTAATGTTTAGGACTAGTTTTAGTTGATTTTTTTGCTTTGGTTTGCTTACCGTGCTTCTTCTTGGTTGAAAGATGCAATGGGAGTCTTCAATTTTCATGGGATTTACGGACGGTGCCAACCGTCACTCTTGGAACCTTACTTGCATTGCTTGGGTGATTTATTCACCCATGGGCCAATTATTAACTTCAGGAAGCACTTCTCTTGGGACTACAATCAACAACGTGGCTAAGTATAGCACCGTGATTAGGTTTCTTAGAGACGTCGTTTTGCATGGTACCCAGTCTTTTGAGGTTCACCTAGATTCCCAATTTGTGGTGTCTCAGTTGAATGGTGAGTACCGCATTCGTGATCCCACAATTCTTTGACAATTCCTTCAGTTACATTTTTTGGAATGTTATTTTGATTAAATTACGTAAATCCGTGTATCTAGAAATTCTAATTTAGTGTATGATGCCTTTGCAAATTATGTATTGGACCGAAATTTGTTTCATACTTAAAATCATAAGCACACACACATACACATGTATATAAAGCATTCCATTTTCACATATTATACAAGTACGTTGAGGTAAAAAATTTGTATATAGTACTTTAATATCCATTAAGTACAAAAATATGGGTCGATTTTACAAAATCGGGCTTCTAGCCCCTAATGTTGAATATGTATCTTTGTAGACCGGTACAAAATAATATATATACTTTATGATGAGGACCCTGCCCCTACAAGTGTATCATGATAGCATATAATGGCGTTTTTCAAACGCCGAAAAAGTCGAACCCAAGCTTGTGGCACTCCGATGATTTGCCACTACATATGTCATGGAAAGTCCTTCATTTGTATCATTAGGACCTGGTGTGTAAGATAGTCCAGGTTCCACTAGACATTTTGTAATATTTTCTCCACATCCCCTTCACGATGGTATTTGTCACGTCCTCTACGTCTATGTTGAGGGTAGCCCTCTGGTCACTTCGGTCTGATATCTGCACATTCAAGATATTTTGTTAGAATCATTAACCATGCCAAAAACATTTTGTTTTGGTTTGATTCTTGAGATTTATATTCAATAAAATGCATAAAAAGTTAATAAATTCATAATCTTTAAAAAGTGTTACCTATGTCACCTAGTGCAACGTTGGGTGGAATGGGAATATTTGGATCTTGATTGAATTTGTATCCCCTCATAGGGACAATCATCTATGGTGATGATCTGGCACCCCCAACAATGAAAGAAATAATCATCAAATGGGTTTGGAAGGAATCAACCCCCTAGTTGCTATATGATCCCTTCCCATCATGTCATACATGGTTCTTTAAGAATGTGTGGCCCCATGCAAACTCTAGGACTGGTCGTTGGCACTCTCTCAAATAAGATAGTGCAGAGTATGATGTCATAACCAAAGTTATTCATCTTTCATAGCTTACATTATGTCAGTTGGATTTTCATGCACATCAACAATGAAGAGCTCCAGTCATATGCTATCAGCCTCAAGCATTCCACTGTGTAGTACATCTGTGGTCAAGATGCTTGATGTAGTGTTGTTGATCCCAATATTATTGTGATGGTCAATAGGATTATTTTTAGATTGAGGCTTTCTATGTTGCGAATTGGGACTTGACTCCGAACCTTTTGCATACCTGGGGTGCAATAGGTGGCTACGTACTTGTTACTTCAAGTCTAATGTATGGCTCCTCTGAGAGTGATGTTGATTTTTCATAAGCTAGGTTAAGCATGAAGTTCATTTCATTTTATCATTTCACTTAACCATAAACAATAATGTTGCAGCAACCAAGATCACAAAAGGAAACACCATGCACAAGAACACAAGAAGTATCCTGGGAAACCCTTCTCAACAAGGGAAGAAAACCCAGCGAAATCCTTTGCTATACTTTTCAAGATAAATGCCTTTACCACCAAGAATATCCTAGCACACAAGAGGGTGCACAAAAACCCTAAAACTCTAGCGCCCAAAAGAGGTGTGCAACTTTTACCAAGAAGTGTACTTGCTGAAATTTCCAAAACTCATAAGTGTGTGTGTGTCTACAATGAAAGATTTCCCTTTACTTATATTAGACTTGTCCTATCAACTGAAGTGTCTATTGGCACAACACGGCCGACCTCACTTAGATAAATTATTTATTATAATAATTAATATTAATTATCTTTTACATTTATTGTTAGACACAATAAGGTAGGGCCGACCTATGCCCTTTACATAATAACTAGGGTTATAGGTAGGTCTGACTCTTGAACAATATATATAGCAGAGGATCTGATACACCCACTAGTGCTCATCCACTAGGGGCACATCCATAGGGATACCAAAGCTTTGATTCACTACATTACACAGATGAACCAGATCTTCACACGTTCACCTATGCTCGTCCATAGGCACGTCCACTCTACAGATCTGCTTTCCCACTGCCACCAACAAGAGAATCATCTGGAGTCTTCTCGTCAACTCTGCTACTCAGAGGAGGCCATCACATCATCTTCATTTATGTTCACATGATGATGTGCCCATGACTTTTGGGATTTCCCACGTTCACCTTGTGCTTTGCCACAGGCACGTCCTAACTCAACAGATCTCTTTTCCACCGGATAATCATCTGGAGTTCTTCTCACTCACGTCATGGAGGAGGTCATCTCTATGTTCCTAACTTTGTCCCAGGCAGGAACCACGAACCCTTCTTAGGGGATTTCTTTAAGGTTTGTAAGCTGAGAGAAGCACTCACATAGCTTCTATGTTCCACATCTCACAGGTTTGTAAGCTGGAGGATGTCTCCCATAGCTGCATTCATCAACAAGTGATACCATCAGTGACCTAGTCCTGTGACATCACTTCTCTTGCTATGTTATTAGACTGTCATTATAGTGTGTTCTCATAACCTATTTCTACAACCAAACATGTTATGGGAAACAAAGCCAATAAATTAACATAAACAATTGAACAAGATAAAATCTACAAACTATCTACCGGAGATCTCCAATCTAAGCTTAATCGAAAAATTAATTATAAAGTCTGTGGCATGTTGTATGCATGAGTTGTAATTTCTACTAGTTTGTGGCTCCCCTATGCTTTGCAAATGAAATGATTGTGTCAAACAAATGATTACAATGTTATCATACCAACATTTCTCCAATAGACTAGGTTAGAAATTTAATTCTACCATACATACATGACCACGGCTTGCAAATTGAAATAGAACAAGTAAATTTTGAATTATAAAATAAATAAAGGAATACACACATTGAAATAGAACAATGTGAGTATAACATTCATCTATGATCCATAACTTATGTTCTCTAGAGTGGGGCCCCTCTAGAGAGTGGGGAGATGGGATCTATTACAACGAAATTAGCAACTGAAAATTAGAACTCACACATTCAAGAACTAACCAACAAACTGTTTCCAGAGTCTGAGCATTTTGTTCTTTTTATTCCAGGAATCCCAATTTTTACATTATATATCTGAACTCCCTATGGAGTCATTATCCTTGCAATATATAGAAAAATGGTTCATTTTGTTTTAGGAATAAGAAAACAAACTCTAAACTAAGTATAAAACTATCATCAAACACATAAAACATGATTCCCATATTCCCCGTAGAATTGGTTGAGAAGAAGAGTCTAATCAGCTACCAATTCACACTCCAAGTCACAGGGGGATGAAATATAGTTGCAATTGATCCAAAATATGAATTGAGGGTGTGTTTACATAACCCATGTGATGTTGGATGCAAGGATCAACGAATAAGGAACAAGATGCTCCATGTAGTAGCTTCAACCAACACCTAGGATCTTTGTGGAGTTGGTAGATAGTTGGGTTCTTTCTAAAATTAAGCTCAGATGTTCCAAAGATTAGTTCAAATGTTGAGCTTCACGTGTCCCTTCCTTAACTCAATGTATGAGCTATTGCAATGTGCCATTTGAATCATTGAGAAGTTGGAAATCATTTCATTCCTTGAAAGAAAACCTACACTCATACATATCTTAGCACATGACAAGAAATCCAAACCATAGAAAAGTATTATTAACAAAATATAACATGTGACCATGATTATAGAGAAGAAAACAACTAAAAACGATATGATTATATCTAATAAGCCAATTAATATCAAGTAACCATTTCGTAGCCAAAAGTGCATCAAAGGCATATAAAGGAGGGTTTTGTAGGGTTTAAAGTAGATAAAAGATGGGCCCTGGAGGGTTTAAGACATGCCATGTGAGGGACTTGTCATCTCCCCCCTTTCAAAGGGGTTGCATGTCCTCATGCAACCTGCTACTCAACATTTGAATAACCTCTGCACTTAGAGTTTCTCTTATTCTTAAGTGATTCCTTTGCTCTGTCTTTACATTTGGATTTTGTAGGTTGAATATTCTTCTCGATTCTTTCTTCCCCTAAATTTGACATTTGTATCCTAGCACCCTTTGTCAGTATGAAGCAATCAAAGCATAAACTTGTTCCTATTGGTATGCGCTCCCATGATGTTGAGGTCCAATCACCAATTCTCGGTTATGTTCAACTCATTGAACATTTCCTACAACTACCAAGGTCATAGATTGATAGCACAAGGGAAAGAGAGCATATGAGCTTAAATGGGACCATATAGGATTTGATGAACATTGGAACAATATATTCACAAGTGCAAAATCTCAAAATATTTTTTTCCTGTAAGAACTTTAATCCCTTTACACAAACTTATGGTATGATGATGGTCAACCAATTTCATTGATGTAAACCTTTAGTGGCTTTGTCTACAAACAATGGTTGTTTAGTTTCAATGTCGTCACTATTGACCAACTCGCACTTCTACTTTGTAGGATATGTGCTTGAAAGTTGATCAATACTATCACTATAGTTTGATTGGCCCTAAATCATAACATAGAAACCCAACACAATGAAAAACGCTCCCAACACACTTCCAACATGTAGTTTGTCACCAAGGAGAATAGCTCTTGCTATGGCTGCAATAACTATTCCAATGGGCTTGAACATTGCCCAAAATAGAGATCATTTCTTATGTTTACACCAAATTTGCATCATGAATGTCAAATCTATACAAATAATGGTCAAATATGAAAGACCTATAAACTCAATGTCCCATTTGAGACTCTAAGCAACTGACTCACGTGCAGTAAGAGATGTAAATAATTGATTGTATATTTGCAAAAATGGTGGTGAAAGAAGTGATGGGAAATTCAACTGGATATTTCTTAAAGTTTCCAACTGCATTATGTTCTAAGTGGACCAAGAGATGGAGGCCCCTGCAAGGAAAAGGGATCCTATAATCCAATATTTGACAACAATTGTGTTCTGAGTAGTATTGTGATTGTCGTATCTTTGACAACAATTGTGTTTTGAGTAGTATTGTGATTGTTGTATCTTTGAAAACAATTATGTTCTGAGTAGTATTGTGATTGTTGTCTAAATCATGGTTTAGAAACTAGAAATTTCTTATAACGCGACCTTTGTAGAGAGTCACAATCATCACTTCTGAGTAGTATTGTGATTGTTGTCTAAATCATGGTTTAGAAACTAGAAATTTCTTATAACACGACCTTTATAGAGAGTCACAATCATCGCTCCACATATATAAATGACGATACCCAAAAACCTTTGTCATGCTACCAGAAGTTTTTGATATTAACTTTGTCCAGCTTGAAAATATTGGACAATATGAAGGTGAAAATAGGGATTGGGTTCCCTATTGCAATAACAAGAACTAGGAAAGTGTAGTTTACACCTATAAAGGCACAATCTTGCATGACAGTAACACCACATAAAGCCAGCACAAAGAATCGATCAATCATAGGATATGTCAGAGGAGGCCTTTTCTCCTTGTTAATGAAAGAAAATTAAATGGGATTAGCAGGGCTGCAACCAGAGCACTGCTCCAATGTTGTCACTAAAATCACTATACCTTAAACTAATGCTACGAAATTATGGGGGAGACCACCACCTTTTAGGATGATGAATTGAGATTGTATGCCCAGGGTACGAAAAGACTTCGAACAAGTTATTGATCCCTATCTTCTCATTCGTGGCAATATTTTTATTGTCTTATTTCCAAAATCGTGTTTGGAGTGATCTGGGTAGTGGTTTGACAATGATCTCCTCGATATTTCCCTTAGAGCCACATCAAAACCAGCATGTTGGGTTTTAATCAACGATTTGGCTCCAGAATAATTATCAAAACTGTCACTAATACATTCATGTCACACCAATTTTAGTAGGAGATGGTCAACATTGCTTTTAACTTTTTTATGCAATGATCAATGATCAATTAATGCTCATAGTTGATTCATGTTGCTCATGTAAACTTTTGGGGGTGCAAAGCATACATTTTAGTTTGTAAAGGCTTTGTGGGTGATTTTTGTTAGCACCGGAAGTTGCCTTCAGATTGCAGGAAAGGCAAGCCCGATACCCATCAAAGTTATATGGTGGATGTTGGTTTGTATGGATGAAGGTCAATGGACAAAACTCAGAATCTGAATGATGTTCAACACAGGACTGGACAGGAAATGCACAGGGACATGAGGGCCACATTAAATTTAGTCAGGAAATTGAGTTAAAGCGAGAATAGAGGGAAGACTTAGTGAGAAAGGTGAACAAGACTGCTATGGGCATCCGGCCTTCCAGCAGCTCGAAGATGAAAAAATCAAACTCAAGAGCAGTCTTGAGCTCAAGCTCTAGACATTGAAATATGTTGCAAGCAACACAGTTACAGCAATGGGATGATCAAACCTCCATCATCCTGCAACTACAACAGCTCGATTGGATCTTCCATGCCTGAGCCATTCAATGTAAGAAGGAAAATATACACAAGGGAATGAGTAAAACTGACCATGATACTGCTATAATCAAAACTCCATTACAGTAGCATAACAATCCTCGACTGGATCATCCATGCCCAAGTGTTTTAAACAGTTTTAATAGACAAAAATGAAAGGAAACAGAGAACTGACTTCTATTAACATGAAAGTCTCAAATCGATTACATAACCAAAGAACAGCTCTGGCAGAATAAACATTACAGATGGTAGCTCTACTCAACCAAAGACCTCTAATAAAACTCAAAACTACATATATATACTCAAAAATTCGCCTAGCAGAGGCTTGCTCGAGCTTCTCGTCCAATTCCATACGTTTGTGTCTTCTCAATCAAACTGTGCATGCATTCTCCTCTATGCATGCCTTCCCCTGCCAGACGCAAGCTCTTCTCTACCAGTCCTTTCTGGCTTTCCATTTATGCAGTGAGACAATGTCTCAACTGCCGCCTCACTTTCATGAACTGTCTGCATCAGGATCAGGACGGGCCGCACTCTGAACTTCACCATCTGGAGCTTTCTTGGATGCTTGCAGGGAGGACTTGGTAGGTAGACGTGGACGCTGATGATAGAGAGCTGACGAGATGACTGGGACGGTGTGGGCACCAAAATATCAAATCAGACCCCCGACTTAGGCTAAATGCCATTTGTGGGTTTTTATGCCCCTTATCTCGCATTTTGAGCAAGGTGCCACTTCCTTAGGGAAAACAACCCCCCTTACAATAATGTATGTAACATTAGGCTCCATGGGGGATAGATTCCTCCCTGCGAGGCTCTAAGATCTTCAGTAGTTCCAATCGCCTTCTGCTTTGGGCTATGGAGTTAAACTCAAAACATCCCGCTGAGGAAATACAGGCCGACAAGCACACTATTCTAAAAATGAAAGAAAAATACATGGGCTCCAAAG
Source organism: Picea engelmannii (assembly GCA_009831015.1). NCBI lineage: Eukaryota > Viridiplantae > Streptophyta > Pinopsida > Pinales > Pinaceae > Picea > Picea engelmannii. The sequence continues at coordinate 219,215 of ML799394.1, forward strand.
GAGCTTATTTATGTACATCCTAGACTAATTAATTTTTACAAAGTGCTAGGTAAAAGCAAACTTCCACCATAGCCATTCAAGCAACTTCCTAGCTATGAATTTGTTTACTATGTCAATGATTGATAACATAGAATGCAATCGTGACAGCATAATGGTTACATTCTTCAGCTTTCATCCTAATGATGAGGTTAGGATCAAGCTGGGTGGATTCAAAACATGAAGGAAATACAACTCCATGTATTCCTTCATAGGCTTATAGGACAAGTGGCAAACTTCAGAAAATTTATAATAGGCAGCCTTCTCTGCTACACAACTGCTCACACATTCTTGGATTTCTCTGGCAAGCTTAGGTGGGTGAGAGGCTTATGCAAGTTTACTATCCTTAGATGATGGCTGCTCACTTACAGGCTCTAGACAAGAGATAAATTTCCCCTTCTGTTGCTCCTTTTCTTCTTCATAGCTCTCCCAAGGATCAGATTCATAATCATCATAAACAGGAACGGTGGGAAATATCTGCTCTTCATCATGCTGCTCAGGATGGTTGATTTCCTCATAATATTTGTCTTTAATGAATAGAGGATAAGGCTTTGTTGTATTTTCTTGGAAATCCTACATATCCAGCTCAAAATCTGATTCATAGCTGTCATATACAGGCTAGTTGCTCCCCAGGTCAGCAAATTGTGATGCAGGTCTCTGCTGCTCCTCATCTAAATAATCATCAAAGCTTGAAACAACAGGTACATCAGGAGCAGAATGCAAGGCCTCTACAGTTATGAAATCTTCATCATCATCCTCGGTAGAGTTGTCAAGAACATCTGCTTCAAGGACTGGAAAATCCTCTGCGCTTTCCTCAAATTTGAACCTTTCTATCTCGATAGAGAGTGATTTTACCAACTCCATCAGCCTACCCAAAGCATCTTCTTCCTCCTCATGGTCCTCATTAGACACGGCCATATCTTGATCATAGTATTCATATTCCTCACAACAATTATGACAAATAAACTCAGAGGAATAGAACTTTTGACAGTGCCTATTGAAAATTGCATGAAATTATCTCAGGGAGGAAATGCTCGGAGGGGGTAAGGAATGATACCACTCACGATCATCTCCTGCTAATGAGATCATGAACATTTTTAATAATACGACCTCGTGATGTATCTCCCATTGATGCATGAGTTCATGAAACTTATGAAGATGTTGAGAAGGATTGTCCTCTTTACGCTCTCTAAATATGGGCAAATAATCACCCCATTCATCCACAGTAGGGACAACATTAGAAAAACCAAGAACAATAGAAAAATTAAAAGTAGCAAACCTCCGAGCAAGGATTTTTTCCATTTCAAACTAGTGGAGTCACCAATCGATTCTTTAACGATGGATTCGCCAGGTGAATGATATGTAGAATGAGTGTGTCTAGTCTTTGTTCACCATCAAAGACCAGATCTGATCATTGTGTTCTCCCAGAGGCTATAGCTGTAGCCAGAGGCAGCCACACTAAAACCGTGGGGTCGATATAGTGGAGTCGCCACAGCGGAGTCGCCAGGTGCAAATGCAAACTTCAATGGTTCTAATATCTGATGCACCTTCAGAATCAGAAGCTCATTGTCGTTCTACCCAGGGAAATGTCTTTAATTCGTTCCCCGGCAACGGCACCAGAAATGTTAGCACCAGAAGTTGCCTTCATATTGCAAGAAAGGCAAGCCCGATACCCATCAAAGTTATATGGTGGATGTTGGTTTGTATGGATGAAGATCAATGGACAAAACTCAGAATCTGAATGATGTTAAACACAAGATTGGACATGAAATGCACAGGAACATGAGGGCCACATTAACTTCAGTCAGGAAATTGAGTTAAAGCGAGAGCAGAGGGAAGACTTAGTGAGAAAGATGAACGATACTACTATGGGCATCCGGCCTTCCAGCATCTTGGAGATGAAAAACTCAAACTCAAGAGCAGTCTTGAGCTCAAGCTCCAAACACTGAAATATGTTGCAAGCAACACAATTATAGCAACAAGATGATTAGAATTCCATCATCCTGCAACTGCAACAGCTCGACTGGATCTTCCATGCCCGAGCCATTCAATGTAAGAAGGAAAAGATACACATGGAAATGAGTAAAACTAACCATGATAGTGCTATAATCAAACCTCCATTACAACAACAAAACAATCCTCGATTGGATCATCCATGCCCGAGTGTTTTAAACAGTTTTAACAAACAAAAATGAAAGGAAACAGAGAATTGACTTGTATTAACATGAAATTCTCAAATCGATTACATAACCAGAGAACAACTATGGCATAATAAACATTACAGATACCAAAGACCTCTAATAAAACTCAAAACTACATACATAGACTCAAAAATTCGCCCAACAGAGGCATGCTCAAGATTCTCATCCAATGCCATACGTCTGTGTCTTCTCAGACAGACTGTGCATGCAATATCCTCTGCGCATGCCTTCCCCTGTCAGACACAAGCTCTGCTCTACCAGTCCTTTCTGGATTTCCATTTATGTGGTGAGACGATGTCTCAACTGCCGCCTCAATTTCATGAACTGTCTACATCGGGATCAGGATGGGTCGCACTCTGAAGTTCACCATCTAGAGCTTTGTTGGACGCTTGCAAGGCGGACTTGGCAGGCAGACATGGATGTTGATGATAGGGAGCTGACAAGATGATTGGGACTGCGTGGGCACCAAAATATCAAATCAAACCCCTGACTTAGGCTAAACGCCATTTGTGGATTTTTAAGCCCCTTTTCTTGCATTTTGACCAAGGTGCCACTTCCTTAGGGAAAACAACCCCCCTTACAATAATGTGTGTTAACAATTTCAAAAACAAACTCGCAATTTTGTGGTTTTCTTGGACTGGTAAGAACCCCAAGACGCTTCCACGCTACCTTCTTGATCACCTGGCACTTATCTCAAACACTGTGACTAGAATTTCTTGTGCAGTGTTATCATGTCAATCCTTGTTTGTGCTACCAACAATACTTACAAGTCCTCATATGAAAACAATGACAGTTGTCACACTAAACTTTTGACTTGGGATAACCTAAATAATGTGAATTGGAGTGAACCAAGTGATGCACAATACACTAGCTTTCTGATCTCACTTTTAATTCCAGGTACCCCCCTGGCCAAAAATAAATGTAACCTTGCAACAATGTATGCATCCATTTGACTATGTATCATGAAGATTAGTCATAAACAATCCTTCAGACTATGTATAGTGACTATAGAAGCTCCAATATGTGTAGTATAACAAAGATTGTGTATGCTAGAAATTGGAGGGTTACTCTTCTAACTACTCTATTCCTTATCTTAAAATGAAAAATTCAACTCATAGAGTAACTATTGTAGCATTGCAACTTTACAATATTCTTGTAGCTTTCAATTCTTTTTGTAATTTTATAACAGTCATGTGGCTTTTCAATTTTATAGCAGTAATGTAGCTTTCATCCTTTCTTATTCACAACAACATATACATGTAAATATTGGTTGTAAGAGATTCAATGGAAGTCTTTAACTTACTTACAAAATCCACCCTTGTTCAAATACCCTTCAAACACTCCTGAAACTCGCATGTTTTGTATGCATTGGCTGGAATTTATATGTATTGTTTGTATAATGAAGAGAATTTTTTTTTAAATAGATCTATGGTTATTCAATCATTGTAAATTGTAAACTATCATCTTGAATGTCTCTTAACATGACCATGCATAAATCCTCCGAACGATGCCACAATTTCCAACAATCCTTAAAATAATTAATTATTGGATTCCATGGAAATGAGTGGGTTGGTAAGAGTTCAAAATTATGTCAATTAATATTTAAAAGAATCAATCCTTTGGATCCATAAGGCAGAGAGATAGAGTAATATAATAAATCTATGAATTTTATCAAACTATGTTGTAGATGTTTGTAGAAGACAGTGATGTAGATCCCTTTAAAAAAAAATGAGCAAATTGATATTATAGAAGACAATTTCCAAAGCCAATTTGTTGAGGCTGGCTTATTATTTTGATACTTTTAGATGTGTTTTACAGGGATGACTTTTAAAATGACTATGGATTCTCTGTGGATATGCATATATTCCCTATAGATATAACCTCTCCTCAGCTCTTTGATGTCTATTTCCAATCCCTTTTATATGCTTGGTAGCCCAAAGAAGAATTCTGCAAATCTTGCTTACTTATAAAAGCATCTCAAGGTATTAAATACAATAAGTATGGAATCCCTTTCAAGAAAATTTCTATTAGAATTCCCTTTGGGTGGAAGAAAGAACCTTTTGAGGATCACTCCCAAATAAAACTAAGAAAACATAGTGGATACGTATGTACCCTAAAATGACTATGAGTTATGGGAATGACACTCACAATCCTAACAAAAATGGATCTGGTAACACTTGTTCTCCTTTTTAAAGAAAAAGAAGGCTTCCCTATATTATTTAGTGAAACAAATTATGTCATATCTCTACTACAACCCATCAAAATTTACTAGGGTTTTCCTTCACAAGAGTCATATCTTAAACGAGGTATAGGCCAACACTTTACGTGTATGCATGGATATACAAATAATGGTCAAATGTACCTGTATAAACATCATAATGTTGCACATAATCAAGTGCTTTAGGTCACTCTCAATCAAACTAAAAGATATCCATCAATTAACCAATAGGATCTTGACAAGTATGAGTCATGAGGAATACACCAATAAAAGAGTTGTAACAACCAACCACCTCCAAGGGAGCAGTGAGTCTCTTCCAACCAAAGTACCAAGCCAATCGAGTGATAGTAATATCTTCAAGCTAAGCCCAAAAGAGACATTTGAAGGTATGCTAGAGCCCATAAAATAAGAAGTAATTTCTGAAGGCTTGAAATTAATTTTCCTGTCTAATCATGAACATAAACCGTTCCATCACAAGAAGTTGTTCTTCCATATTGTAACAACCCATTTTGATTAATTGTTTATCATAGTTTTTAATTTAATTTTGATTAATTGTTTATCATAGTCTTTTTATTATTTTATTATTAAAGGTATGTGAAGTAATTAATGGGGGGATAATGCTGAAACAACATCATCAATTTAAAACACTTATACATACTAGTGTACATGTGCAAGGCATGCATGTGTAGCTAGCACATACAGGACTCGCACATTCACTAATGACAATACTTATCACTCCTAAAGTAATTCTTGTATGCATCCAATCCAATCAACAAGGCCATTCATTTCATAAAAGATAATAGACCGTTTAAAATGTTCGTGAAATCCCTCAATTACAATAATTTAGCACAAGCAACATTCACTTAGATAATTGTAGTTCAGTTAAGTAAATATAAACATACATATATACATATTTTGTTTTTTTTAAATAAGGAAATCAAGAAATTATACCATAATGTGAAAGCCCCACACACTCTCAACTACTTCTAGTCATCATTCCTCCCTAACCTACTTCCATATTTCATCCCTATCCTTCCTCTGTTGGACTATCTTGGAGCATCAACTATATTGACCTAACTCCAAATAGAACTCGTAAGCGAAAGTGCCAACTCTCTTAACCAAGCTTCCCTAGCAGGCATCTGGCAGTCATCATCACACGTCTAGGGGAGTGTGAGCTAACACCGTCCTCCCATGACTCTAGGTTTCAGAGGATACACAGTGGGAAATGCCTCCACCCCTCCTAATAGAACTAGGGTCAACACCCTGCCATGGACCATACAGTGGCACTGTGTTGCTGGGAATTTCGTCATCATATATTCAGTTTTAAGCAGTCTCACCACCTGAAAAACCTGCACTTGTCCACATATCATAGCAATGCATTTGAACCAACATAATTTCACATACAAAGATTCATACCATATTGTTTCTCGGTCGATGTTCACGACATCAAATTTTTATCATCATTATCCTTTGGCTATTTTATATCCCATTGACTTGCAGATTAGTCTATAATATAAACACATACATATATATGCACTACTATCATGTAAATGTATTTAATCATAATCTCAATTCGGTATCCATGTGTCAACAACTTTAAATGACAAAATTTTCAAGTTAGAAATAGATTGCATAATATTCATTCTTGTCAATGGTTATACAAGGATCCTGTTGATTTTATGATATGGAAATTGAGATAATATGGTAATGATGGTTTGTGAGGTTAGTGAAAGTAAAGTGTAGATATTTTTATTAGAGTTTAAGTTTTCTCAATGATGTTTATGTATGTGGACATGTCAGCTTATGTAATAATTCAACATAGGTATAAGTCTTTGGCTTATGCAATGAAATAGATATATTTCAATGGTTTTCATATTATTGTTATTGTCATTTATAAATTATTAAATCTTGATTTATTTAATTATATTTATTAAAAAAAAATCTTTAAACAATTAGATGACTTAAAAACATTGTTTAGGGCCTCAAAACGGCCTCTAAAGTCATGGACCCGAAAACTAGGAAAAAATTGTCGAACTAGAAAACTGCCAAAATGATCCAGTTGGAATAGGTGGGAAGCCATTGACATCCATCTGGATCAATTGAGTAGTGTGCATTTGTCGTTATTCCTAAGATCAAAGGGACCAGGTGTGGGGTTGAGGTAATCGATGATGAAGAATCAAGGGTTGGAGATGAGTCTAAGATGAAAAAGGATCATGGATTATTGAAAAGAAAGGGAGGGGGAGAGGAAATGATATTGCATAAGGAAGAAAAAAGTATGGAGAATAAAACATGGCAGGAGGATTGAAAGAGGAATAAAGAGTGAGGAAGAAGAAAAATGGGAGAAAATACAACATACAATAGGAAGGCATTAACTGTTGGAGTTACTTCACACACACCTCAGATTTCTTTTTCCTAAGATTTTTCCTTGTTTATTAGTCATTATCCAGTCTCCTATATTTTAGGAACAATATTCCTCTAGGGAGAATATTCTCTTGAGTTTTCACTTCAGTTTGACTAGTTGAGTGGAGTCTAGATGTTGAATTGGTTTTGTCACCATGCAACATTGGGATCATCACCAGCTAATGCGCATTAGCCTTGGTATCATCACCAAACTATCACATTACCATTGATTCCCTGATCTCTTCCTCACTTCACTATGTTTCAGTCAGTTAACTGAAGACTTGTAGACTAGTTAACTCAGTTAGGTGGTAGTGCACTCCTGTAACTGCCTGAGAGACTAAACTAGGTGGCAGTTTACTCCCGCAACTGTTGGTGTGTGTCCAGATCACTCTAGACCACCACTATGGCGCATTGGATTCTCCTCCAGTGTGCATTGGTTGATTTATACAGAGTATATCATGTGTAAATTATTCATTATTCATTACAGTTAATCAGAATTCTTCCATTCTTTCTCTCTTGCTTCTCCTTTCTCAATTTTTCTCTGCAAATGTGTGTGGTGTTTTCTAGCTAGATCTATTTTGTGCGGGTTCAACACATTTACATGGTATCAGAGCTGACAGACTGCTAAGCAAAGCTACACCAAATTATTTTTTGCAAGTACCAAAGATTGAAGACAGCGGAAAGATGGAATTCCCAAAAGAATTCATTCTTACACCTTATAATTAGTTTGCATGGAAGGAGAGAATAATCGTGCATATCTGAACCAGAGGATTGTATAGGTTAACCTTGAATACAGAGACAAAACTGACATCATCCATAGAAAAAACCAAGTATCTAAATCGAATGGATGAAGCACTCAAAACAATTTGCAGTCTCATCTCTCTTGATCTCCTTTTTCACATATCTTCCTGTAAAACCCCCAATGAAGCTTGGACCACCTTGGAAGGGCTCTTTGGAAAACAAGATGAGATAAGGGAACACATGCTCAAGGTGGAATTTCTCACATTGGATCCAAAAAGCTTCGACAATCTCCAAGGTTTCTTTACAAAATTCAAGGATTTACTGTCGCAACTCAAAGCTTGTGGGGTTGATAAATCTAAGGAGGAGAAACAAATGGTTCTCACCATTCTCTCCAAACTTGGTCCTGAATTATCCATGCTCATATCCACATTCCATTCAGTCAAATTCACCTCTGGATCCACCTGGAAGATGCGTTCTCTTGAGGATTTTATCGAATCCCTGACACAAGAGCAAACCAAGCTCATCAACATGGGAAAAATCAAAGGCCCATGCACTTACTATGCAATATGGAAGCCATCAATATCAGAAATCTAAAGATAAATACAAAAGGAAAGCTCATGCAAATCCGAAGAAGGAAGGGTACTCAAAACCCTTCACTGATGCCTCGGGATCCAAAGGTGGAAAGGGAAGAAAAGGGGAGAAATGCACATACTGCCATAAAGGATTCCATCCAGAATCTGCTTGCATGCAAAAAAAAATAGATCTAATGACTTAAATACTTCAGCAAAATAACCTTGGAGAACACATCCATGAGTGTGCGAAGAAAAAGAAGCCAAAAGATCAAAATCCCAAGAAATTCAATTATAGCCATGCCTTGATTACCATCAACTCCTCTCTTGATGCTTGGATCATAGATTCGGGAGCATCACATCACATGGCTACCACAAAAGAAATCTATTCTTCATTGGATGCATGAAAAGGTCCTCCTATTTTGATGGGCGACAACTCTCTATTCAAGGTCAACGACAAAGGAAGGATTGAACTCACCAACGGAAGTTTCGAGAATGTGTTGAACGTTCCCAAACTTTTCGTCAATCTTCTCTCTGTGTATCAGATGACGAATTCCGGCACTGGAAAGAAATTCATATTCACATCAAATGCAGTGGACATCTATGAAATGCAAACCAATTCCAGGGTTGTTATCAGTGAGGTAAATCATCAATCTAGATTGTATACATCTTCTGAATTTATTGAACCAGATTCTGCTTTACTGCTTATCCATGTTGATGAAAGTAGTAGGATATGGCACAAAAGGTTCGGGCATTTGAATTTCATATATATGCAACAACTTAGAAAGCAAATATTGGTTGATGGTCTACCAGACATCCATTTCTTCAAAGGAATCTGTGAGGGATGTATTCTTGGAAAACACCCTCAAGAGAGATTCGATAGAGGAAAGACTCGGAGAGATTCCTCTCCTTTAGATCTGATCCATAGTGACCTCATGGGTCCTTTTCCGCATCCATCAATCAGCAAAGCGAGGTTTGTTCTCATTTTTGTTGATGATTTCTCACATTTCACATGGATTTACTTTCTTAGGAAAAAATCAGAGGTCTTTCAACACCTCAAAGATTTCAAAGCCCTGGTTGAGACACAGTCAGGAAAGAAAATCAAAGTCCTCTGAACTGATAATGGGGGAGAGTATGTCAATCATGAGATCCAAAATATTTTTCATGAGGCAGGGATTCAGTTGCAGCACAAAGTTCCCTATACTCCGCAGCAAAATGGAGTTGTTGAGCGGAAAAACAGATCTCTAAAAGAGATGGCATCTTGTGTGCTACATGCAAAGTCACTACCATAGAGACTATGGGCCGAAGCATTTAATTATGAAACCTACATAAAAAACAGATCTCCCCATAGATCTATCAAGGATAATACCCCCTATGAGGCTTGGAGTGGCCTCAAACCGAAAGTGACCCACTTTCGCATTTTCGGTTCATGTGCATGGGCACGGCTTCCATCTGAAAATAGAAAGGCACTTGATCCACAGAGCATAGAGTGTATCTTTGTTGGATACACTAAAGGTGTGAAGGGATACAGACTTATTGATCTTTCCTTGGACCGGCTCATCATTGATCAAAGTGTCCAATTCGAGGAAAGTGTCTCGCATGTACCTTAGCGGCTGCATGCAAACACCTTCATTCTTCCACCTGTCTGAGATGATGATCATGCACATGTCGACTCTTATTCAGATGAGAGTTCTGATTCAGAGGACTCAGATGATCTAGATATAGATTTAGTACAGTCAGATGCAGAGCCAGAGCAGAGGCCCAAGTGAGCACAAACTACTCTTCAGGATGCAGGGGACCTTGTTGGTAATCCAATCGATCCTAGGAGGACTCGATCTGATTTTGAGGAGCCTCCTATTGCACTCACTACCACTGAACCATTTCCCTCCAAGCATCTTTTCTTGGTTCATTCTTCAGATCCACAGTCTTATGGTGAGGTTGTTGGAAATCCCTTTTGGGAATCCACCATGCAGGAGGAGTATAACTCCCTCCTCGAGAACCAGACTTGGGATCTAGTTCCCCTTCCTTCTGGAAGGAAACTTGTCAGATGCAGATGGGTCTACAGGACCAAGAGCATAGTGGATGGACAGATTAGCATATACAAAGCCAGGCTTGTTACCAAAGGCTTTCAGCAGGTGCATGGAAATGACTATGATGAGACCATCGCTCCAATAGCGAAGATGGATTCCATACATTTGGCACTTGCCATTGCGGCAGCCAAGGGATGGGAAGTCCATCAAATGGATGTGAAGAATGCATTTATTCACGATGATCTCTCTAAGGAGATCTATATGGAGCAACCCCAAGGATTTATGGAGAATTCATATTTGGTCTGTCGACTGAAGAAGTCTCCTTATGGCCTCAAACAAGATCTGAGGGCATGGTATGCCAATATGGACTGTACCTGTTGTCACAAAACTTTGTACGTTGTAAATCAGACCTGAATGTCTACATGCTCGGGATGACTAATTCATTTCTACTCTTAGTTCTATATGTTGATGATTTTTTGATCATCGGTTGCTCGACTTCAATGATTGTTGTAGTCAAGAGGATTCTACATGACATGTTTTTGATGACGGACATGATTCTGCTACACTTCTTCCTTGGAATCAAGATTAGTCGAGATGCATCAGGAATCAAAATGTCTCGGGCCAAGTATGCACGAGATCTCCTTGAGAGATTTCACATGACAGATTGCAAGTCTGCTTCGACTCCTTTCTTATCAGGAGTCAAACTTGAGGATGGCAGGGACACTCCACTGGTTGACAGCACACTGTACAGACAGTTAGTGGGGAGCTTGTTGTATCTCACACACTCCAGACCAAACCTCTCCTATGCAATTGGAGCAGTTTCCAGGTTCATGCAAGAGCCACATGAGCTACATTGGAAGGCTACAAACCGTATCCTTCGATACGTACATGGCACTATCACTTTTGGGATTCATTATGCAGCAAACTCTACATTAGATCTCATCGGGATCATTGAATCTGACTAGGATGGCGATAACACTGACCACAATTCTACATTTGGTTACTCACTCAGTCTTGGTTCCAGGCCTATATGTTGGTCGAGCAAGAAGCAGGCTGCTATTTCTCTTTTTTCAGCCGAGGCAGAGTACAGAGGGGTAGTTAACATAACCATCCAGACTATGTGGCTACAACATTTTCTCATTGAGTTGGGCATTCAGTTTCATTGACCGATCGTCATCTGGTGTGACAACCAGAGCACTATGAAGTTCTGCAGAGATCCATTTCAGAGGCAGCAGATGAAGTACAACGAGATCCACATGCACTACATCTGGTACTTAGTACACGAAGGGATCATCGACCTACAGTTTTTTCCTTCAGTAGAACAGATGGCAGACATCTTCACCAAGACCTTCATTGAGCAGAAGTTCCATTCTCTGCAAAGTCATCTTCGAGTGAAGGACATAGTTTCCTAGCAATTGTAGTTCTTATTTTTACATACATTGTACCTTAAGGGGGGGTTTTCCCATGAGTTCTTCCCTCTTTCCTCACTTTATTTCAATGTATCTTTTGTATTTGGGTACCTAACATGGCCTCGTTGTTGGGACCCATTCTTTATTTTCACCATAGTGATGTTCAGGGGGGGTGTTTGAGTTACTTCACACACACCTAGGATTTCTTTTTCCTAAGGTTTTTCCTTGTTTATCAGTCATTATCCAGTCTCCTATATTTTAGGGAGAATATTCCTCTAGGGAGAATATTCTCTTCAGTTTGACTAGTTGAGTGGAGTCTAGATGTTGCATTGGTTTTGTCACCATGAAACATTGGGATCATCACCAGATAATGCGCATTAGCCTTGGTATCATCACCAGACTAACGCATTACCCTTGATTCCCTTATCTCCTCCTCACTTAACTCTATTTTAATCAATTAATTGAAGATTGTTAGACTAGTTAACTCAGCTAGGTGGAAGTTCACTCTCGTGACTGCCTGAGAGACTAGAATAGGTGGTAGTTTACTCCCTTAACGCTGGTGTGTGTCCATATCACTCTATACCACCACTATGGCGCATTGGCTTCTCCTCCAGTGTGTATTATTTGAGTTATATAGAGTATATCATGTGTATATGATTCATTATTCATTACGGTTAATGAGAATTCTTCCATTCTTTCTCTCTTGCTTCTTCTTTCTCAATTTCTCTCTGCAAATAGCGTTAGCATGTTTACAGGCAGGTGTGATTTTCATTGATGGCAAGATCAGAGTATGCAACGATGGAAAAACAGGGACAATGTAAGCTCAGAAGAGATAGTGCAGAGGTGCACGAAGAGTGCAAGAGTGTGCTTGTTTATTTGATGGCAAACAGGTAGGCAAGGAAGATCAGCAGCGCAGGGATAATTGCATGGAAAGATCGGAAGCGTAAACTCCATTTCAGAGTTTCGGATACCGAGAGATTGAGAATTCAAGAGTCGAGACTCTTCAACATAGGAGTCCCAAAGTTGCGAAATCTGGAATCCCGAAATCTCAAAATAGGCACATAAACAAAGAGTTTCGCAGACCAAGAAATAACTCCATTTCGGAGTTTCGAATACCAGGAGATTGAGAAGTCAAGAGTCAAGACTCTTCAACACAGGAGTCCCGGAGTTGCAAAATCCGGAATCCTGAAATCCTGAAATAGGCACATAAACAAAGAGTTTCGCAGACCGGGAAATAACTCCATTTTGGAGTTTCGGATACCAGGAAATTGAGAAGTCAAGAGTCGAGACTCTTCAACACATGAGTCTCGGAGTTGCGAAATCTGGAATCTCGAAATCCCAAAATAGGCACATAAACAAAGAGTTTTGCAGACCAGGAAATAACCCCATTTCGAAGTTTCAGATACCAGGAGTTGGAAGAGTCAAGACTCTTCATCATCAGGAGTCCCAGAATCGCGAAATGTGAAACGTCGAAATCCAGGAAGAAGGAGGACAGTTTCAGATACCGGGAGTTGGAAGAGTAAAGACTCTTCATCATCAGGAGTCCCAGAATCGCGAAATGCGAAATGCCGAAATCCCGAAAGCAGGAGGACAGTTTCGGATATGGGGGAATCAAGACCCGAGACTCTTCATCATAGGAGTCCCAAAGTGCTGAAACATGAAATTGCAAAATGCATCTTTTGAATAAGGTTGTGGTCACAGCTGGTGGCCACATTGTCGAAGACCTGTAGAGAAGATCTCGAAGAGTTAAGCTCATTTTTCGGATTTTTTGGGATCGCGTCTTGGAGAGTCGAGATGCCTCGCAACAGGAATTCGCGACATGCGAAATCGCGAAATGTCGAAATACGAAATGATCAAAGCCAATCCAACTAAGCTCCTTTTTTTTTTTTCGGAGTTTCGGAGATTGCGACTTGGAGAGTCGAGATGCCTCACAACGGGATTGCCGAAATGCCAAAATGGGAAACACATTTTGGCTCAGCCATTGGTCACATCGATGGAAGATGAAGGAAGGATCTAGTGCAACCAAGCTCAATTTCGGAGTTTCGGGGATCAGTACGTGAAGCGTAAAGAAACCTTAACCACAGGAATCCCTAAATGCCAAAATGCGAAACGACGAATTAAATGCAAGACCCTACGAACTCCATCCAACGGTGCAGGTGAACTTGAATATGATCGGAGGGCTACCGTTGCACTTCATAGTGTAACTGCTAGAAACAATTGATGGTTTCTGCCAGAGGACTTGAAGAGGCCTCAGTATGATCGCCAGAGAAGATGAAGAGGCTCAAGGCATCTTCTATTGATTTAAGACTATTCTTAGAGGCGATTGACAGATGGATGAGCATTGAAGCTTGTAACTGCAATAGAGAGGATTAGCTCGACTATGATAGAGAATACGAAGAGTCTCAACTGCCAGACAGGCTGAGAAAACTCAGCATAACACCCAGTGATGTTGGACGTGTGGGTTGAACCACCAGAGAAGCTGAAGAGTTGCAATGATGATCAGGTAGAGTACTCGACATGAGGAGGAGATGTAGGACAGAGAGAGGTGTCGAGACTGAAGGGAGGAAAGGGGTGGCAGAGGGAAGTGCGATAAAATACCCCGATGTGGAGAACAGTGGTAGGGTGAGAGCATGCAGGAGTTTGGTGCATATTGCATGCACAAGGAGCACAGAGACGAGAAGAATGTAGAACAAAGAAGAGATCGGTGTGGTTGTTGTTGGGTGTGACTGAGGTGTGAAGAAGGAGGCAGAGCGCTGCAGCAGAAATGTACAGAAGAGGAATGGTGCATTGAAGGGACATGGCACAGAGAGCATAAAAGGCAAAAGAACAGAAAGCACCAGGAGTGTGCAGAAGACAATGATGCAGACAGAGCAGAGCAGCATAGCAGAACAGTGATAAGCCCGGTAAGCCAATGATAAATATTGTATCATTGTGATAAATTTATATATAGAAAACTTTATATGTCAGGGTTGTAGGGAGGTGCTAGGGAGGACTGTTGTCCTCAGAGGTTCAAGTGGGTGCTTGAACTCAGGGAGTTGTAGCTTCCATCTGGTTGCAGCCAGAGAAACCAGGGTGGCAAGGTGGTGCAAGGGAGAACTGTTGTTCTTTGTTATACAGGTTGGTTCCTGTGTGACTGGAAGTTGGTGCTTCCATCCAGTTGGTGCTGGAACACTTAGGGAGTTGGTGCTTCCTTCTAGTGGGTGCTAGAGAAACCAGGGAGTTGGTGCTTCCTTCTAGTAGGTGCTAGAGAAAACAAAGAGTTGGTGCTCTCAGCAAGTTGCAGCTTGCAATACAGAGGTTGTAGCCTCAAAATGAGTTGGAGCTCATATGTATGATAATGTACAGAATGTAAAGATTACTTATCATACAAAGAAGAAGAAGTTTTTACCCTTTGTGGGTTTCCTCAGGAAATATATGTCTCTGTATATTTCATATGTGACAATGATTTTGAATGTTCTATTGCTTACTTCCCTGCATTATTGTGAATGTCATTAAAGTGCTCTGCAAAGAATTTAAAATAAGCATAATGGTTTAAGCACGGTAACAATTGATTCACCCCCCCTCTCAGTTGTCCAACAAATAGTAGTGTTATTTTCTAGCTAGATATATTATGTGCAGGTTCAACACATTTACATTAACATGGGTGGACTAAGATGATAATATAATTAAACTAAGAACTCAATCAACCCAAGATGTTGCATATTATTGATGGAAACAAAGATTCACCACATACCCGTTAATCGATCTAGATACAATCTTGAAGGCTTTTGTATTCCCTTGGCTCCTTCTCCAATGGAATCCTCACTCACCAATGCTTCCTTCCTTGGCCAAACTTTCTGCAAAAGGGGGTTAGTATTGTAAGGTGGTTCTTACTGCACCATGGAAAAAAACTTTCAAACTTAACGCTTGCATCTATATGAATGCAAAACACTCTGTATGATACCCTATAAAGAGGATAGTCGACATCTTCCCTTTGCTCGTGCCCTTACCATGTCTTATCTAAAACTAGTACAAGAAATATTATTGCGCCCTTGACACCTCCCCAACATTGGCGCCAAAAATTGACAATGTTTATATATATCTTCTATTTAACTAGGAACACTCATGCATTTTATCTTATCAACCAAGGTTTCCAATGTACTTGTGAGATATCGTCCACTGTGTGTACGGGCTACAAATCCTTAATTTGCACTAGTTTCCTAGTATGCTTCTACATGAAGGAAATTATATTGTGGAAACACACAGGAACTATCTTCGAACACTCGTTACTTCGAGTCTAATGTATGGCTCCTCTGAGAGTGATACCATAAGTGACCTAGTCCTTTGACATCACTTCTCTTGCTATGTTATTAGATTGTCATTAGAGTGTATTCTCATAACCTGTTTCTACAACCAAGCATCCCATTAGAAACAAATCCAATAAATTAACATAAACAATTGAACAATATAAAAGCTACAAACTATCTACCGGAGATCTCCAATCTAAGCTTAATTGAAAAATTAAGTATAAATCATGCGATATGGTGTATGCATGAATTGTAATTTCCACTTGTCTATGGCTCCCCTATGCTATGCAATTGAAATGATTGTGTCAAACAAATGATTACAACATTATCATAGTAGCACTGCTCTAATAGACTAGGTTAGAAATTTAATTCTACCATACATACATGACCACGGCTTGCAAATTGAAATAGAACAAAGTAAATTTCAAATTATAAAATAAATAAAGGAATACACATTATTATATGTATAACAAAGTGAATATAACATTCATCTATAGATCCACACGTCATGTTCTCTAGAGTGGGCCCCCTCTAGAGAGCAGGGAGACGCGATCTATTACAACAACATTAGTAACTAAAAATCAGAACTCACACATTCAAGAAATAACCAACAAAGTGTTGTGGAGTCTGGGTGTTCCATTCTTTTTATTTCAGGAATCCCAATTTTTACATTATATTTGTGAACTCTTTATGGAGTCATTCTCCTTACATATATAGAAAAATGGCTCATTCTATTTTAGGAATAAGAAAACAAACTCTAAACTAAGTCTAAAATTGCCATCAAACACATAAAATGTGATTCCCATATTCCCCATTGAATTGGCTGAGAAGAAGAGTCTGATCAGCTACCAATTCGCACTCCAAGTCACAGGGGGATGAAATTTGGTTGCAATCTATCCAAAATACAAATTGAGGGCATGCCTACATCTCCCACGTGATGTTGGATGCAAGGATCAACGAATAAGGAACAAGATGCTCCATGTAGTGGCTTCAACTTGCACCGGAGATCTTTCTGGAGCTGGTACATAATTGGGTTCTTTCTAAAATTAATCTCAGATATTCTAGGGATTAGTTAAAATGTTGAGTTTCACGTGTCCCTTCCTTAACTCGATGTATGAGCTATTGAAATGTGACATTCGAACCATTGAGAAGTTAGAAATCATTTCATTCCTTGAAATAAAACCTGCACTCATCCATATATTAGCACATGACAAGAAATTCAAACCATAGCAAAGTATTAGCAAAAATATATATAACCTGTGACCATGATTATAGAGAAGAAAACAACTAAAAACAATATAATTATATCTAATAAGCCAATTAATATAAGGTAACCATTTCGTAGCCAAAAGTGTGTCAAGGGTGGATAAAGAACTGTTTTGTAGGGCTTAAAGTAGATAAAAGACAGGCCCTTGAGAGTTTAAGACATGCCATATGAGTGACTCGTCACTTACCAAATAAAACTTTGCAAAGAACTACCGAGACGTTATGGCATAAAAAACCATACTTTGAAGCATTTTAAGTTTTCCATAAGTCTTAATAATACACATGTATGGGAAGCTTAGAAGGATTCTAGGCCCAATCCCTCCCTGGAAAGGTGCTAGAAGCACGCACAATGTCCATCAAGTAAGAGGTCAAATAAAACTCTAGTGTTTGTTTTTCATTGCTTTCATAAATTTTACAAATGGTTGAGGCCAAATTACTTGAGATTATTTTATCTCGGTTAATGATTGACACTTTGTTGATGACTCTGTGCATTAGAGGTAATCATGACTCGGATGTATGTGCATCATTTTTCTCGCAATATAAATAGTTGATAACTATTGTGACATCCACCACTATAGGTTTTAAATGCACATTTTGGTAAATCCAAATGGGACACTTTCAAAAGGTTTTTATACTATGACACCAATCTTACATTATTTCGATTGGATCATGTTTGTTGACTAAATGTCCTACCCATTCTTGATTTAATTTCACTTGGGGATTTAGGAATTTGCATAATGCAGTGATAACACTTGGTGTGAAATAAGTAGTTCACCTCCCTGTGTTTGAATATATATGTTTATCTTTCTAATTGGCCTCTTTAATAGCCATTCAATCACATTTGAACATGAGAACAATTTTATACGAGCAACAACATTATGAATATAAGACGTTTGGGATTTCTAGCTTTTACAGTAAGAAATATTTGAAAATAATGTTTCAGGATTCGTTGCTTTTCAAATTACACCCATATTCATCATCGAGATTGAAAGATACACAAGAAAAACAACAACTTAACATTATTGTCATAAATAACCTAGTAAAAAATCACACAAAAAATGAGTTCGGTCGATGATAAAAAAAAATGAAACAAAATAACTCTCTTTATTTTTTCCACAATAACATATTTTTTTAATTAATATATATAAACGTCGTAGTTGAACTGGTCAACAAACAAGAGTTACAAAATGCCTATCGAAGTGCGTAGGAGAAAGCAAAATTTCCAGTTTTGTTAATGTTGGAGTTACTTCACACACACCTAGGATTTCTTTTTCCTAAGGTTTTTCCTTGTTTATTAGTCATAATTAGTCATTATCTAGTCCCCTATAATTTAGGGGAGAATATTCCACCTGGAGAATATTCTCTTTCAGTTGACACTTCAGTTTGACTAGTTGAGTTGACTTTAGATGCTGCATCGGTTTTGTCACCATGCAACATTGGGATCATCACCATGCTAATTTGACCTTGCCTTGGTATCATCACCAGAGTGGTGCATTAGCCTTGATTCCCTAAGTTAACTCCTCACTACTCTTTGTTCAGTCAGTGCACTAAAGACTAGTTGACTAGTTAACTCAACTAGGTGGCAGTTCACTCCCGTAACTGCCTGAGAGACTAGACTAGGTGGCAGTTCACTCTCGTAACTGTTGGTGTGTGTCCAAATCACTCTATACCACCATTATGGCGCATTGGTTATCCTCAATTCGAACTCATTGAGTTATACGGAGTATATCATGTGTAAATTATTCATTATTCACAATGGTTAATGAGAATTCTTCCATTCTTTCTCTACTTCTTCTTATTTCTCCACTTCTCTCTGCAAATGTGTGTATTATTGTTTAGCTAGATTTATTCTATGCAGGTTCAACACATTTACATGGTATCAGAGCCGACGGACTGCTAAGAAAAATCTACACCAAAATGTTTTGCAGGTACAAAACATTGAAGACAGCGGAAAGATGGAATTACAAAAAGAGTTCATCCTTACACCTTACAACTATTTTTCATGGAAGGAGAAAATATCCATACATCTCCGGTGCAGAGGGTTGTACAGGTTACCCATGAATACAAATCTAGAGCCGACATCAGCCATAGAAAAATCCAAGTACTTAAATCGCATGGATGAGGCACTCGGAAAAATTTGCAGTCCTATTTCTCCGAATCTCCTTTTTCATATATCTTCCTGTAAGACTCCCAATGAAGCCTGGACCATCTTAGAAGGGCTCTTTGGAAAACAGGATGAGATGAGGGGACACATGCTAGAGGTGGAGCTGCTCACATTGGATCCAAAAAGCTTCAAGAATATCCAAGATTTCTTTACAAAATTCAAGGATTTATTGTCGCAACTCAAACCTTGCGGGGTTGATAAATCGAAGGAGGAGAAATAAATGGTTCTCACCATTCTCTACAAGCTTGGTCCTGAATTCTTCATATTCGTATCTACATTCCATACTGTCAGATTCGCCTCTGGAGCCACCTAGAAGATGCCTTCTCTTGAGGACTTTATCGAATCCCTGACACAAGAGAAAACCAATCTCATCAACATGGGTGCAATCAAAGGCCCAAGGGTGCATGCACTCACTGTGCATGATGGCAGCCACAAATATCAGAAATCTAAAGATAAAGATAAACGGAAATCTCATGCACATCCGAAGAATGAAGGGTACACAAAACCCTTCACCGATGCCTCTGGATCCAAAGGGGAAAAGGGGAGAAATGCACGTACTTTCACAAAGGATTCCATTCGGAATCCACATGCATGCAAAAACAAATAGATCTGATGTCTCAAATACTTCAGCAAAACAACCTTGGAGATCGCATCCCCAAGGGTGCAAAGAAAAAGAGCCCAAAAGATCTGAATTCCAAGAAAGGAAATTCTAGCCATGCCTTGATTGCCATCAACTCCTCTCCTGATGCTTGGATCATAGATTTGGGAGCATCACATCACATGGTTGCCTTAGAAGTAGTCTATTCTTCATTGGATGCATGCAAAGGTCCTCCTATTCTGATGGGGGACAACTCTTATGTCGAAGTCACCGGCAAAGGAAGGATTGAACTCACCAATTGAAGCTTCGAGAATGTGTTGCATGTTCCCAAGCTTTCTATCAACCTTCTCTCCATGTATCAGATGATGAATTCTGGCACCGGAAAGAAATTCATATTCACACCAAATTCCGTGGACATCTACGACATGCAAACCAACTCCAGGGTTGCTACCGGTGAGGTAAATCATCAGTCTAGATTGTATACTTTTTCTGAATTCATTGAACCTGATTCTGATTTACTGCTTAATCATGCTGATGAAAGTAGTAGGATATGGCATGAAAGGTTTGGACATTTGAATTTTAGATACATGCAACAGCTTAGCAAGAACAAATTATTTGATGGTCTACCAGACATCCATTTCTCCAAGGGAGTATGTGAGGGATGTGTTCTCAGGAAACACCCTCAAGAGAAATTTGACAAAGGAAAGTCTCAGCGAGCTTCTACACCTTTAGATCTAATCCACAGTGACCTTATGGGTCCTTTTCCGCATCCATCCATCAACAAAGCGAGGTTTGTTCTCATTTTTGTTGATGATTTCTCACATTTTACTTGGATCTACTTTCTCAGGCAAAAATATGAGGTCTTTCAACACCTCAAAGATTTCAAAGCCTTGGTTGAGACACAGTCTGGAAAGAAGATCAAAGTCCTCCAAACTGATAACGGGGGAGAGTATGTAAATCATGAGATCCATAATCTTTTCCATGAGGCAGGGATTCAGTTGCAGCATATAGTTCCCTACACTCTGCGACAAAACGGAGTTGCTGAGCGGAAAAACAGATCTCTAAAGGAGATGGCATCTTGCATGTTGCATGCAAAGTCACTACCATAGAAACTATGGGCCGAAGCACTTAACTGTGCAACATACATCCAAAACAGATCTCCCCATAGATCTGTCAAGGATAAGACCCCCTATGAGGCTTGGAGCGGCCTCAAACCGGAAGTGACCCACTTTCGCATTTTTGGTTCACGTGCATGGGCCCAGATTCCCACTGAAAAGAGGAAGGCACTTGATCCACAGAGCATTGAGTGCATTTTTGTTGGATACCATGATGGTGTGAAGGGATATCAGCTTATTGATCTTTCCTCAGACTGACTCATTATTGAGCATAGTGTACAATTCAAGGAAAGTGTCTCGCATGTACCTCAGCAGTCGCATGCAAACACCTTTACTCTTCCACATGTCCGAGATGATGAGCATGCACATGCCGACTCTTCTTCATATGAGATTTCTGATTCAGAGGACTCAGATGATTCTGATTCTGAGTCGGTACAGTCAGATGCAGAGTCAGAGCATCTAAATGCAGTTGCAGAGCCAGAGTAGAGGCCCAAGTGGGCACAGACTACTCTTCAGGATGCAGGGGATCTCATTGGTGATCCATTCGATACTAGGAGGACTCGATCTGATTTCGAGGAGCCTCATGTTGCACTCACTACCACTGAACCATTTCGCTCCAGGCATATTTTTTTGGTTCAGCCTTTCGATCCACAGTCTTATGGCGAGGCTGCTGGAAATCCCTTTTGGGAATCTATTATGCAGGAGGAGTACAACTCCCTCCTCGAGAACCAAACTTAGGATCTAGTTCCCCTTCCTTCTGGGAGGAAACTTGTCAGATGCAGATGGGTCTACAGGACCAAGAGCGCAGTGGATGGACAGATCAACAGATACAAAGCCAGGCTTGTCGCCAAAGGCTTTCAGCAGGTTCATGGTATTGACTATGATGAGACATTCGCTCTAGTAGCGAAGATGGATTCCATATGATTTGCACTTGCCATTGCGACATCCAAGGGATGGGAATTCCATCAGATGGACATGAAGAATGCATTTCTTCACGGTGATCTCTCTGAGGAGATCTACATGGAGCAGCCCCATGGATTTATGCAGGACTCATCTTTGGTCTATCGACTGAAGAAGTCACTTTATGGCCTTAAGCAGGCTCCGAGGGCATGGTATGCCAAGATGGATTCCTACCTATTGTCACAAAACTTTATACGTTGTAAATCAGACCCGAATGTCTACATGCTCAGGATGGTTGATTCACTTCTACTTTTAGTTCTGTATGTCAATGATTTGTTGATCATCGGGTGCTCGACTTCAACGATTGTTGAAGTTAAGAGGATTCTACATGACAGGTTTTTTATGATGGACATGGGTCCGCTACACTTCTTCCTTGGACTCGAGATCAGTCAAGATGCATCAGGCATCAAACTGTCTCAGGCCAAGTATGCACGAGATCTCCTTGAGAGATTTCACATGACAAACTACAAGTCTGCTCCGACTCCTTTCCTATTAGGAATCAAACTTGACGATGGCGGGGAGACTCCACTGGTTGACAATACACTGTACAGACAGTTAGTGGGGAGCTTGTTGTATCTCACACACTCCAGACCAGACCTCTCCTATGCAGTTGGCGCAGTTTCCAGGTTCATGCGGGAGCCGCATGAGCTACATTGAAAGGCTGCAAAGTGTATCCTTCGA
This sequence comes from Picea engelmannii, assembly GCA_009831015.1. Lineage (NCBI taxonomy): Eukaryota > Viridiplantae > Streptophyta > Pinopsida > Pinales > Pinaceae > Picea > Picea engelmannii. The sequence continues at coordinate 241,889 of ML799394.1, forward strand.
TACGTACAGGGCACCGTCACCTTTGGGATTCATTATGCAACAAACTCTACATTAGATCTCATTGGGTTTACTGATTTCGATTGGGCTAGCGATAGCATTGATCACATGTCCACATCTGGTTACTCACTCAGTCTTGGTTCTGGGCCTATCTGTTGGTCGAGCAAGAAGCAAGTTTCCATTGCTCTATCTTCAGCCGAGGCAGAGTACAGAGGGGTAGTTAACATAACCATTCAGGCTATGTGGCTACAACTTTTTCTCACTGAGTTGGGCATTCAGTTTCATCGGTTGATCGTCATCTGGTGTGACAACCAGAGCACTCTGAAGTTCTGCAAAGATCCAGTTCAGAGGCAGCGAATGAAGCACATCAAGATCCACATGCAATACATCCGGGACTTGGTACATGAGGGGATCATCGACTTACAGTTCTTTCCTTCGGCAGAATAGACGGCAGACATCTTCACCAAGACCTTCACTGAGCAGAAATTCCATTCTCTGTGACGTCGTCTTGGAGTGAAGGACACAATTGCCTAACAACTGTAGTTCTTCTTTTTACATACATTTTACCTTGGGGGGGGGGTTTTCCCAGGAGGTTTTCCCTCTTTCCTCACTTTATTTTCAGTGTATCTTTTGTACTTGGGTACCTAACATGGCCTCGTTGCCGGGACCCAATCTTTATTTTCACCATAGTGATGTTTAGGGGGGGTGTTGGAGTTACTTCACACACACCTAGGATTTCTTTTTCCTAAGGTTTTTCCTTGTTTATTAGTCATAATTAGTCACTATCCAGTCTCCTATAATTTAGGGGAGAATATTCTCTTTCAATTGACACTTCAGTTTGACTAGTTGAGTTGAGTTTAGATGCTGCATTGGTTTTGTCACCATGCAACATTGGGATCATCAACATGCTAATTCGACCTTGCCTTGGTATCATCACCAGAGTGGCGCATTAGCCTTGATTCCCTAAGTTAACTCCTCACTACTCTCTGTTCAGTCGGTGAACTGAAGACTGGTTGACTAGTTAACTCAACTATGTGGCAGTTCACTCCCGTAACTACCTAAGAGACTGGACTAGGTGGCAGTTCACTCCCGTAACTGATGATGTGTGTCCAAATCACTCTACACCACCACTATGGCGCATTGGTTATCCTCAAGTCAAACTCATTGAGTTATACAGAGTATATCATGTGTAAATTATTCATTATTCACAACGGTTAATGAGAATTCTTCCATTCTTTCTCTCCTTCTTCTTCTTTCTCCAATTCTCTCTGCAAATGTGTATATTATTGTTTAGCTAGATCTATTATGTGCAGGTTCAACACATTTACAGTTAAGAGTCTTATAGACTGGATTTTACATTGTCTTTCAACATGGATTCTAAATTGTTGACAACTATAGATTTTGATGAACTGATTACACAAAAAACAACCTTACAAAACATATAAGAACTTGGCCTAATTAGATGTTTCCATTCCCACCATGGGTATCCTTCATTTCCTCTTCATCAACTACATGCACTCTAGGTGTTTGTTGTACTACTACTTCCTCTCATTGATCCCCAAGCAACCATTGAACTATGGCCTCTTCCACTAAGGAATCTTTCACTGAACATATGGATTCTAAAGGCTAGTCTACCAAAAACCGAGAGCTACTAGTGAATCATAAGATAACGTTGTAGTGAACATTGAGATCTCTAAGGCTATTATTCCAGTTCTCTAGTTATAAAATTCCATTTTCATCTCATGCTCCAAAATTCTGGCCAATTGAGAGTCAAATTGATTACTTTTTCTATGATCGAGGTTGACAATTGCTTCCTAAAGGACATCCATTTGACTTGAAATAGATCTCACAACTTATTGTGGGTCAAGCACTCCACAATTAGAACATTCCCCATTGTGACTATGCTCGACCATTGTGCTTCGAGAAGGTTAAAAAGTGATGGAGAGACCAAACCACCAATCATGACAAAATCCCAAGCAAAGCAACCACTTTGAAAAAAGAACCACAATTCTCTACAAGAGTCTAGACCCAATTGACGAGTTAGCCCATTTGACACAAACCTTGGTAACTTGACAACTCGACCATAGCCATCTTTGTGAACATTGCAACAACCCATAGTCCAAAGGAAAATCATTCAAATGTACTAGGTGACATAATCTCCACAGAATCTCGAGCCTAATTATCCCACTTGCTTCTCAATTCTCCATCCAAGCCAAATTAAAGTGATAGAAAATGCTCAAGAGTACAAAGGGTACCAAGAGGGAGGTGGATTTAATGCCTTGGTCCTTCTCGATCCACTTCCAATGCCACTTGTCCATGAGGTGCCTTTGTTATTTCTAAAATATGAATTCATGGGATTAAATGGATTACATGGTCACACTATTTTTAATAGCACTCCTTTCCTTAATTGATTGCCCTGTTTGCCATAGCGTTAGGTGGGTGTTGCAAAGTCGAAGGATATGTAGGAAGTCAGTGTAGTAAAAAAATGAAGCAATCCCTTTGATTCAAACAACAATTCTAAAGATAAGAGAAGTGTTTCCAAAATCTACTTTTCTCACTTAATCAATGATCAAGGACAAGTCACCAAAAACCAAAATGTTCTTAATTTCTAATGACTACAAAATGAGCATTTCTTGATAAAAAAGTAAGGACTTATTTGATGCATTCCCAATTCTCATACAAAAATTATTTCTTATTTTCTTTCAGAATTAAAAATAACCATTACACCTACTACCCCTTAATTCTCTCTATATAATATTATATTTTAAATTATAAAATTATATATAATATATTTAAAAGATTATATAACATGCTTTAATTAGAAATAAAGATTATAAATTTTAAATCTAATTATTCATTGTTTTTATCATAACTACACTATCATAATACTAACATTATTATCTAAGGTAATTATGGAGAATCTATAACTAAGTTTGTATTTTATTGTCAATTTTCAAATTACTTAATGAAAAGGAATTTCATCTTTGCGAGGATCATTTCTTATTCATGAAAATGTATTTTATTTCTATTGTTACCATGAAAAGTTTGAATTATGCATGATATATTCTAAAAAGTTAAATAACGCAATTTACTTAAAAATTAAGATTAAAAAAATAAATCTAATTAATTTCTATTTTAATTATAATTACAATATAATAGATTATTAAAAATAATTATTAAAAAAATTATAATTAAATTTATTTTTATTTTCTATTTTTAAATGTTTTTTTTTTCTTTTCTTATCTTTATCTTTCAAATAATATAGATTAAATTTTTATTTTATTTTCAATTTCCAAATTATTTCACTAAATTGTTTTGTTTTTTTTCAAAAAACAAATTAAACAATTTATTTATATAAACAAAAATACAAAATTAAATGCTACACAACATTCTAGAGTGCCTTTTGAAGCATGTATCTAACAATCCCTTTTAAGTTATATTTTATAAAATTTCAAAATTTTGTTTTACCATCGATACTAAATAAAATTAATTCCATCCAAAAACACCAACCTACACAATCATTTTTTATAGTTCTAAAAAAGTCCCATTTCATACATAGAATGAGTCACTCATACTTCTTTTTAAAAGTCAAAGATCTAATTTCCCATTTCATACATAGAATAAGTCACTCATACTTCTTTTTAAAAGTCAAAGATCTAATATCTCGGAGTATTATGAAAGTTTAAAACTAGTGAGGAAGTGTGTATGCAAAAGAGTGTTCACGAGAGCATTCAATGATCTCCCATGTTCCTCTTTCCAGCTTGACACCTTCTTTGGATAAGCCATTTGTTGTCTTGTTTGTGTTCCTCTAAACATGTGCAAAATAAATACGAGTGAAGTTGACTGTATATTCTGGATATTAAGAAACACAGGTTGCAGGGTGAAGTTCCTTAGAGTGAATTCTCCTTTCATTCATTGGATAACAAGGAGTGAATCTCCAAATTGAATTTGAGTAACCCCCTTTTTCTATGCCAACAGTAGCACTAGTTTTAGAGCCACTAACTCATAGAAAATGTTTATTTCTTGGCACATTCTAGCTTTGAAAAAGATACAGTGGTTGGAGGAAAGATGGATAATCCTCCTAGCCCCACCTCAAGGGCAAATTCCCTAAGAGGCACCATCAAAGAAATCCCATGACATCTCCTTGTTCATTACTTCTTCAATAGGCTAAATTGTAGATAGAGTTTTCAGATACTAGGGAAAGGAAAAAATAATTGTTTGGGGGTTTTGATCACAAGGGTGAGCAAAAAGAGACCCCTTTGATTGCCTTGGTAATCCAACAAAGCAACACAGAACAATGGTTAGTAGGTTAGTGAACCCACGAGCTATAAAACAAGATAGGAATAACAAACAATAGAAACTAAACTAAGCAAATATAAACAAAGGATGCATGAAATTTGACACAAAGAGTGGTTACCCAATAGAAAATGGTCTTTGAAATTGTGATCACCAAGAGGAGAAATGCGGGATTTATGAATCCCCTATTCCTCCTAGGGAGGGCTCTTGAATCCCTCAAAGTAGAGCTATTAATCTCCTATTCTTTCTTGACAATGATGAAGAACTCTATGGCAAAGCTTTCCAAGAGGTGAAAAGCTTTCCCTATGCTATGCTTGCCCAAGTTATTCTTAAGAGAACAAATGGTTTCTCCAAAAATATTTGAGTAGCATAACAATGTAATTAACTTCTTCTTTTTTTGCATACAATGATCCTCTATTTATAGGAGGATGGCTAGATATTTCACAACTAGTTTCAAATGTGAATGGGGAGGCCTTTGGAGGTACCTCTCATCTTTTCAGTGATCCCAAGGCAAAATTTTAGGGCGATTTTGGGATATGGACAAGATCCATTTCATCCCAGAAGTGGTTGAGGCCCAACCAAAATCATCAATGTGTCGTTTCCGCATCCACGCGGGTTGCTCGATTGTCAGTCGCATGGGGCACACATTGTGTGTGTTTGAGGTTGTGTTAGCCCACGCGGGTGCGCGTGTGATGTATTTGCTAAATGTGCACAAAAATTCAGGATATGTTTGCATAGTTTTGTGATTATCTGGTCAAACGGAGTGTGATCCTCTTGTAATTATTGGTTGTATGTTGTATTTGTGTTGACTATTTCTTCATCTGTTGTCTATATTTGTATGATAATTTTTTTGGTGATAATAGATGCCCCCTGATGTGTGAGGTTACCTTAGCATATGTATAGTCGAAATACATCATTGTTTTTTATGCTAAAATTTCCATAAGAATAAGAGAGTTGTAGTTGTTGGTAAGAGGGATGGTGAGAGCGACCTGTTGGAGGAAAAGGGGATTCAAACTAATGCCAACATTCTCTGAAAACTGAAATGGAAATTTGTGTACAAATGAGGCGGGCATGCCCCATGCTCATGTCATGAAACCAGAATAATATGATTGTAATTGAAAATTGTTGATGAAGTGGATGTCTGCATCGCCCTCGGGGGCGTCAATAACAGCAGATGACAGTTCTGTGGAATGAACTGGCTCTGAATTGAGAAATGGAAAATGGTGTAAGCTGTCAATAACTCGGAGGCATTGATGGCCTAGCAACTTTAGAGGTCTTTGACAATTACTGAAAATTACAACGGTCGCATACTAAGACTCGTCGTAACATGAAACTTTATTGGAGTCGAATGTTATGGGGATCAACGACAACAGAAAGCAATGATGACTCTTTTTGTGTTGTCCGAGACTTCTCATTGATAGTGGAATGAAAGTCAAGATACTTCCACCTTCCTGGATACTTGTGTTGAGGTCAACAGGGAAGGGGGAACGACTGCAAGAAGAAAAGTGATTCTTGACATCGATTTGATCAAAATGGTATCAGGAAATGTATGGAGGAAACGATGGATGAATTGGTGACATGGATGAAGCTCAAACTGTATGGGACGTAAGAACTTCCCTAGGTTGGGTAAAAATGGAATGATGGCAGCAACCTTAAAACATGATCTGGGTTCAGGGGCATGACCAGATATTGGGTTACCTGTGTTGAATGGGTGAGAATACAAAGGAGTGGATGATAGGTCAAAATACAGATTTTTGGGACAAGGGTATTAGTGATAATCAAAATTTTGGCCATGATAAGGGTAGGTTTGCAAATATGGTTATGAAAATGAAATGCCCCAACCAAGGGAAACATGGGTTATTGTATGCCAAGGAAAAAATGCCATTAACTACGATGGCCAACATCTATGAAATTGATGAAAATAAAAGGGTACTTTATACAATTACCAAATGAATAAAGAATAATTGGGTTGAAAGTACATGTACAGAAACGAGTGCCCCAATGAAGTGTGGCTTGGCCTCGTGGGGCGCAAGTAGGGGAATGTAATTGATGAAGGGTGGGGACCCCATGGGTGGTTTTCTGTACCAGGTAGATCAATGGAGGATGAAATTGCAGATGGGCAATTGATGTTGGATGATATGGAGGGTTAATGATCATGTAGAGGTGCATTTAATGTAACCAAGAACATGATATGGGAGTCCATAATGGGATGGTTAGCATGATGATGAGGAAGGAGTATGAGGTTCTTACTCTGGGGTGTAACACTACCAGGACTCTTGAACCTAATGGATAGAACAACACGAGTGTCAATATGCCAAGGGGTAAATATATGTGGGACAACTCATGGAGGTGAGAATGCTACCGGTTGATAGTACATGAATGCAATGGAGGTGATGGTATCGCAGAGCTAGGTGTGGGATCCTAAGGATAAATGTCCAGGGGTATTATTGGGATATGCAGTTGTTTGCAGAGGGTGTGAATGCATGACAGTTTTGATCATATACCTAAAGCGATCATGGGGTGACCCAGACTAAAGGTGTTAATGAGGTCGATGATAAGTACCTGCACATGCAAAACCAAATACTCAACGTGAAAAATATCTAATAAAAAAGAACATATGACAATTATTTTATAGAAATGATAGTGAGCAAGCATACATGTGCTTTTAACATTGGGGGGAAAAATGGTCCCTTGATGAAAATTTTGGGTGCTCCTGGAAGGAGGCCTAGGAACAACGAGTTATTAGAAGAGGTAATCCCTGAAGGAGGGTAGGGAACGATAAGTTCTTGGAAAAAGGAACTCCCTAAGGGAGGCTAGGGAACCATGAGTTCATGAAAAAGACACTCCTTCAAGGAGGTCATAGAACAATGAGTTCCTGGAAAAGACACTCCCTAAAGGAGGCCGGAGAACAATGGGTTCCTGAACAAGGCCCACCCTAAGGGAGGCCACGAAACAATGGGTTCCTAAAAAAAGGCACTCCCTGAAGGAAGGCCAAAGAACAATGAATTCCTAGAAAAGACACTCCCTGAAGGAGGCCAGAGAACAATGGTTTCTTGAACAAGGCCTGCCCTAAGGGAGGCCAAGGAACAATGGGCTCCTTAAAAAGGAACTCCCTAAAGGCAGTTAGGGAACCATGGTTTCTTGAACAATACACTCCCTAAGGGATGCCAAGGAACGATGGGTTCCTAAAAAAGGCACTCCTTGAAGGAGGTCATGAAACAATGAGTTCCTGGAAAAGGCACTCAATGAAGGAGGCTAGGAAACCATCGGTTCCTAAACAAGGCCCTCCCTAAGGGAGGCCAAGGAATGATGAGTTCCTAGAAAAGGAACTCCCTAAAGGAGGTTGTGTTACCCCTATGGGGGTAACTAAAACATGACCAAGGCTAAGGGGGTCTCGCCACAAGAAGTAATGAAACTATCTTGGTGGATCATTATGATTATGTCATGTGGCTTGTAATCACATGATGTCTGGGGGCACTGAACACAAGGTGGTGCTATAATGGTCCCCATGAAGGGTATATTGTGATTTGGTGTTGTGTTGAGAGCTAGGTCTTATGGGACCAAGGTGGGAAGTGATATTTCCTCCTGTATTATGATATGAGGACTGGGGGAAGGCTTGTTGCCAAATACCCAAAATGATGGACCAAAGGTATAATAGCAAGAAGTTTAAAGTTGAACATCCACAAAAGAGGATCTGAAGCAGTGTATCGGATCTGTTATTTTGTGTAATATCTATTGGGGGGTTTGGGACTTTAAACTGTGTGGCAACATCTCCTCTATGGGCATGATTGGTCATCATGGAACTAGAGTCCCCGATATCCCTATCAGTGAGAAGAGATGATCTTATTTGAGAGGGAGTAATGACCTTATCAAGGGACATAATATTAGAGGGTGCACCAATTGAATTGTTAGGACCCTGCCAGCAATGGATAGGAGAACCTAGATGGAGGTTATCACTAGAATCACTGAAAAAAGTAGTGTCCTCAAAGAATGTTTGTCTTTTGGGAAGAATGTAGTTGAGAGTTCATGGTTTCTTTTGGGTTTGAGGGAAGAAACATGCATGGATTCCCCCAAGGATGAATGAATCCACCCATCCTCCAAGCCCAAGTGGTGAGGAGGTGGCTCTAGAGGCATGGACTCATTTTTAGGGACAGTGGATGTTACACGACTACTGGCAGTGGACACATAGTGCATGGACTCAATGTGAGCAACATGATGTGAGATGTTATTCTGAGAATCCTGTGGAGGGGGATCAGTGTAGGAGAGTTGATCGATTATGGTGATGTGTCCCTCATGTGGGAATATCATGACTCGAAAGAGTGAAGACACGATAACACTCATGGCATATATGAAATCATGGCCCAAGAGAATATTGTAATCCACTGGACCATTCATGAACACAACATTGATCAAAACCATCTTACCGCCTAACTCAATGGAAAGATTAGGTAAGATCCCTAAGGGGGAACAAAGTCTACCATCAAAGGCTCTTAACTCAGTCATCGATGGGATAAGAGTAGGGGAGCCTAGTTGTTCCCAAGCTAATGAGGACATAATACATGAGGATGCCCCATCATCTATTATACATCGATAAACTGTATAGTTTTTAATGATGACATGTATTTTAAACGGGGTAGAAGATGGCATTCGTGCTTGGATAAGTTGATCCCAATCAAGGGTGATGTCCCATGATGGGTGTGGGTATACAATTACAGTTTCCTTACAAGGATAAGGTCCAATAGACATTGTGGTACTAGAGGTGGAAGGGATGCCCCCAAGTCTATACGACTTAGCCTCGGTCATGAGGTAGATTGGGTGTGAGGGGGAGTTACCCATGTGAGGGGTAACAAATGATGTCGAGGTGCATGGAACCTTACCTGATGGATTAATGGGTGCATGTTGGGGGAAGGGGCATGCCAAAATAATGTAAGGATAACTACTAAGTTTATTGTGTTGTGTGTGCTTCAAATGAATTTCCTGGACTATCTCTGAATGAGTTCAGAGCACTGATGAGCTGGGTGACCATAGAGCTCACAAAATGGGCAAGGGTGATTAGTCCATGTATGGGTGGTACATCTATGCTTGTTTTGATTGTAGTTTTGGTAGGAACTATGAGTGCTCGCATATGTACAAGAATTGCCCCCATGCCATGGGCATTGATAGTGGGTGTTTCTCTTCTTACTCCTTGTGGGTGGTGGATGACCAATATAACTAGGAGATGGGGCCCAAGTTTGTCCTAACTAAGAATAGGATGGGGTTATATATGGTAGGTTTGTGGTCCTGCCATGGTGGTTGATGGTTGGAGAGCCAATTCCTAAAGAGGAAGGGCTACCAGATGGGTGGATTTTTCTGGATAGTGGTGTCTGGCAAGGTGGATCCAAGCAAAGTTAATCCTAAAACAATGACACTCACTAGTGTCACTACAAGGAAAATACCCTCTAGTGGAGGTTACAGTGGAGGCTTTTAGAGTTAAAATTTTGACAAAATTTGCCAAAAAAACCTCTACGAAAACATATGTTTTTGGTAGCGGATGGTTTTGCGGAGATTATAATGGAACTTCATTATAACTGAAGCAATATGGGCATACGAAGGTTGTAGAGGATTTTTTTCCATGTGGTGCGTTTCACAGACCATATGCATCAATGCACTTAAAACATTAATGCATCGATGCCTACATTGCACAATAGGCACCGAGCGAGTCCTAAAATATTGAAGCCCTAGTGCGTTTATTCAAACTATAGCTTGGTGATTTAATAACAACAATGCACCGGTCGAATCTATGATACCAAGCACCGATGCGTTCTTGAACTTAAAGCCCCGACGCTCACATGTCAACCAAAGCACCGGGGTTGTCCAAGAAATATGGGCACAGGTGCTCTTTAAAACATAAACGCATTGATGCCTTAATAGGAATAAAGCATCGGAAAAATCAACGATAACATGCATCGGTGCATTCAAAAACAAACAGGACATGTGCATGATGTCAAGAAGGCTCTGATGTGGACTCGTGAAAGAGAAGCACCTGTACACTTATAAATTGAACGCACCGATAAGCCGTATTATTATTATAATTTTTGGTTAAATATTATTAATATCGGTGCTTTTTCAATTTATGTCAGCATCGGTGTGTATTATGTTACAACACCGGTGCGTGTTATAATTAAAGGCACCGATGCTTCTTATTATTGAATGCATCGGTTGTCATTTTATCTTTTCAGAAACATTGACCTGTGACAATGCACAATTATTGTTATTTTTTAATTCCATTGTTTATCAAAAAATTGGCATGTATCTTATAATAGTATTCATATAAATTAAATTTTGATTAGTGCATTTGGATATGATGTTTGGATTATCTTATTATATCATCAGTGTTCGCATCTCTTCGTTATAATATTTAATCATCCATATATTTGTTCAGCGATGTAACATTTCACATGAACATTGGACAACACAAAAAAATAAAACAAAACATATTTTATTATATATGAATAAGAGGCTCTTTGTCATACAAAATGGGACCCTTATTGGTAACCTCTTGTCTTTCAATTGGGATAGTACTATGTCCATTACATTAAACAAAATGTCTGATTTTCATGGACAATTATTTCAAAAAATACAATCGCTTGCATTAATATCCAAATATATTGATCATTATTTTCTACTGGAACTGTTGTTAGACGTGCTCGAGCTACTTCCATGACCTGGGTTATTTGGTTGAATTTTTTGTTGATTGGCTCAATTGTATTCCTCTTCTTCCAATGATTCCATCTACAAAAATAAAAAAGAAAGTGTAATGAGTGTATTTGCATTAGTGAGAATAATGAAAAATGAAAAAAATAATATACATGAATGTAAATTGTAAAGTGACATACCATAGCAAGAATTGAGTCCTGAATGATACACATTTTTTCAAAACCAAATCTCATGCCTTTTTTCAACAACTCTTCTATTGGCACATTTCCATACTTTGTTTCCTGCAGTTTTAATATACCCCATAATAAATTATAGATTTAATATAAAATATTTTTTTTGTTCCATTAATTATAAAATGAGAGAATTAAAACAACATAGATACTTACAAATTCCACAATTAATTTTTGATATGCCAACATATACTCACAACCCTTACTTAGCCCAATGTCAATCAATTATTGCAATGGCTCTTCTTTGTATATTAGCACCTGTTTGAAAACATTCAAGTATGGTTGTTGTAAAACAACTTAAAATATACAAAAATGAAATCTTAAGTGAATGTTATAAGGAAATAACAATTACCTACAAACTTTTCTATCGACCATTTTCTTCCTTATCGTCTTGTTTTGTGTGTTGAATGAGTTCCATCTTTTTTCTTTTCTCCAAGAAAATATTTGAAAATTAATAATTAATGCTAAATTATTTATTTATATGTACCTAATAGAAAAATTCAATGATTTCATACATTTGAAGCACGTTGTTGTTGAGATGGATCCTCCTGCAATGTGATTATGTCCATTTCTTTTACCATCTCCTTGTACACTTTTTTCAACATTCCTACTGGCATATTTCGAATATCAGCTCGTTGATCCTTTGAGATTTTCATAATCTTCCTGAAAAAAGTAATATGACAATTAAATATTTTTATCTTGATATATGAAAACTAAATATAACAAGATTGATATTAATAAATTAGGAATGATTTGTAGTAATATATACATATTCTAAAAAAGAATTTTTAGGAATATTACTTTTTGAATGATTCTTTTTTGTTGTTGTATGTTTTTGTTATTGCAAGTCTGATAGGTCTCATTGACCATTGCTCTGGAAACACTTCCTGTAGTTTAGATATAACCTGGTTCTTCGAATCATTGGATTGATTTATGTATTGTAAGTGGAAAGTATGTCTATACATTCATTCCACTATATACCTCATAGTTTTGTAAAAGTTTTTCCCCATTTCATTAACTTTCAACACCACTCCAGATGAGCTAAGGACCAATTCATCATCATTTACATCTTCTATAATTTTTATTTTCTTAGGACGACATTTCATTCCTTCGTTGTTGGTCCCAACTGTAGAACATTAAACATATGTGAATTAATAGATTGTTTTGAACATGTTATCTGATATTTTAAAGTAAAAAAATAATAAAAATTAATGGAAAAAAAAAAAAAAAAAACTCATATTGAATAGAATTTTTTCATTCACCTAGTTCATCCTTTTGCAATTTTTCCATCAAGATTTTATGCTCTTCTGCACTTAGAACACAAGGGATCTTATCGAGCTTCCTCATTTTATGGATTTGCAAGACACACACTAACCAATACATATTAGTTAAACTTACACATAGTTCAAACATATTAATTTTTTATAGAATTTACAAAGAACTTGCCTTTTTAACATATTAATTTTGTATAGAATTTACAAAGAACTTGCATTTTTTTCCTTTCTGGATGTGTTATCTTTGCATCCATCATAATTTTTGTTACTTGAACTATTCTCATACATTTTTTTATCAATATACAACCTGTATCGTTCAATACAGAAGATATTTAATATATTTTTATAAATAAAACACATAATTTTCACCAAAAAAATATCCAGATGCGTTGTATTAATATTAAAACACAGGTGTGTTACATGTTATCAAACAAACCGCCATTAAACAGATTTAAAAGAATAGTAAATTAGAGCGGTGTGCAATATATCATTAACAACGCCGATGCATTTAATGTTAAAAAAACACCGATAAAAATATTTTAAAAAACATTAAATTACAACTGTGTGATAAGTATCGTTAACAACACCACTCCAATTGAAAAAAAAAATGAAAAAAAAAATATCATAAACAAATAAATTTACACATCCATGAACAAATTTTTTTAATTATTTGCGGCATAGTCGGTGCGTTTGTATATATAATCGCATCGGTGTGTTATATTACATAAGACACACCGATTACCCAAAACTATTTTTTTTAAATTGTGACAGGGCCGAGAGGGTTTGGGTCCGATGCATCACATGTCAAACACTTTTTATATGGAAATATAAACCCATTAAATGTAAAAACCTAAAATGAAAAGCTATAATTATGAAGTGATAGAGGGAGTTAAACACTGAGTTGAAGTTTTGTCACACAAACAAGAAGAAGCAAGGGTTTAAGGTAAGTATGATTTTTTTTTTTTTTTTTTCTGAATCACAAAACCCTTAGATTTCTGATTTTTTGAATATTTTTTTTGCTCTAAAAGGGTTTTGAATGAATTACCATACCCTTCCAATTCTGATCTTCTGAATAACTCTGCTTTCAAAAGTATTGATCTGCTACTCCACAATGTTCCCCTGTATGTCTCTCTTGCAAATTTGTACCCTGTAAATTTTGGCAAAATAATAAAATATTGAATAGACTAATACCCATGAAAGAATTTATGAAAATTGTTTTAAATGAATCACCGTAGTTACCTTCAAATTATGATCTTCTGAATAAATCCTGATGTTCTAAAGTATAATGTTGTTCCATAGTACTCTCTGGTATGGCTCTCTTGCAAATTTTTGCACTGTAACTTTTGGTAAAATAATGGAATAGTGAATAGGTTTTTACTATTTAAATGACTTTATGAAATTATATTTCAAATTCCCGCTCATTTTTCAATTGTAAAAAAACAAAGTCACGCTTTTTTTTTTTGAAACTTCGGTGTGTTTATTACTTTAACGCATCGGTGTTGATATGTATACGACGCACAAATGCATTTTAAAGTTTTGGAGCACCGATATTGGATAATTATTTTTTGTCTTATTTGAATTCATGGAACCGATGTGATGCATATATAAATGCTCGGTGCTTTACAATGTTATAAACGCACCGGCGCGTGTTTGTTACAGCGACGCACCGTTATGTTTTCAAAGTTATCTGAATTTTATTTGCACACAAAATAATATATTCATCTTAAATTATTTTTTATTATGCATCCACATGACTTGCAGTACATCATAGTATACATTTTGCGCTTAAAGTTGCCTTATTCTTAAAAGTAATTTGTTTTTTATTTTGCTCAAATGCATGGAGCAAAGCTTACAACATCAAATGGCCAATTTTTCAAATTCCAGCTCGTTCCATATTGCTCAAAGTCCATCGCAGATTTTTCCCTTTCCATCTTGAGTAAGTTCGGATTTTATTTATATTTCGATTATCTAATTGAATTTATTTTTGTTATCCATGTCAATCTAAATAAAAATGTATCCAAGTTTGCAAGATCCTGATTCAAAATCAAGTTTATATGTAGATAATATTCCAGTACCAATTCAAAAACGTCGAAAGCTCTTACCATGAGAAACATACCGCAAGTAGTTGGTAGATGAAAATGGACAACCACTTTACACTGCCAATAGTAACATTCCATCTTACAACCGCAATCATGGGTCAGTGATGGTAATAATTGTTTTGTATAATGTGATTTGAACAAACCAATTGTATTGTGCTTACTAATATCATGGATGTACTAATATTCAATATTTTTGAAATTACTATTCTAGTGATGATGAGCGGCCTACCTATCATCTTCCATTGCACCCCACTACAAGAATGGTTGAATCAACCACCTATTCAATTCCCACTACGTCTAGATTCACCAATTAGGAATGACTACAACAATACTAGTTCTTCACAAGTTGGAAATGGAGTCAATGAAATAGAGGTTGGTATGGATGATTATTTACGAGATACAACTACCATGGAGACAATGTTGTTAGATGCATTCCAGAACGATGAGCGAGGGGATTATGCTCATATCATTGATACCTTATTCGAAAGTCTGAAATATGCTTCCACCACCCCTCTCTTTGGACCTAGCCAGTCAAATTCTATCCAATTGGGGACAACAATGTTATTGTACAACTTGAAAGCAAAGGTTGGCATGTCAAACGCATGTTTCTCGACAATATTGAGGTAACTGATCATCATTAAATCCCTTATAATTTGAGAAATCTTGTCACACAATCAACATTAAAAATGCTCAATTTTATGAACGTTAAATAACGTTGTACATTTATATTGCCCACTAACTGCAGGTTATGCAAAGATAAGGTTTTCTGAGTGATAATGTCTTGCCCGGTAGCTGCGAAGAGGCAAAGAAAATGTAGAAAATATTGGGTGTTGAGTACATATCATATCATGCATGTTCGAATGATTGTATTCTATATAGAGGAGAATATGCAGACAAAGAGATATGTCTGAAATGTGGGCATGCCAGATATCATAAATCAAATAAAAAAGGTAAATCACATGGTCCTCCTCATAAGATATTGAGGCACATGCCTATAATCCCAAGAATTCAAAGGCTCTTTCATTGCAAAGAATTAGATATGTTGCAGGGATGGCATGCCTCCCACAGAAGTGAGTTGGGAGTTATGTGAATCACAACAGATTCAATAGCCATGAAGCATATAGAGGATACATGGATTGAAAAATTCAAGGATGAAGTACGAAGTCTGCAACTCAACATAGCCATGTATGGCGTCAACCCATATTCCCTCCAAAACACCAACTATTCTATTTGGCATGTAGTAGTGATCAATAACAATATCCCCCCATGGTTGTCCATGAATAATGAACATATTATGTTGGCTCTTATAGTCCCTGGTAGAAGACAAGTGAAGAATATGGATGTCTACTTACAACCATTGGTAGATGAATTGAAGGAATTATGGGAAGGGATACATGTATATGATGTATCAAGACCCGTCAAAACAGAGAGGAATTTTACGTTGTATGGAATATGTGCTTACACCAAACATGATTATCCAGACTTAGGAGTTTTCTCTGGTAAATTACATGCTTATTGATTTGTTTATATATGTAACAAATTTTTTTGGCATATTTAATTCATTGCGACTGTTCTAGACTTCGATGCTAACATGCTCTATTGTATACATTAATAATTTTGTGGGTCTTGTAACGAAAGGATATCATGGATGTAAATGGTGTGGACCTTCTCTGAAGGCTAGGTGGTCCAACCACCTACGAAAGACAGTGTACGACTGCTCCAGGGTATTCCTCCCAGAACAACACCCTTATAGAAGAGAAACATCCGCTTTCAATGGTAAACTAGAGAAATACCAAAGGCCTGCAATAATGACACCAGCAGAATGGCTTAGAGAATATGAGAGAGAGAAGGAGAAGGAGATTACAGAAATATTCGACTCAAATGGGGAGCATATGTTCGATGATCCATAATTCTTCGACACCTATGTTGAGAAATTTCTCATTGGGATGAAAAGGAAATATGTCTTTTATGAACTCCCATATTGGGAGCATCTTAAGATTGCCCACTTACTAGATCACATGTATATATTTAAAATGTTTCATCTTCTTTATGGAGGCACGTATCATCAAAATAAAGTGACACATTGGTTGTTAGGAGAGATATTATTTCTTCAAAAAAGTAAAAAGAAACATTGGCCAAGAAAAGAAAGTAGAGGAGAGGTTGGTCCCTCTTGTTTTTTCAAAGTAGGTGATGTCCCATGGATATTGAAGAAAGTTGATATTTATTTGGCAAAGGAAGTTATATTGGGTGTGAAGGTGTCTTCTTTATATGGGTCTTCACTACAGTGCAACTTCACTTTGGAAGACCATTTGTTGGGGTTAAAATCACATGACCATTTGAACCTTCGAAGAGTACATATGTCAAAAACATGATTTTATTATTTGTTTTATAAATTAATGCTATGTGATAAAACATAATTAATTTTGTATGTGTTTACTTTGTAGTGTCATTATACTTTGTTGGTGTGTGGGAGTGTGAACCATGACTTCCCCCAGGACCTACGACGTTCCATATCTAAATTATTTGCATTTGTACATTGGATCACATCAAAGGAGATTCATATGGCTAGCATTCCATGGTGTCATCGAGAGATAACTGAGATTGTTTGTATGTTTGAGAAGGAAATGTTGACGAGTTTCATGGACTTGCAAGTTCATATTCTAATTCACCTAGTAGATGAGGTTGAATTAATCAGAGTGGTCTCTTGTCGTTGGATGTTCTTCTTAGAGAGGTACATGAAGAAATTGAAAGGATTTGTTCAACCAAGGGAAAAACCGAAGGGGTCTATCGCAAAGGGGTACATATTATATGAGCATTTCTATTATGCTAATGAGTACATCAAGCAGATCGACAACACACCAGGTGCGGTGATTTGGGATGACAAAAGGGATGAAGACAAAAGAGAAGGGTAGATTCTGCAAACGAACATAAAAAGGCACTTGATAAAGAGTAAATGACTTATCATTTGTCAAATTTCTACACAGTAACTATTCACACTAAATTTCATAATGTATATTTTGATCTCATATGTACTATATGTCGGTTTGATTTCATGATTATATATATATATATATATATATA